>JBBBDQ010001016.1:580000-677500 GCA_037127315.1 Ascarosepion bandense | reverse complement strand
GACGTAAGTTTAAGCAACACGGAAAAAAGGTGGTAAGAGAGATAAAAGAAGGAAGGGAGGGAAAAAGAAAGAAACTAAAGAAAAAATTTTTTTTTATTACAGACGCTGGACAAATTCAAAAACCTAATTTCCCCAAAACGTTGAAGTATTAGAAAAAGGCCTTTACTTAAAAAGGCATAATTATTAATAAAAGGGAATAAAAAGATATAGGATTTAAAATAAAATTATTTTTAAAAAAATTAGGTCATTTGAAATTAAACTAAATAAAGACAACACTAGGTAAAAAAAAAAAAAAAAAAATTAATTACAATTATTATATACATACCTATAGAAGTACACACATACATACATATACATACACACACAATTCTACGAATAAGAATACATATATACATACACATACACACACATACATTCAATTTATTACACACTTATATACATATACATGCGCATACACACATATATATGTGTGTACACACCTATATACAAAAAATTCATATACACATAATATACATGTGTACACATACATGCACACATATACACACACACACACACACACACACACACACACACACACACACATATATATATATATATACATATTCCATATGCACTCACACACATACATATTAATGAATATTATGAAAAGGAGCATTTAAATAGCTAAAAAAAATTTTTCAAAATTACATATGGGCTATATGTAATTATACATAAATACATATACATAAACATAAACATACATAAATATAAACATACATAAATACATATATACATATATATACATATATATACAAATATGCACATCCACACACAAACATACACATATACATAAAAAAATAAAAATAAAAAATTAAAATTAAAATTAAAAAATTTTTTTAAAATATTAAAAAAAATTATAGAAAAATTTAGAATTTAAAAATTAAAAATTAGAAGTTAAATTTTAAAATCCGCCCTATGGCAGCACTTGTTTATAAATTCCCTCCTAAAGTTCAAAAGTAAGTCCTGATGAGGATACTTCAAAATCAGAATCTTCTCCAATAAACACAGACGACATCTATCACGAAAAGTTTTAGGAGTACAAGCTGAGCCTATTAATTTCCAGCTGATTATAGGGTCCTGCCCTTCCTCCTTCATTTCCCAGAACCTACGTGATAGTGCCGTCTGGAATCTCTGTTTAGGGTTCGAAAACGAGTACCTGTGATTATAAAGCCTCTGTTTGAAAGAGCCCGCGGACATGCCAATATAGGTCCGGTAATTGTCCTTGTTATTAGATGGAGAAATGCGGGCTTCATAAATTACATGGGTGGTAATATGAAATTTTACATGGGTGGTAATATGAAATTTTATTTTTAAACTTAAAAATTAAGTTTAAACAAATAAATTTAAATAGAATAATTAGGTTTCCTTTAAATTAAAAATGTAAAACTCTACCTCTCTCTCTCTCTCTCTCTCTCTCTCTCTATATATATATATATATATATATATATATATAGAGGTAGAGTTTTACATTTTTAATTTAAAGGAAACCTAATTATTCTATTTAAATTTATTTGTTTAAACTTAATTTTTAAGTTTAAAAATAAAATTTCATATTACTAGTGAAAGGGTAAGAAATTGGAATTTTTTTAAGCTCCACACCAACTATATAATCAAAATTATACTAATTCAAAAGTTCGAAGATACATTCTTCTAACATTTACGTAGCATTTACGTGGATTTGAAATGTAAAGAAAGTGGGTTAGGTGAGAAAGAGAGAGTGAGAGAGAAAAAGAGATAGAGATAGAGAGAGAGTGAGAGAGAGAAAGAGAGGTAGAAGTTTACATTTTAATTTAAAGGAAATCTAATTATTCTATTTAAATTTATTTGTTTAAACTTAATTGTTAAGTTTAAAAATAAAATTACATATTACTAGTGAAAGGGTAAGAAATTGGATTTTTTAAAAAACACCACACTAACTATTTAATCAAAGTGATACTAATTATCCATTTAACAATACAACAAAAATAATACTACCGTAGTGCAGGTAAATCTTCCGGTCAGCCGTACAGTTATAATACTGTATACTTTTAGTACTATAAAAAACATACATTTGAACACATACAACTCATATACACACGTAAATGCGTACATAATTACCTTCATACACACATACGTATACCCATATATGTACACGTACACAGATACATATATACATATACCCACATACGAACGCACACATATATATATATACACACTGAAACACCAGCAAAAACAAATATGTAACCAATACATTAGACATAAAAAACCCTTCAACATATATAACAATGGTTTACAATTAAACAATGTATATTCTGTAGATTAATGTGATATGTGTAACATATTCAGTGGAATGAAAGTACTGCATATATATATATATTTTGTTTTTCTTTAATCCGAAGTGGAAGAGTAGGAAGGTAAAAATTCCAAGAACCTGATCCTAATCAATATTAAAAATTTTTAATATTAAAAAGTGATGCAGGCAGAGAGCTCAATGTATTAAGAATACGGAGCCAATATAAATTAGAGAAAATTTTTAAAATTCAAAGGTCGCTGACGTGACGTAGAGTCTCTGTTAGAGATCCTATGTCGAAATGTACATCCGACACCTTTGAATTTTGAAAATTTTCTCTAATATATATATATATATATATATATGCAGTACTGTGCAAAAGTATTAGGACAAGAACTATTTTATGAGGCATCAAAATAAAGTTTAAAATCATCCCTGTCCTAACACTTTTGCACGCTACCGTTAGTAATGCGTGTATGTGTTTGATTCTCTCTCTTTCTCTCTCTCTCTCTCTCTCTCTCTCTCTCTCTCTCTCTCTCTCTGTCACAGTAAAGATTATATCTGTTTTGTGGGGGCATGCTTACGAGAGGCGGTGATAGGTATGTTTTACCTTGTACTTTGATTGAAGTTATATTTTGAAATACAGTTTAATTTTTTTTTAAGAAACTATAGGATATCATATGAATTAATATCAAGAATTAGTTTTTTCATGTTGATTGATGTATTGTTGATAATTTTACTATAAATATGTATTGTTAGTAACTTTTATACAGTAATATGCAAAAGTATTAGGACAAGAACTATTTTATCTTTTATGAGGTATCAAAATAAAGTTTAAAATCATCCCTGTCCTAACACTTTTGCACACTACCAATAGTGTGCAAAAGTATTAGGACAGGGGTGATTTTCATAAAAACCTCACTGAAATTCAAATACAGGGGTAAAAATCCAAACCATTGTAAGAATTATTTAACTAAAAAGGAAGAGGAAGAAAGGCTTCGAAATTTGAATGGGCCCCCACAAAGCCCTGATCTCAATCCTATTGAACATCTATGGGATATTTTCGATAAAAAAAATAGCTCTTGTCCTAATATTTTTGTACAAATCTATATATTTTTGGTTATTACATTAATACATATAAAATTCTAGCGGGATCAATTTTTTTTTCTTTTTAAAATGATGAACAAGGCCCGAGGGACACTCGAGGTAGATAGTTATAGAGGCACAGTTTATGCGAATTTGTGTGGTAGATAACAGTTAATTAACCCTAGGCTTGAACCGATTAATATTGTGATGATCGAGAAAGCATCCTCTCAAAAGTCGAAACGTATATCTCGCTTATGGAACACGAAGGGAATGACAAAGGTTAGCTACAATGTGCGTGTCATGGCGCGTCTTAGCCGTGAAGGTTAGGACTGGTAGAACTAAGGGGTAGTTTATCTGAAAATTGTCCATAGAAATAGACATTCGGTATCGATTAAAAATAATGTTCAAACAAATCATTTTAGGAGAAGTACTTCATTCTCGGTCAGATCTGGATTTAGAGGACCGCAGATTTTTGACATTGAGTTATTTCCCTTAGTATTTTCCATTGGCCTAGAGTTGTTTCCCTTTGCTATTTACATTGAGTTACCTCCCTTGGCTATGTACATTTTTGTTTGTTTTCCATACTGTTGCCGCTGTTTTTGAAATTCCTTTGGCGATTTGCTATTATTAACTTTTTAGTGCCCATCGTTCCTCATATTTTAAGACATATTAAAAACAAGAAATTAATTTTTATTACTTTATCGATAATATCCATGAAGAAGATAAGAATAAAACACACTTAATGTAAGACTAGGTAACACGTTCAAGAAAGAGTCAAGCAAGACGAAACAAAATAAAGGATTTATTTTTACAAGGTTAAACATTTGAAGTTATCACTAGCGTGTTTCAGTAAAAGTAATCAAACATTTAAAAACGTTCGTAGTTTCGATGTTGTATAGAGTTCTTTGAAATTCCGCTGTTTTCATTTGAGTCTGATAAGGTATACCGGGGTACCCGCTAACGAATTTAGGACTTCGGCGGTCAGTAATTTGTAGGCAGTTTCCAAATTATAGAGAGTTTTTGAAGACATTATCATCAGGGTGAAAACTACGTCTGGTTCAAGGACAATAAACTTAGGATTTCTCATGATCTGGTCAAATAACATCTTTGAAAATCTCCAACATTATTTTATATTCGATACAACATTTCAGGATTACGAAATGCAGACAGAATGAGAAATGACAACGATACAACTTCGAAACAACAGAAATAAAATATTATTGTGGGGACCTACCTATAAATGAACTCGTCTACACCTTTATATAATAAGGCTATCAACACTGAGTGGAATGAGTGAGTCAGGACACCTGAGAGAGAAAGTACTCTCCAGTCAACGGTTACTACGTTTCCCGAGAATATACTATTCAACCTTATATCCGAGTCCATGTTAGCTTTCTCTGGCCCTTCGGTCATAACACTAAGTGACTCTCCACTCAGAGTTGATAGCTATATTATAAAGGTGTGGACGAATTCATTTATAGGTAGGTCCCCACAATAAATATATATTCAAACAATAACATACAATTTGATATTGAAGATGAAGCGTGCAATTAGTAAGGCAGGATATAGGGATGTGAGAGTTGTTCCCCATTGACTGTTTTTTTTTTTATACAATTGGTCAGTCAGTCAGTTAAGTGCCATACGTGATATACGCTTTGGGCGATCATGTCTCGAAAGAGACATGACTGACTGGGCAGAAGATTTTCTATCCTGCTCTTTAAACTATAGCTGAAGGGAGAAGAGTCGGATTGTATTAAGTAGTAATTAGTGGGGGATCCGTTTATTACTTAATAACAATAGAAAACTGACCCCCCCCCCACTTTTTGGCCATTAGAAGCTTTACTTATGTTTCCAACTATTATCTTCATTCAATCAGTTAAGTGCCATACGTGATACGCGCTTTGGGCGATCATGTCTTGAAAAAGGCATGACTGACTGGGCAGAAGATTTTCTATCCTGCTCTTTAAACTAAAGGGAGAGGAGACGGATTGTATTAATAAGTAGCAATTAGTGGGGGATCAGTTTATTACTTAATAACAATAGAAAACTGATCCCCAACTTTTTTCCTTGTAGAAGCATTACTTATGTTTCCAACTATTATCTTCATTCAGTCAGTTAAGTGCCATACGTGATACGCGCTTTGGGCGATCATGTCTCGAAAGAGACATGGCTGACTGACTGCTTTCTGTCCTATTATTTAACCCATAACTGGAGAGAAGAGGCGGATTATTACCTTTCCCAAGAGTATTTGTGCGCAAGTGAATGCAAGGTTGAACTGGAATTCAAGCTCGGCTCCCCGATTTGTCGTTCCGAGTCGATATCCAACGCGCATCCAATTGGTACAAGGTTGAATAAAGAGTTTCTTTGATTGAAACAAAGTAAAATGTTAGTTTGTTCCGTCCACATGTTGCATTAAGTTTTAGTTAAAGAATAATCAATCTGACATGAAGTATAAGAGTTCAAAGTAATATTTGTATTTATGTGATTGCATTGAAGCGAAAAATGTCTGTGCGTGAGTTGGGCATTTGCATACTTGTTGCGATCGATTCTTGGGTTGAGCGCGCCAGTTGTTTTTACATTCATCCAAATTCTTCAACAAACTGGCGGGAAAATGTCTGTTACTATTCTTGTTGTTGATTGGCTGCTGACGACCAATCAGCAATTGTTTAACAAGAGACTGTTCTGGAAAGTTCTAATAGAATTCTGTATGCAAATTAATATGGGTAAAGAAAAAAAAACATCAAATGATAGTGAATACGTAGGGGTTTGTGTGTATGTAGGTGTGTTCAAGACTGAGGTATGAAGATTAAATATAAGTAAATTAGAAATAAGCAGTTTCTACACTTACCACAGAATAATGATCATCCACTTTATGTCCAGTGCCATCTTATAAAATATTATTTTCAGGTAAATTTTCGTTTTAAGTTCAGATGGCTTTTCTTCTTCAAATCTATCCAAAATAGCATTATATCTGTGCAAATGTATATGCTGAACTCAAATCAAGTGTTATTTATCGAAAAAAACTTACCCTTTCTTATCTAAATGTCCATTAAAAACACGAACTATAAAATTTATATTAAAAATTTATATCCAGGCGTTGCTCGGGTGTAATGAAAGCTTTAAAGCTAATCCATGGTCCTGGAGCTCAGACTCTTTGGACGTTGGCACGAAAGATTAAAAAACTGTAGTCAAAAAAAGAATTAAAAAAAATGTAGAGATTAAGAGCCTAATTAATTTGGCTCAAAAAGTTAATCCGATTAACTTTTTGAGCCAAATTAAATATAAAAAGGATTAACTTAATCCTTTTTATATCGGTATAATTTTTGATTTACGAAGGTCTAATTAGAATTTATTTATAATTTTGTATGCCTTCGAATCAATTACATTTCCAGCGTGTTAACAAGGGTGTCGGAAATGTTACAGGCATTTTAATCTTTGGAATTAATGCTTCGCGTTAAAAAAAAAAATTGGGTAAATTTTCGTTTTAAGTCCCGATGGCTTTTCCCCTTCAAATCTATCCAAAATAGCATTATATCTGTGCAAATGTATATGCTGAACTCAAATCAAGTGTTATTTATCGAAAAAAACTTACCCTTTCTTATCTAAATGTCCATTAAAAACACAAACTATATCTTGCACTTTTCCCTCCCTTAACTCTCACGAAGTCATGTAATTAACTGCTGAATGACCTACTGCGTAGGGAAGGAATTTCACCTGTTTACTTCCGCCTGTTTATTTCCGCCTGATTACTTCCGGTTAGGGAAGTTATGCGCTTATTTTTCGGTACACAATTTCAGCAGAAAGTTGCGTGTTTTTGGAAATATATGAAAATATATGTTAAATGTATTTTAATAAAACTTCAAATATATTGCGTTTTTTTTTCATATGAAAATATAAAAATACATATAAATTATAAATAGCAAGAAGCATTTTTTATAAATTAATTTTATAAATACATTTTTTTATAAATAAAAAAAACATTTTTTTATACTTAAAATTGAAAAGAAAGGAAACACTGAGCATTTTTTACGTCATTCTGCAGTTAATTCGTGAGAGTTACGAGAGAGAAGTGCAAGATATAGTTCGGTTTTTTATGGACATTTAGATAAAAAAAAAAGGTAAGTTTCATCAATAACTAACAGTTGATTTAAGCTCAGCATATACATTTGCACAGAGATAATGCTATTTTCGATAAATTTGAAGGGGAAAAGCCGTCGGGACTTAAAACTAAAATTTACCTATTTTCATATATAGGATCTCGTTTCCAGTGGTTGAAATTTCCAGAAGCCTGGCCGTGGGTAATGGCGAAGTGATGTCCTAGAAAGTTTTCACCGGAAAATCCACATCATTTTTAAAAAATACAATTAAAATTTAAATAAATAATTTCCCAACATTTTTTATACAAAGAAAAATGAAAACAAACAAAACTTTTTTTTTTTAAATTAAAAAAAAAAAAATTATGTAGAATTGGATTGAAGTTAATAATTTCTTGAATCGACAATAAAATGACACCAAAACTAGGGCGATTATTTTATGACACAAGGGAAACAACTCCTGCAGGTAAACATTAATTGTACAATTGAATTGATTTAAACAAAATTGAAAATAGTCAATTGAGAAAACGTTTTCATTTATGATTTTATTTACTTATTTTGTATTTTATTTTACTTTATATTTTATGTTTATTTATTCTATATTATTTAAATTAATTTATTTTAAAATTTTATTTTTATTATATTTATTATTTAATTTTATTTCATTATTTTATTTATTTTATTTCTTTGTTTTTTATTTTATTATGTTTATTTATTTATTTTATTTATTTATTTTCTTTCTTTCTTTCTTTCAGTGATTTATTTTATTTCTTTCTTTCTTTCAATTATTTATTTTCTTTCTTTCTTTTTTCTTTTTTCTTTTTTCTTTCTTTCAATTATTTATTTTATTTCTTTCTTTCTTTTTTTCAATTATTTATTTTCTGTCTTTCTTTCTTTCTTTCTTTCTTTCAATTATTTATTTTCTGTCTTTCTTTCTTTCTTTCAATAATTTTCTTTCTTTCTTTCTTTCAATTATTTATTTTATTTCTTTCTTTCTTTCTTTCAATTATTTATTTTCTTTCTTTCTTTCTTTCTTTCTTTCTTTCAATTATTTATTTTCTTTCTTTCTTTCTTTCTTTCAATTATTTATTTTCTTTCTTTCTTTCTTTCTTTCAATTATTTATTTTCTTTCTTTCTTTCTTTCTTTCAATTATTTATTTTCTTTCTTTCTTTCTTTCTTTCTTTCAATTATTTATTTTCTTTCTTTCTTTCTTTCTTTCTTTCAATTATTTATTTTCTGTCTTTCTTTCTTTCTTTCTTTCTTTCTTTCAATTATTTATTTTCTTTCTTTCTTTCTTTCTTTCAATTATTTATTTTCTTTCTTTCTTTCTTTCTTTCTTTCAATTATTTATTTTCTTTCTTTCTTTCTTTCTTTCAATTATTTATTTTCTTTCTTTCTTTCTTTCTTTCTTTCAATTATTTATTTTCTTTCTTTCTTTCTTTCAATTATTTATTTTCTTTCTTTCTTTCTTTCTTTCTTTCAATTATTTATTTTCTTTCTTTCTTTCTTTCTTTCTTTCAATTATTTATTTTCTTTCTTGCTTTCTTTCTTTCTTTCAATTATTTATTTTATTTCTTTATTTTCTTTCTTTCTTTCAATGATTTATTTTCTGTCTTTCTTTCTTTCTTTCTTTCAATAATTTTCTTTCTTTCTTTCTTTCAATTATTTATTTTCTTTCTTTCTTTCTTTCTTTCAATTATTTATTTTCTTTCTTTCTTTCTTTCTTTCTTTCAATTATTTATTTTATTTCTTTATTTTCTTTCTTTCTTTCAATTATTTATTTTCTTTCTTTCTTTCTTTCTTTCTTTCTTTCAATTATTTATTTTCTGTCTTTCTTTCTTTCTTTCTTTCAATAATTTTCTTTCTTTCTTTCTTTCTTTCTTTCTTTCTTTCTTTCTTTCTTTCAATTATTTATTTTATTTCATTACTTAGTGGAGTTGTACAACAGACGCTACGACCAGAAAGAGTCCAATTTTTTTTTTTCACATGACTAAGAATTAATAAGATCGAATCACAAATATTAAAAAAAAAATTAAATTTCTTGAAAGTCAATGGGCGGGAGTGGGGTCCAGTTTCTTTCATTCAGTCAGTTAAGTGCCATACGTGATACATGCTTTGGGCGATCATGTCTCGAAAGAGACATGACTGACTGGGCAGAAGATTTTCTATCCTGCTCTTTAAACTATAGCTGAAGGGAGAAGAGATGGATTGTATTAATAAGTAGTAATTAGTGGGGGATCAGTTTATTACTTAATAACAATAGATAAATGATCCCCCACTTTTTGTCCAGTAGAAGCTTTACTTATGTTTCCAAATATTATCTTCATTCAGTCAGTAAATTGCCATATGTGATACACGCTTGGGCTGTCATGTCTCAAAAGAGACATGACTGACTGAGCAGAAGATTATGCTGCAGTAGGTTGCCATTGCTTTCTGCTGTAGACTGGTTGCCAGCCCAGGCTATAAAACCCAATCTGTCCTATTATTTAACCCATAACTGGAGGGAAGAGACAGATTAATACCTTTCCAACTAATTACTACTTATTAATACAATCCGTCTCTTCTCCCTTTAGTTATAGTTTAAAGAGAAGAATAGAAAATCTGCCCAGCCAGTCATGTCTCTTTCGTTACAGGATCACCCAAAGCGTGTATAACGTATGGTGCTTAACTGACTGACTGCATGCTGTTGGGCAGCAGATATGGGCACGAAATTGAATTCGTTGCATTCACTTACGCGCAAATACCCTGGAAAAGGTATCAATCTGTCTCTTCTCCTTTCAGCTATGGGCTAAATATCAGGATAGATTGGGTTCTGCAGCCTTGGTTGGCAACCAGTTTATCACAGAAAGTAATGGCAACCTACTACGGGAACATTTTCTGTCCAGTCAGTCATGTCTCTTTTGAGACATAATCGCCCAAGCGTGTATTACGTATGGCACTTAATCGACTGAAGAGTACGATAGGTATGGCTGATCGCAATTTCTTGCAATCGTCGCTCTTTTTGGTATCCTCTGTGCCCGTTGAACTATACCGTTTGTCTAAGAATGGCAAGAAGTTGTCCATGGTGCCTAAAGGTCTATGATCTTTGATGGCTCAGGAAACAACTAATTCTATCGTCAATTGATTAAGGGGAAGGGAATTTTCCCCATGGTTTTCGAACATCAAAACAGCACTCGGTGAGAAATAAGAGATTTGAAAGGTTTAGTTGTGCATCCAAAAGTTAAATTCACAGCTTTTATGAAATTTTGAGCATTTGGTTTCAAATATTGTCTGAAAAAATGGGTACATTACGCAGGCTTTTGTTTACAAACTGACTTCTGAATCTCACCATTTTTAACAATAAATCCAAATAAAGTAAATATATTTTGTATTAAAGCCACACAAGCAGAAGAACCCGGTCATGACTGTCAGACAATTTCTGCGACCACATCACCCCTTTACCTCTGGCCACCTGACTCCCCAGACTACGACCTCCATGATTATTATGTGTGGGACACTGTTGAGTAAGAGACCGACAAAACTTTTTTAGATGAACAAAAGGTAAGGATTATTGCAGCATTCACCAAGACCTAGAAAAGATGCAGGAGATTTTGAAGTTGTTTAGAGGCTGTGGATGAAGTCAATTCTGATTTTTCTTATTATATATATATATTTAGGATGTGGTTTCCGGCTTTCTCTTTTCCAATCTTTTCACTTTTCTTTTGTTCTTTTTCTTTTTTTTTTCAATTGGAGTAGATAGACTAAACTATCGCCCGGTTCACACTCCACCCAAGTTTATTGTACAGGTGAAGAGGCTCATCCCTTGTTCCCTGTTTAGGATGTGGTTTCCGGCTTTCTCTTTTCCAATCTTTTCACTTTTCTTTTTTTTCTTTTTCTTTTTTTTTTCAATTGGAGTAGATAGACTAAACTATCGCCCGGTTCACACTCCACCCAAGTTTATTGTACAGGTGTAGAGGCTCATCCCTTGTTCCCTGTTTAGGATGTGGTTTCCGGCTTTCTCTTTTCCAAATCTTTTCACTCTCACGTAGCCCCCTGCACATCAGTGCCGTTACCGCTTTGCTCGGGGTGATATGATTAAAAAAAAAAAAGAAGACATTGACTGAAAATATATTCGAACTAGAATTCTAATTATGACTATAAGCAAAATATGCAACTTTTTTAACTCTATTCGATGAGCAAAAATGATTAAAAAATTGTAAAAGATTACCAAAAAGTCTACTCAGTAAATCTATTGTACGTATTTAAAAGATGAACATTCAACCATGCTTTGTAAATTGCTACCAAATATTCTCCAGTGTTTCTGTTATGTATTAAGTGAGCCTTGATGAAATACAACAAAGAATCTACAATGTTTCTCTTTAGAATCTTTCTTCTAAACTTATTTACAAATGGAACTTTGTCTGTGTTTGTGTCTGTCCGTTACCTATAGATTCCGAAACGGCTGAACCGATTTTCTTGAAAATTTACACAGTTGTACTATAAGCGTCTGCGAGTGTTCTTAGCTAGGTTTTGTGTCGAGGTACCTCCAATAAATATCGAAAATCGATAATCAAAAAAATCGGGTTATAGAAGGAGTGGTCCGATTTTAAACAAATTTGATACACTCATAGACAAAGACATAAGAAACGATATTCAGAAGTTTAAAAGTTGCAGAAAATCGTGCAGAAAATTAATAATATATATATAAAAGCAAGATGTTTGTGTGTGTGTGTGTGTGTTTGTTTATCTGCCTGTATGTCTGTATTTTTCCAGCCATTTTATTTTAGTTTTTGCTTCGGGTTTGGCTCTAAGTAGGTATAATTGCAGTTCTTAGTCTCAGCCATGAAAATATTTACTCAGAGGACTTATTTAGCCTTCAAAATTCAGTTTACGACGAAAAAAACTTATTTGATATTGATACCAGGAAATCAAAATTCGACTTACATCCATTCATTTTTCTTTCAGACTACGGTTTCGCTTTAACTGGAAACAACTATTGCTTTTTAGTCTTTCGTGCCAACGTCCAAAGAGTCTGAGCTTCAGGACCATGGATTAGTTTTAAAGCTTTCATTACACCCGAGCAACGCCAGGCTATACTGCTAGTATATTTATGAGTCTACTATTCATCCATGCTTTGAATATTGCTATCACATATGCTCCAGTTTTCCTGCTATATATTTAGTGATCTTTGATAAACTCCAAAGAAGAATCGGCAATGTTTCTCTCCAGAATGTATCTTACATATTTATAAGTCTACCAAGAACACGTATATATAAAAATATTGTCTTATATTTTTATTCTTCGACTGTGACAGTTGTGTGGAGTAGGGAAGTAGCCGGAGAGAGTTCGCACATTCGAAGGAGCTGTCGGGAGTCGCTAGCCAGTCTCTGTTTCTTCAGCTAATAATTCTAGACTTTTATATTGTCTTAAAACTCTTACACGGTGTTTGTTTTCTTCCGTTGCACTTTGTTGACATCATCTTGTGGTTAGCAAGTTTGTCTCGCTAGAATCATTACAATTGAGTAGTGAGTTCGATCCTCACTGGGTCCCCATACTTTCGGTCTTGTGCCACATCTAAGCCGAGCTTAGGAAATCTCTGCCGGATATATCTGTCAACCACCATTGTTCTTTGTTGACGTTTATCTACGGCTGGATGTATCTTTAAACCAAATCTTTGCGGGGCCGTCGCCTTTCAAGCCGTTCGTCACTTTTGCTGTCCCTGTTAATTATTTACATCGTTCAAGGTAATATTGTTATGGAACCTACCCTTTTTAGACTATTTTAAACTCATCCTGTTATTATAAATACTAGGAGAATATGTCTCTCGGGGTGGAGTTGAGTTGGGTTGAGTCACCCCGGTCTAATACCTGGCAGTCAGACTGACGTGTAACATTCTTGTATTTGTTTTCCGTTTAATATATATATTTCACTAATTCCTGAGTTCGATTTTGTCGATTTTGGAACCACAACAAATATATAACAAATCATTCTGATGGAATTTATTAATTTAAGTGTTTCACTAGATTGTTTTTTTTTTAATCATTTCACCCCGAGCAAGGCGGAAACGCCACTGATGTGCAGGGGGCTGCATAAATGTAAAAAGATTAATTAGAAAAGAGTGAGGAGTACAAACTAGTTAGAAAGGAACAATCGAAAGCTGAGAAAGCAGGTGCGATGACAGATACATAGGTGGAGAGAAAGGGAAGGTTATACGGGGGTGGGGAGAGAGCTAGAGTCCAGTGGTTAGTAGATGAGTATTGACTTTGCATTTAAATTTCTGGAGGTTGTAGCCGTGAGGAAAGCAAGAATACGGGAGCGAGTTTCACAGGCGGGAAGTGCGAGAGAAGGAGCTGCAGGAGTAGAATTGTCGTCTGCATTTGGCTAACCTGACTGTGAATGGGTGGGACCCAGTTGCCAGTCTGGTTGCACGAGTAAACACCTGTTGAGGAGGCATCAGTGACTTAAGTTCGTCTGAGCAGAAGCCATGAAAGTATTTATAGAACAGACAAATGGAGGCCACATTTCGACGATGGGGAAGTGGCTGCAGTCGAACCGCCAGATCAGTACCTATCACAACCGTTGAAATGGCTCGATGTGACCGTAAGTTTTTTTCTAAGATTTTCTTCACTCGCCATTCTTTTTTGTTGAACTCTCTTTTGGCTTCTTACTCTGCTTGTTAAGTTTGATCTTCAGATATTTAAATGCAGTGTCAATCGATGTTTCCCATCGTCTTAATTCCTGTTCTTTTATTGTATATTCTTGCCTTATAATTTTTTTTATAACCAGTGTAAAAACAAAGCAAACAAATAATCTGTTTTTATTAAAATTTATTTCATATAAATTATACAAAAAATGTATTGTTTTATTTACAGAACGGTTGCGGAAGTAGTTTAAGTCCTTTGAGTGTTAAGAGGGGTCCTTTAACGTTAAGGAGGGACCTTTAATGTTAAGGGGGGGTCCTTTAATGGTAAGGAGGGTCCTTTAATGTTAAGGGGGGTCCTTTAATGGTAAGGGGGGTCATTTATGTGTCAATTTCCTCTTTCCAGCATTTATTGCGGCTTATCAATTGATTTAATCAATTAATTTAATCAAAGATGCAATCAAATAACAAGTAGAAATGTCTCAAGTGAAGAATATCTATCAGCAGACTGATGTCGCTGGGTGTTGACTTTAATGTCCACTTTTATATTTACACACACTTTATCCCTGATATTGGGCACTTTCATCCATAAATATATCATATCTTAAACTATATTTAATCATATCTATGATTTTAAATCTAAGACGTACATATTTACAAACGAAATTGAAATTGAGGCTCTGTGTGTCATAAACGAAACTGAATTCTTCCGTAAGTAAATTTTATAATTTTGGCTCAACTGTCTCAACTTGATTCCACAATAATTGTTTACCGAAACATTATTATCAGTCGTAATTTAAAAGTAATTTTCGTTACAAATTACCGTCGAAATTTGTTGGCATTAATTGAACTGTTAAGTGCGTAAGTGTCGTTTTGTGAATTGTAATTTTGAGAAAACATCAAAGTTGATTCGGATGAAAAAGCCGGTACGGTCGGTGATTCGATTTTTTCAGAAGATGGTGATGTATTTCTTAAAACGGAGATGCAAAGAAATTTCAAGAATTCCATCTATATTGCCAAATATGAGATTTATATATACAGTGTATAACAATTTTCAAGAGGAAAATAATTTTCAAAGATAAATTCAGTTTCGTTTCCTCACCAAAAAAAAAAAAAAAAAAATTCTGGGAAAAATTACACATTACTTTTGGAACTAAATTATAATACTTTTCTTTTTATGAGAGCCATTATAGCTCCTGCTGGGATAGAACTTAAACACTTTTGACTAGGCAACAGAATTTGGCGGACCTGAAGCAGACTACCACCATGTTTAATTTTGTTGTTTTTCATTTTTTTTTTTTACTTTTTTCAGCGCAGTCCTATCGATTGTTACTTAAACTTTCTGATTATCAAAATTACAATATTTAACCAAATTTGGGTGGGTGGGGGGTCAGTTTCTCATCTAATGTTAAAGTAAATCGATCCTCCATTTTCAATCCACTCTCGTTGGGGTCGTTTTGTTTATGAGAAACTGGTCCCCCACCCCTAAACTTGTTTAAATATTGAAATTTTTGCAAATTGTTTTGTCATTCGTAAAGTTTAAGGTGTAAAAGATAATATTGCACTGAAAAAAGACCAAAATATTTGATAATGAAAAAATTTACAGATGGCGGTAATGTCGTACCGGCGACTGGTTTCAAAATGGAGGCTCGATTTACTATAATGTTGTATGAGAAACTGATCCCCTCTAGAAAATGTTTAAATATTAAACTTTTCGATTTTTTTTTGTCAATGGTAAAGCTATCGATAGGACTGCGCTGAAAAAAGTAAAAAAAAAAAAAAAAAAAATTAAAAAACAACGAAATTAAACGTGGTGGTGGTCTGCTTCAGGTCCGCCCAGAATTTAAATTATTTAAAAGATAAAGGGATGATAAATAGGAAAATAATCACTGGAACGACAAATCAAATTTCCTCTACGAATAAATTGGGAATAGTTGGTTAGAAGTGGAGACATTCGCTTTTTGTGTAGGGCTGACTTGTATGTCAAGCGATTACGGTGGCCGGATTGTGTGGTTGATCGCGCTAAATGTATCAGGCACATTCGAAAAGGACATCTATCGATCGGGGCACGTTGACAACTCTATTGTACTGTCTGTTCAATGTTGTGTAACTGAAAAAAATAGAAAGAAATAAAAAATTAAAGTATATTTTTAAAGTTTGTTCTTTTATTATAAAAACAAAACAAGAATTTTTTGTTTTACAGTAAGGCTCACCCTGAACAAGGCCTCGAGGTAAGGGGTTACGTAAAGGGATAGTTTGCATGAATTGGAAGGGAAGATAACGGTTAACCCTAGACTTGAACAGGTTAAGATTGTAGTGGTCGGGGAAACATCCATTTGGGAGTCTGTTACACAAGGTAGTGGCTTGCGGGAAGAAGTGGAACTTACATCTCCTTGTTAATATCTATCTATCTATCTATCTATCTATCTATCTATCTATCTATCTATCTATCTATCTAGTCTGTTCATATCTATCTATCTATCTATCTATCTATCTATCTATCTATCTATCTATCTATCTATCTATCTATCTAGTCTGTTCATATCTATCTATCTATCTATCTATCTATCTATCTATCTATCTATCTATCCCAATTTCTTTCTTTCTTTCTTTCTTTCTCTATCTATCTATCTATCTATCTATCTATCTATCTATCTATCTATCTATTTCAGTCTGTTCTATCTATCTATCTATCTATCTATCTATCTATCTATCTATCTATCTAAGTCTGTTCATATCTATCTATCTATCTATCTATCTATCTATCTATCTATCTATCTATCTATCTATCTATCCCAATTTCAATTTCTTTCTTTCTTTCTTTCTTTCCCAATCTCTATCTATCTATCTATCTATCTATCTATCTATCTATCTATCTATCTATCTATCTATCTATCTATCTAAGTCTGTCCATATCTATCTATCTATCTATCTATCTATCTATCTATCTATCTATCTATCTATCTATCTAAGTTTGTTCATATCTATCTATCTATCTATCTATCTATCTATCTATCTATCTATCTATCTATCTATCTCCACCATATCCATTTTCTTCAGCTGTTAAAATCTCAGTTATTAGTTGCTCTATTCTGATTTCAATATTTAATATCATATTTTCATTATTTAAATCATTTTTTAAAAAATAATCATCACTCGTCTCTGTTTATTACATACAACCTTGGCGCAAGTTAATCTTCCTAACTCTTACTCGTATCTTGTCCTGCACTGTCCTGAGCAACATTTTTTGAAAATGTGAAGGCCCTTCACCTACCGAGAAAGTGGGAGCAATTTAAAATGTCTTACCTGTCACCGTGAAGGAAGTTGATTTCTTTTTCGTTCGTAACTATGGCGTCGTAAACGCTGGGGACACCATACCACATCTGTTCGATCAATAGTCTCCCGACGAGACTCATGAAATAATGATGATATTCATGCATGTACTGACCCTGCAAGAATTCGAAGAGATAGACAAACATTATTTTAATCATTTCAATTCATGTAAGTCAAAAAAGCTAATAAGTATGAATGAGTTGTTGATTGTGAAAAAAAATTCAGAAAAAAACAAACAAAAAACAAAACAAAACAAAAAAAACAACAGCACATTTTTAAACAGCAGAGCTTATAAAAGAACAGAAATTTAATACTTCAAGATCGACGTTGACTAGTAAACAAGAATCAGGAAGAGAGTTCGATATCCGAGAAGTGCAATAGAAGAAACTGTTAGCATAGAACCTACGGTTACATCTAGCCAATTGAATGTAAATTGGTGAGATCTTGCCACAGATTGGGTTCTGTAGCCTTGGCTGGCAACCAGTCTACCGCAGAAAGCAATGGCAACCTATTGCGGAATAATCTTCTGCCCAGTCAGTCATGTATCTTTCGAGACATGATCGCCCAAGCATATATCACGTATAGCATTAAATGACTGATCTTAATAAAAGGATTGAATAGAAAGATAGATTGGGTTCTATAGCCTTGGTTGGCAACCAGTCTACCGCAGAAAGTAATGGTAACCTATTGCAGGAAAACCTTCTGAGTCAGTCATGTCTCTTTGGAGACATGATCGCCCAAAGCGTGTATCACGTATGGCATTAACTGACTGATCTTGATAAAAGGATTGAATAGAAGGATACATTGGGTTCTATAGCCTTGGCTGGCAACCAGTCTACCGCAGAAAGCAATGCAAACCTATTGCGGGATAATCTTCTGCCCTGTCAGTCATGTCTCTTTCGAGACATGATCACCCAAAGCGTGTATCACGTATAGCACTTAACTGACTGAATGAATAGTTGGAAACGTAAGTAAAGCTTCTACTGGGCAAAGAGTGGGGGATCAGTTTTTTATTGTTATTAAGTAATAAACTGATCCCCCACTAATTACTACTTATTAATGCAATCCGTATCTTTTCCCTTCAGCTATAGTTTAAAGAGCAGGATAGAAAATCTTCTGCCCAGTCAGTCATGTCTCTTTTGAGACATGATCGCCCAAAGCGTGTATCACGTATGGCACTTAACTGACTGAATATGGTGGATGTGCGTTGTGGGGCAGTGAATATCGGCTCGGAACAAGAAATCGGAGAGCCGAGTTCAAATTCTAGTTGCATTCACTTACGCGTAAATATCCTTCGGAAAGGTATTAATCTACCTCTTTTCTCTCCAACAATGTTAAATAGCGGGAAAGATTGGGTTCTATAACCTTGGTTGGCAACAATCTACCGCAGAGTGTAATGGCAATCGACTGCAGGAAAATCTTCTTCCCAGTCAAACATGTCTTTTTCACTTAAGCGTGTATCACGTATGACACTTAACTGACTGATAGAATATGATGAATAATACAATTTAGCTAAAAATGCGGTGTAAAGTCTTAGAAAAGCAGACAAATATTTTTGATGATTGAATAAAGATGCTATTAATTTTTAGGAATAACATGTTTTAGGAATAACATGTTTTAGGAATAACGTGTTTTAGGAATAACATGTTTTGTCAAAAAAAAAAACAAACTTTTGTATCAACTCCTAATATGATGTAAAATACAATTTATCCCGATTAGGTGGCATAAGGTCAAAAAAATTCAGGGAAATACTTGGATGACTGAATAATGATGCCCTGAATTTATATATGATTAAAAGGTTTTATCTGAAAAATTCTGAAAATTTTTATCATTTACTACACTACCGGCCATAATTATTAGGCCAGCCCAGTTTTTAAAAAGAAATGATGTATTTCATACTATTTTTAGTATTTATTGCCAAGTGAAACGAAAATAGAATGGATCTTTTGTTATTATTACTTTGCAAAATTTTACAAGGCAAATAGAGGTAATTTACACATCGCACCCTGTAGATTTGATCGATCTATCTATCTATCTATCTATCTATCTATCTATCTATCTATCTATCTATCTATCTATCTATCTAGTGCATCGAGGCAGCAAATAATTTTCTAAACATATACTGTTAAATATAAGAGACAATGAATGTCTATTATGTTTAATCATGAGCCGTTCTAAACGTCGTATTTTGGCTTTAATTTCAGTTGAAAATAAAGACAAAAATTCTCCAACATTTGGATAATTTTTTATTAATTTGTTTCTAAGCTTTCGGCTCACATGAGCCATCTTCAGAGAGGTTATTTAGACGGTAATACAATAACATCCACCATCACCGACGACTTTATTTTGTGTTGACATAAAACTCCGCTAGGCAACGGCAATATGGCTTGTACATATATATATATATATATATATATATATATATATATATATATATATATATATATGTACCGGCCATAATTATTAGGCCACTCCAGTTTTTAAAAGAAATGATGTATTTCATACTATTTTTAGTATTTATTGCCAAGTGGATAATTCTAAATGAAAATAGAATGGTTCTTTTGTTATTATTACTTTGAAAAAAAATTTACAATCAAGAAAACAAAGATGAACTTATCCGAATCATCATAAATCTTCTTAATTCTTTCATTGATGAAACTGCAATACAGGTAATTATTAAATATTTATAAATTCATTTGACGCATATGTTATTGTACAGTATTAACAAAAGAACCATTCTATTTTCATTTACAATTATTCACTTGGCAATAAATGCTAAAAAATAGTACGACATTACTACCACCTGTAAATTTGTTGATTGTCAATTGTTTTTACTTTTCTCAGTGCAATCTTATCGATTAAACCCTGAACTTTCCGATTGACAGGAAGAAATTGTAAAAAATTCAACATTTAAACAATTGTTTTTGAGCGGGGTGCAAAAAAGCCAAAACAAAGCGACCTCAACGCGAGTGGATCGATAAATGGAGGATCGATTTAGTATAATGTCGTATGAGAAACTGAGCCCTCCCTAAAATTGTTTAAATATTGAAATTTTTCCAATTTTTTTTTTATGACCGGAAAACTTATGCATGCAATAATCGATAAGATTGCGCTGAAAAAAAAAGTAAAAATAAACAAAAAAAAAAGAAAAAGAAAAACAACAAATTTAAAGGTGGTGGTAGTTTCCTTCAGGTCCGCCGCCATTTGTTTTGTAAATATTTGTCTTACTTCGTAAGTGGCTTACCTTAAATAAGAAGATCCGTTCCCAGCCGTAACTGTCGATGATTACAGTCGCCGCGTCTACTTCAATGTCCAATTTTTTCATGAAGATCTCCGCTGGGGAATACATGTTTCTGGACGCATCCAATGTGTATATCCACATATAATTTCCTGAAATAAAAAAAACAGAAATAACAGATGTTGGGTGGAAAACAAAAGACAATAACCTAAAGTAAAATCAAGGCTTGCATGTTTATGTCAGTCAGTTAAGTGCCATACGTGATACACACTTTGGGCGATCATGTCTCGAAAGAGACATGACTGAAGATTTTCTATCCTGCTCTTTAAACTATAACTGAAAGGAAAAGAGTCGGATTGTATTAATAAGTAGTAATTAGTGGGGGATCAGTTTATTACTTAATAACAATAGAAAAGTGATCCCCCACTTTTTGTCCAGTAGAAGCTTTACTTATGTTTACAACTATTATCTTCATTCAGTCAGTTAAGTGCCTTACGTAATACACGCTTGGGCGATCATGTCTCGAAAGAGACATGACTGACTGGGCAGAAGATTTTCTATCCTGCTCTTTAAACTATATCTGAAGGGAGAAGAGTCAGATTCTATTAATAAGTAGTAATTAGTGGGGGATCAGTTTATTACTTAATAACAATAGAAAAGTGATCCCCCACTTTTTGTCCAGTAGAAGCTTTAATCGACGGATTAATACCTTTCCCAAGAGTATTTACGCGTAAGTGAATGCAATGAATTCAACTGGAATTTGAACTCGGCTCCCCGATTTCTCGTTCCGAGCCGATATCCACTGCACCACAATGCATATTTGGTTATGTAGATTGACTTAATCCTGAATTCTTTCTTAGTCTTTCTTTCATCTTATTTCTCTTGCTTGATTTTTGTACCAATAAAACATAATCGTCTTCAGTTTTCGTAATTTTTTTACATGAATCATTGTGAATTATTTATACATTTTTTTTAACTAGGCTTTATTTTATCTTCTTATTTCTCTTGCTTGTTTACGCCTGACATAGCTTACTCATCCTAAGGTATATGAATTTAATGGCCGAGGCATTGCTAGTTCTTTATTCGACTTCGGTCCATTTTATTTCTCTTGAGATAATAAGACATTTTTGCTCTAATGGCAAAACGTAAATTATTAAATGAATCACTGTCTATTATTTTCTTACAATTTTAATTCTATATTATAATCTTTTTAATCTTTCATTTAACTTCTACTTCTAATAAAATGCACGCTTCTTTGTGCCTTAACCAGTTTGGTCACAGAAACCTAATAGATAAAGCCGAGTACAAATCTGTGAAAAATTTTAATGATCTCTACTTCGAAGGTGTTTTTCTTTGCTGTTTCATAAGAGAATTGTTTTTTTTTTTTCAAGTTTAATTAGGTTTCTTAATTTATCAACATATCATCACCTGTTGGATCGTTTAATAAGAAACTAGCAGTATAGCCCGGCGTTGCTCGGGTGTAATGAAAGCTTTAAAACTAATTCATGGTCCTGGAGCTCAGACTCTTTGGACGTTGGCACGAAAGACTAAAAAGCAATAGTTGTTTCCAGTTAAAGCGAAACCGTAGACTAAAGAAAAAAAAAATGAATGGATGTAAGTCAAATTTTGATTTCCTGGTATCGATATCAAATAAGTTTTGTTCGTCGTAAACTGAATTTTGAAGGCTAAATAAGTCCTCTGAGTAAATGGTGTCATAGCTGAGACTAAGAACTACAATTATACCTACTTAGAGCCAAACCCGAAGCAAAAACTAAAATAAAAGGGCTGAAAAAATACAGACATACAGGCATATAAACAGACTCACACACACAAACATCTTACTTTTATGTATATATTATTGATTTTCTGCACTATTGTAAGAACTGCAACTTTTAAACTTCTGAATATCGTTTCTTATGTCTTTGTCTATGAGTGTATCAAATTTGTTTAAAATCGAACCACTCCTTCTATAACCCGTTTTTTTCGATTATCGATTTTCGAGATTTATCGGGGATAACTCGACACAAAACCTAGCTAAGAACACTCGCAGACGCTTATAGTACAACTGTGTAAATTTACAAGAAAATCGGTTCAGCCGTTTCGGAGTCTATAGGTAACGGACACACACACACAGACACACACACACACATACACACACACAGACAAAGTTCCATTTAGAAATAAGTTTAGGTATTAGTCGTAAGGAAGAATAAAAAATAATATGTTCAGTTTAGACTAGAATCAGAACGCTAGACAGAGGTCCGGTTTCCTCTTGATTCAAAAAGGTAGAGAGTGGTCCGGTTTACACAGGAATCAAAAGCTAAGTCAGATGACCGGTTTACACTAGATTCAAAAAGGTAGAGAGAGGTTCTTTTACACGTCAAAATATTTCAAACATATTTACACGAGAATAAAAAAGGAAGATCCGTTTTTACACAAGATATCAGAAAGGTAGACATTAAAATGGTTTATGCTAGCCTAAGAGTTAGAAAGCTAGACATTCGGTTTACACTAGAATCAAAAAGGTAGATATATTTATAGTCTCTAAGATAATCTTAAAACTTGACCCTCACAAAGCGAGCGGTGGTGACGGAATCCCAACCATAGTCTTAAAGAAATGTGCCCCTGAACTATCCTCTATCCTTTCTAAGCTCTACAACCTCTGCCTATCTGCTTCCTGCTTTCCTGCCTGTTGGAAATCTTCCTCTATAGTTCCTATATTTAAAAACACTGGAGAACCCTCTGACCCTGCAATTACCGCCCTATCAGCCTTCTTCCGATCTTTGGCAAAGTGTTCGAAGCCATTATCAACGCCGAGGTGGTTCAGCATCTCACAGCACACAGGCTCCTCTCGGACAAGCAATATGGTTTCCGCTTCACCAGGTCTACTGCTGATATGCTAACGACCATCACCGATTAGATATACCAGGCACTCGACAGGAATGGCGAAGCTCGAACCGTTGCATTGGATATATCTAAGGCGTTCGACAGAGTTTGGCATGCTGGCCTTCTATGTAAACTGCGGAGCTATGGTATAACTGGACATTTGTTTGAACTAATCCAGTCCTTCCTCTCTAACCGCACAATGAAAGTGGTATTAAACGGACATGCCTCTCAGAACTACCATACAAACGCAGGTGTCCCCCAAGGCTCCATCTTAGGTCCTACACTCTTCCTGATATATATTAATGATCTCCCTGATTCCATAAGAACACAAATAGGTTTGTACGCCGATGACACCACAGTTTACTCTCGCCTCCAACAAAAATCTGGTGTAGGCGTCAAAGCTAAACTCGCAGCCGAGATTGAAAAAGACCTCCAATCCATATTGGACTGGGGTAAGAAATGGCTAGTAAATTTTAATGCTTCTAAAACGAAGCTACTGTCAATTAACCATCATCGACAATCTCACCTACCTCCCATTAGCATGGACCAGGCTTGCCTCCCAGAGAGTAAAACACTACGCCTCCTTGGTCTCACACTTTCAGCGGACCTCAAATGGAATGACTATATCGAATCCATTGCTAAATCCGCTGCTATGAAAGTCGGTTCTCTGTGTAGGGCCCGGAAGTTTTTTCCGTCTAAATCTATCCTGCACATTTACAAATCTACCATCCGCCCGTGCATTGAATACTGCTGCCATATCTGGTCGGGTGCCCCTGCTGTTCTCCTCGGGCTTCTCGATAAGGTTCAGAGGAGGGTCTGTAATGTGATAGATACCGACTTGGCAGACCGCCTGCAGTCTCTCTCCCACCGGCGAGACGTGGCTTCCCTGTGTCTCTTCTATAAATACTTTCACGGCTTCTGCTCCGATGAACTTAGATCACTGGTGCCCCCTAAATACGAATTTGCACGAGATACTAGATTAGCAACTAGATCCCACCCTTTTACAGTGAAACCGATAAAATGCAGCCGTAACTTCTACTCCAACAGTTTCTTTCCTCGCACTTCCCGACTGTGGAATTCTCTTCCAAACGATTGCTTCCCCGACGGCTACAATCTCCAGGAGTTTAAATGTAAGGTCAATAGACACCTCCTAACACACTAACCTGCTCCCATTCTATCAAGCACTCTTCCCATCTGCCCGACACTCATCCTCGCTATCCTTACTCATCTATCACCTTTCTCCTGACATTCCCTATGTCTATCCACTCCTTCTCTTTACCTTCCCCTATGTAGCCCCATGCGCAATAGTGGCAGTGGAATGCCTTGCTTGGGGTGAGATGATTAAAAAAAAAAAAAAAAAAAAAAAAGTTGTATCTGCGATTATCTCCCCTGGAAGAGTTCCTTTTTGAGTGGCGGCCATACATGTGTACAGAGGATGCAGACGGCATTTATCTTAGGGTCGACGGCAGCAGTGTGTTAACATATTTGAGTGACAGTCTCATTGACAGGAAAATGATGTAAAATATTTTCATCATTTTTGCAGGCGTTTATATCAGACAGATTTCATTATGGCGGTTTGCAGAGACGCTTAAATCACACTCACCTCGAAATAGGAAAAGCTGTTTGTGTTCATTGGAGAAAGCGGCGGCGTCGACATATTTGGGTCCCTTTGGGAAGAAATCGTCTATTTTGTGGATTCCTGTGACGTTACTGATCACGTGACCTGTATTTAAGAAGATATAGATAACTCCATTGGAGTCTGAAAAAAAAAAAAGAACCAAAAAGGTTATTATTAAACAGACGTTCATCTTACAGTTTAAAGGTTTAAACATATATATATATATAATTTAGTGTATCGAGGCAGCAGATAATTTTCTAAATATATACTGTTAAATATAACAAACAATGAATGTCTATTAGGCTTAATCATGAGCCGTTCTAAACATCGTATTTTGGCTTTAATTTTTTTTTTATAGTCGTGTGGCCCCAAGCAAGGCATTTTACTGCCACTGTTGTGCAGGGGGTTACATAGGAGGAATGTTATGAGAAAGAGTGACAGGTTACAGGGGGTGTCAGGAAGAGAGCATGCGAAGGTTAAGAGAATACTGATGAGAGTAGGGTGGACGGAGAAAAAAGCATGAGAGAGAGGTTGTAAGTTAGTGAGACTGGAGATGACTATTGACTTTACATTTGAATTCTTGAAGATTGTAGCTGTCGGGAAAGCAAGTATGCGGAAGGGAATTCCACAGGCGGGAAGTGCGAGAAAAGAAGCTGGTGGAGTAGAATTTGCGTTTACAATCAGGTGAAAATAAAGACAAAAATTCTCCAACAGTTGGATATTTTTTTATTATGTTGGTTCTAAGCTTTCGGCTCACATGAGCCAACTTCAGAGAGGTCACAGGGACGTTAACATAAAAACATCCACCATCAGCGACGATTTTATCTTGTGTTGACGTAAAACTTTGCTCAGCAACGATAACAGTTACCAAATAGCAGAGCGCAGTTCGTAAATTTGTAATGCGGTTCTATGACGTCACACCACGTGAGAGTTCGAAATGTTAACAGAACCATATTTTTAAATGCAATATAATGTGTTATGACTAGACTGAAATGTGATTTCATTAAGTGTGGGTTGTTTGGATTTAATGTAAATGGCCTCCAATATCTGAAGGTTGTTTTTACTGTGTGTATGAGTGAGGATTATTGTATGGTTGTCTAAAATCTGTCTGATATTACCTACATGGCTATGTTTTTCTAAGAAATGTTGTTTAATTGAAATTGGATCATAAAGGTGACAGGTAAGTCTACGGGAGATCGTGATTGTAGTAAAACCAATATATGTAGTGGGTTTATTATTAGTACCAGAGATACAATCTATGAACGGGCATGTAAATTGATACACTGCATTGGTTTTCGGTAGAGGATTTAATTGTGTGGTTGTAGGGTTATTAGAGACTATGAGGTCAATTGTTTTAAATTTTTTATAATAAATGATGAGCTTAATTTGATTATTGTTATTTATTGGTTTAGCATTTTTAGCTCAGAGGTAAAATCGCCGACTGATGACAATTTGGTCGGAGTTCAAACCTGGCTAAAAGCAGTCGGATGTCTAACCGTCCTTGTATATATATAATGAATTAATATTGCTATACTTTTATATTGAGCACTGTTTTAAATTAATGTTTTGAACGTTACAAATATTCTCTTCGTTCCTTATTCCTTTGGATATATATATATATATATATAAGCAAGAGCCAACGAACCTACCTAGGTCTCACCCTTCGGATCGTTAGGGTAAATTGGGAGCCAATTTACCCTGACGAGCCGAAGGGTGAAACCTAGGTAGGTTTGTTGGCTCTTGCTTAGATTTTCTGTCTTTGTTGCTCTACTTTCGTATTGAGCACTTTAGTGTTAGGATTTTCGTCTTGGGTTTTTTTTTCTTTCCGACAAGTATTTGACTTTTTGTTTATGTACTTCGTTTGTTTCTTTTTTTACTTCCCCGCCTTTTCCATCCGAGTTCGTTGTCGGTGGGTTTTTCAAGACGAACTTAAATATAGTATAACTATTCCTAGTATTAACAGAATTATTTTTGTTACTATTAATATTGTTATAATTATTACAGTTCTTTGTCATTTAGCTGATTGATGTTTCTTTCAGCATCCCGGCTCTAAAGTTCAGTAGACAGACTCTCCGGGAATTACTCCGTCCACTCATCAGGTGATGTCAGTAATTGACTGCTGGTGCTTCTCGATTTTTCTGTTTTTATATGCGCTTTTCTTTGGTGTAACCTTTTTTACAGTGTATGTGTGCGTTTGCACGCATGCGCCTATTCCCGAATTCAATGCTTGGCAATTTATTTTAATTATTTACTCTTGAGGATTGCTTGATCAATGCGGCCTTTCATATTTTTAACTGTGTAGGCCTACTTCTTTAGTGAAGTTTTCTTTATCTCTACACACTCGTGGCCTTGTTCCAGACTAAGAAAAACTTTGTAAATATGAATAAAAGAAGTTTGGTACAAACCTGTGAATGCTGCCTGAATCTTCGAGTTTGGTGGCCTGTTACAAAGATTAGTTGGGAGTTGCTCGCTTGTTGTTGGATTTTGAGTTGTAGGTTGAATAGATGTAGTCGGTTTTTGTGTTGTCGAAGGTTCGTCTGTTGTCGGTAGTTCGGTCGTAGCTGGCTGGGAGGTTGTCGGTACTTCGGTCGTTGTTGCCTCAAAGACAGTCGTAGAAGGAACAGTCGTTTGTTTTACACCTGTGGAATTAAAAATAAAAAAAAAATGATATCTGCTATAAAATTCTTTTTTTGGTGGGGGTGGGGGGCGAGTGATTGTACGGAAAAGAGTTGTGGTCGCATATCCTATTTAAGTTATTTACATTGTTTGGACTATTACCTTCATCTTTATTGCCATGTCTACGACGTTTCGGTCGTTGTACGCTCCGGCCTTCTTCAGGTGCTAGGAAATTCGAACCGAACTCTTTATTTCGATTACTGGGGTATATAATTTTCATTCCATATACGATGTCACTTCCAGTAGCCATATAGTTACCTCCCTTTAACTCAACTCCCCACTTATTTGTTCATCACTGCTGTAGCCTGGTATTGAACTCACAACTCTTTGAGTCGTGTCACTGGAACTAACCAACGCCTATATACACTGAGCGATGTTTGCCTGAGAACTGCTATTTAAGTTGTTATTTCGTTATATTATTATCAGAGATATGATCTTCAACAGTGTAATATATATCGAAAATATATATATTTTATATATATATATATATCGAAAATATCGAAAATCGATAATCGAAAAAATCGGGTTATAGAAGGAGTGGTCCGATTTTAATCAAATTTGATACACTCATAGACAAAGACATAAGAAACGCTATTCGGAAGTTTCAAGGTTGCAGTTCTTAGAATAGTGCAGAAAATCGATGATATATATATATATATAAAAGGCAAGATGTTTGTGTGTGAGTCTGTTTATCTGCCTGTATGTCTGTATTTTTTCAGCCCTTTTATTTTAGATTTTGCTTCAGGTTTGGATCTAAGTAGGTATAATTGTAATTCTTAGTCTCAGCCATGATACCATTTGCTCAGAGAACTTATTTAGCCTTCAAAATTCAGTTTACGACGAAAAAAACTTATTTGATATCGATACCAGAAAATCAAAATTTAACTTACATCCACTCACTTTTCTTTCAGTCTTACGGTTTCAATTTAACTGGAAACACCTATTGCTTTTTAGTGTTTCGTGCCAACGCCCAAAGAGTCTGAGCTCCAGGACCATGGATTAGTTTTAAAGCTTTCATTACAGCCGAGCAACGCCGGGCTATTCTGCTAGTATATATATATATATATATATATATATATGCGATTGGTAAATTGGCGCAATTATTTTATTAGGTGCGATTTTTTATTATTATTTCAAATATTCTTTAGGCTGAGTCTGAGCTCCAGGCCCATGGATTAGTTTTAAGGCTTTCATTACACCCGAGCAACGCCGGGCTATACTGCTAGTATTAATTAAACTAAAAAGACATTCTATGATTTCCCTAACATTGCGTGAATGATGGTGTTTGCATTTTATTTCCTTAACAAGTTATATGCACAAGATAAAAATAAAAATTAAACTGATGCAGAAGAATATTCACCATAAAGTTTCTGAATGCCTGCAATATCGTCTGGGTGAAGTTCGAAATTCGGGATGTAGCCTCGGTAATAGGGAGCCATCAAAGACTTTGAGACCGTTGAGTGCCCAAGACCTAGGGCGTGGCCGAATTCGTGGGCAGCTACAATTTCCAGGTTAGTTCCTTCGTGAGTACCTTGGGTCCAATATTCGGCATCATCAAAGTGTGTATCACCATTGATTGCCATTCGTCCGGGAAAAAAAGCATGGGCAAGAACACCACCTAGAAAGAAAAGAAAAAAAAACAGTAAGTATTGAAAATTTCAAACGGCATATTTGTAATTTTCAAAAAAAAAAAAAATCATTTCACCCCAAGCAAGGCAGAAATGTCACTGGCGCACAAAGTGTTACATTGACAGAATAAAATAGGTACAGGTGATGTCGAAGAAAGATAAGAGAAGGATGGGAATCAAGTAGATAAAAGATGGCTATTGACGTTGCATTTAAACTTTTGGAGATTGTAGCTATTGGGATGTTGAAGAAAAGATAAGAGATGAATGGGAATCAAGGAGATAAAAGATGGCAATTGACGTTGCATTTAAAATTTTGTAGATTGTAGCTGTTGAGATGTTGAAGAAAAAATAAGAGACGGATGGGAATCAAGTAGATAAAAGATGGTAATTGACATTGCATTTAAACTTTTGGAGATTGTAGATATTGGGATATTGAAGAAAAGATAAGAGATGGATGGTAATCAAGTAGATAAAAGATGGTAATTGACATTGCATTTAAACTTTTGGAGATTGTAGATATTGGGATATTGAAGAAAAGAAAAGAGATGGGTGGGAATCAAGGAGATAAAAGATGGTAATTGACATTGCATTTAAACTTTTGGAGATTGTAGATATTGGGATATTGAAGAAAAGATAAGAGATGGATGGTAATCAAGTAGATAAAAGATGGCAATTGATGTTGCATTTAAACTTTTGGAGATTGTAGATATTGGGATGTTGAAGAAAAGAAAAGAGATGGATGGGAATGAAAGAGATAAAAGATGGCAATTGATGTTGCATTTTTAAACGTTTAGAGATTGTAGCTATCAAGAAAGCAAGCAAATGGAAGTGAGTTTCTCAAACGGGAAGTGCGAGAAAAGAAGCTATTAGAGTAGTTGTCACATAAACTATTTTGACGGTAAAAGAGTGGGACATTGATGCCAATTTAGCAGCACGAGTAAATATATGTGGTTGGTGAAGCACGAAAAAACCCCCATCAAAGCAAAACAATTGTAGAAAAACAGATAGAAGTTACATTACGTCAGTGAGAAAGTGAGTGAAGGCGGACTGCCAAATCCGTATCGATTATATTGCAGATCCTCATTTGAATTTTGTCGAGAAGCTAAAGATGAACAGCAGGAGCACCCGACCAAATAGAGCAACATAATTCGAGCTACTTGACAAAATTCAAAGAAGGGTCTGTAATGTTACCGGTACTAACCTGGCATCTCGACTTCAGTTACTTTCCCCACTGATAAGACATGGATTTCCTCTGTCTTTTCTATAAATATTTTCATGGTAATTGTTCTGATGATCTTTCCTCTATGGTACCTAGACTTTATGAAATTAAGCCCAATATACTTCTGTCACTTTCCCACCACCGTAATGTAGCTTCCCTGTGCCTTTTCTATAAATATTTTCATGGGAATTTTTCTGATGATCTTTCCTCTATGGTACCTGGACTTTATGAATTTAAGCCCAGTATACGTCTGTCACTTTCCCACCACCAAAATGTAGCTTCTTTGTTCCTTTTCTATAAATATTTTCATGACAATTTTTCTGATGAGCTTTCCTCTTTGGTGCCACGACAGTATGAATTTAAGCATACTACTAGATTGGCAGTTAGGTCTCACCGTTTTACTGTTGAACTAGCTAGATGCAGTATTATGTTCTGGTCTAATATTTCTTTTTCCGTGTGTGAAAATATCTTCCGATTTTTTACTGCCCTACCACCTAAAATATTAAAAAAAAAAATGAATGCATCGTCAATTGCCATATTATGTTTTCATGAGTTTCTTTTGTGTATTGTTCTTTCTCCTCAGTAATGTCTCATTATTCTCATCCATTTACAATAACCCATTGCATCGTAGTGACATTATCGCCTTGCTTACGGTGAATTAAGTAAAAAAAAGTCATTATAGCTTTTTTTCAAATTAGTTAAGTGGCATAATGATGAACGCTTGAGTGATTCTGTCTCGAAAGAGACATGTCTAAATGAACAGATTTTTTCTGCAGTAATTTGCTAGTACTTTCTGCGATAGACTAGTTGCCAGCCAAGGTTACAGAACCCGATTTTCCCTGCTATTTAACCCATAGTCAGAGGGAGAAGCGACTATGATATAGGGTAAGGGAATGCAACGAATTCAAGTAAAAATCGAACTCGGCTCTCCAATTTCTCGTTCCAAACCGATATCCACTGTACCGCATCATGATCTGTGTTCAAACAAGAATTATTGAATTGCTGTTTCTTGGGGTACTTACTTGGCCCATCAAAGGGACTGTTGTCTCCGTGACGATTTCGCTCAAAACTAATCATAATATCAGCCATTCCTGACACTTTCTTAAAACTTAGTTGCGTTACTTTTGACCAATGTTCTAGACCTTTCTGAATGGCATGTCTGTAATTAAAAAACAAAAAAAAATATTGAAGCAAAAAAAAAAAAAAAAAATTCAAAAAAATCAATTGCTTGTAGTGAATTACCGTTACATACAGAAGTAAAAAAAAAACAACAACATTGAATCCTGCGCCTCCTCGGGTTAACTCTCACATCAGACCTCAAGTGAAATGACTGTATAAAATCTATAGCTAAATCCGCTGCTAAGAAGATCGGTTCTCTGTGCAGGGCCAGAAAGTTTTTCCCGCCTGAAACAATCCTGTACATATATAAATCTACCATCCGTGTATTGAATACTGCTGCCATATCTGGTCGGGTGCTCCTGATATCCACCTAGGTGTCCTTGACAAAATCCAAGGGAGAATATGTAATGTGATCGATCCCGACTTGGCAGCTAGGATAAAACTAAGTCGCCATGTAGTGTTGATTCCTATTTCCACACTATTTGTTTTATATTCATGTTCAGCAAATACAGGTTCAAGAGGTTACTGTGTGGTATTGTATGAGCGTAATAAAGGGCAGGAAGTGAAGGTCAGATAACGGTTGACATTATTCTCAAAGAGGTCAACATCATAGTAGCCGGGAAAGCATCCCGACGGGAGTCTGTTTCACTAAACAGCAGTTCTTGGAAAGAAGCTGTCCGAGTGGATCTCATTTCTTACAAATGGAATATGAAGGGAATGAGGATGTGTAATTGGCATGGCGGGTCCCAGTTGTAAATGTCAAGGGTAGTAGGACTTAGAAATGTGGTTTGCGACGTTTCGTCTGTGGTCGGTAGATTAATTCGACTGGGCTGAAGATTAATTTGATTAGGCGGATGATTAATTTGATTGGGTGGATGATTAATTTGACTAGGCGGAAGATTAATTTGATTGGGCGGAAGATTAATTGGATTGGGCGGAAGATTAATTTGACTAGGCTGAAGAATCATTTAAGTCGCCGGAAGATTAATTTGACTGGGCGGAAGGTTAATTTGACTGGGCGGAAGATTAATTTGACTGGGCGGAAGATTAATTTGAGTGGCTTGAAGATTAATTTGATTGGGCTGAATATTTTTTTGATTGGGCGGAAGATTAATTTGATTGGGCGGAAGATTAATTTGACTGGGTGGAAGATTAATTTGAGTGACCGGAAGATTAATTTGACTGGGCGGAAGATTAATTTGACTGGGCGGAAGATTAATTTGAGTGACCGGAAGATTAATTTGACTGGGCGGAAGATTAATTTGACTGGGCGGAAGATTAATTTGACTGGGTGGAAGATTAATTTGAGTGACCGGAAGATTAATTTGACTGGGCGGAAGATTAATTTGACTGGGCGGAAGATTAATTTGAGTGACCGGAAGATTAATTTGATTGGGCGGAATATTTATTTGATTGGGCGGGGAGATTAATTTGACTAAGCGGAAGATTAATTTGACTAGGCGGAAGATTAATTCTAGAGTGAAAAGTTGTAGTCTTGACGCTTCAATGAAGAACTCTAACGGGTTTTTTAAAACACACGTCGACGATTTCTTCATTTAAGTGCCTTGTCTCGTTCATTTGTGTCACAGGGAGTGTATTATTTACTTCACAGTTCATGCATGTGTCTGTGTGTAATTGTATTTATATGTATATTGTAGGTCTTATATGTGCGTGCATATATGTGTGTGTGCTGACTTACAATTGATCCTCCTGACTTAAACGTTTAGTTTCACTGAATTTGACCAAATTCCATGTTAGTTCCTTCTTGTCCCAACGTTGAACTGCAAATAAATAAAGTAAAACAGAATTATTAATTAAAGAAAAGTTCGCATAGAGATGTACCGTCATTACCGTAGCGAGTAACATGACATATTATTATTATTATTATTATTATTATTATTATTATTATTATTATGTCATTTTTCATCACATTTCGATTTCTGCTATGGTCGCACTACCAACCAAGTCTGCGGAAAGACTTACTAAGACAGGTCGTGGCGTGTTGTTATGGCTCCATTTCATGTTTTTTCTATCTCCCCTATCATCCCTAGCGTTACCTAGATAAAGTTTTCCTTAGTGTGTGGGCTGTACTTAATAAAACAATTTTTTGTATATCTCTTAAGCTGGGGTTTCCAGGGATTCTTTCAATGTGTTGTTTTGTTCCATTTTTTATCATTCCAAGTGCACCTACTACCACTGGCACAACTCTTGTTTTCAATTTCCACATTTTTTTCTATTTCAATTTTCAGGTCTTTATATCTTGGCAGTTTTTCAAATTCCTTGGTTGCTATGTTACAATCCGCTGGACAAGCCATATCAATTAATAGACAAGTTTTCTCCTTCTGGTTTTTAACAATAATGTCTGGCCTGTTTGCTTCAATTTTTCTGTCTGTGTAGATGGTGTAATCCCATAGAATGGTGACATCTTCTATTTCTGTTACCGGTGCTGGGTGATGTTCATACCAGTGTTTGTTTACATATTTTCCATAATGTCTGCACATTATTATTATTATTATTATTATTATTATTATTAGTAGTAGTAGTAATAGTAGTATTACTACTACCATCATACAATCGCTTCCAGCCCCTGTTAGCATTGATCAGTCTAGTCTCCCTGAAAGTAAAACACTGCGCCTCCTCGGGTTAACTCTCACAACAGGCCTCAAGTGGAATGACTATATAGAATCCATAGCTAAATCAGCTGCTAAGAAGGTCGGTTCTCTGTGCAGGGCCAGGAAGTTTTTCCCTTCTGAAACCACCCTGCACATATATAAATATACCATCCGCCCGTGTATTGAATACTGCTGCCATATCTGGTCGGGTGCTCCTGATATCCACCTAGGTGTCCTTGACAAAATCCAACGGAGAATCTATAATCGATCCCGACTTGTTTGCTCGTATACAGTCACTTTCTCACCGGCGCAATGTGGCTTCCTTGAGTCTCTTCTATAAATGCTTTCACGGCTTCTGCTCAGATGAATTTAGCTCACTGGTGCCCCCCCATACATGAATTTGCTCGAGACACAAGATTAGCAACTAGGTCCCACTCTTTTACTGTGAAACCAATAAATTGTAAGCGCAAATTTTACTCCAGCAGCTTCTTTTTTCGCACTTCCTGCCTGAAGAATTCCTTTCCATTTACTTGCATTTCCGACTGCTACAATCTTCAAGAATTCAATTATAAAGTCAATAGTCATCTCCTATCTCACTAACTTACATCCTTACTCTCTCTCTTTGTCCACTCCACTCTCATCAGTATTCTCATCCTTCTCTTACCCACTTCCTGACACTCCCTATAACCTGTCACTCTTTCTCATAATTTACCTCCTATGTAACCCCCTGCAAAACAGTGGCAGTAAAATCCGAAATGACTGACCTCACAAATCCGGCAACCAACAAGGGTCACAGGGTGGGGAAGCATCACATGTACTGTTACTATAGCAGCAGAAGTATACCTAGGACAAGATAACCTGACGTAAGCCATCCCTCTTCTGACTGATTTTGAATTTTTTTTTCTAGACTAGTTTTTTTAAAAAATCATATCACCCCAAGCAAGGCGGTAACGCCACTGATGCGCAGGGGGCTACTTAAGAGTAAAAAGATTGGAAAAGAGAAAGCCGGAAGCCACATCCTAAACAGGGAACAAGGGATGAGCCTCTTCACCTGTTCAATAGATCTGGATGGAGTGTGAACCGGGCGATAGTTTAGTCTATCTACTCTAATTGAGGAAAAAAAAAAAAGAAAAGAGTAAGAAAATTGGAAAAAAGAAAGCCGGAAATCACACCCTAAACAGGGAACAAGGGATGAGCCTCTTCACCTGTTCAAAAGACGTGGGTGGAGTGTGAACCGGGCGATAGTTTAGTCTATCTACTCCAAGTTGCAGTAAACCCTGCTATTTAACCTATAGGAATCGTGCAGGGAATAGGTTAGCAGGTTAAATTGTCGTTTAAGCTTAGTTTAGTCAGGTATGAGGTGAAAATTTCTGAAGTATCGATGGTGTAACAGACATCAACGACTGTTTCACTTTAACTTACCGGCGTTGTAAGAATGGGGACCATAGGTATCATTTTCATTGAAAATATCTTTGTTTCCGCACCTGCGCGAATTCAATAATTTTCGAGTTGGTTTGTCGTAAACACCTGTTTCTTCGAGACCATTGAAATTTTGGAACTTTCTGAAAATCAAGACCAAAAACAAAAAATGAAATCCTAAAAAGAAATACCGATAAAATAGAAGTACCGCGTATGAATGTATATATATGTATATATGCAATGGATGTGTATACAAAAAATACAAGGTGTGGCAGAAATACCTCCCAGAAATCTCTCACATAAATGGCAAGACATTAGTGGCTATGGTACATTCATTTTTACTAAGGTCTAGTCATTAAGCGGGAAAAATATTTCTGTCGCACTCTTTATATATATATATATATATATATATATATATCCGAGTGAGTATAGAATGAGGAGAGAAAAGAAAAAATTTTTTCCCGTCCAAAACATTAATTTAAAACAGTGCTCGATATATGATGTATAGAGCTGTGAATATTTATTATAAATTATGTTTTAGAACATGTACATAATTTTTTCTGTATATGTCCTCTTCTCTACAATCATATGGTTGTTTCAGTGTTTGGACTCAAACACATCATCAGGAGAAGTAAAGAGTAAGAGTTTGGAATCATTCTCTGTTTATATTTGGTTCGTTGTTGTCGTGGGGGTTGGTTGGGGTTATTGATAATTAAGTGAATGTGTCTTTCGTTTTGACCGTTAGACTTTTGAAGAACCTGGTGTGTAAGTGTGAAATTGTTGTGTGTGTGCTGCTCTCTTAGAAATTCTAACCAAAAGATATACCCGACCGATAAAACGTACATTCCAACGGATAATACCATTAATAAACAATTGTTATATATCGCCGTACGACGACAAACAACGAGAACACGCATATATAAAAATATAAGGTTATATTTTTATTCCTGACGACGAACCCGTGTGGAACAGAGAATGGAAGAGTGAGAGCGCACATAGAATGGGTAGACGGGAGTGTATTCTTGCCTGTGGTGTCTCTCTGCTTCCACTGGCCGTTCTCTGCTGGCGAATCCGTGTGTCAAGGTCTTTTTATAGTCTTCTAGAACCGGGACTTTTCCTTCCGGTTTTGCCTCGCCCACGCAACGCCCACGTAATTCCAAGAGACACCTGTTCTGTTTGCCTCCGTAGTCATTTCCGCCGCTGTCGGAAATAAGGTCAAACGAGCCCGACTCATAACCCTGCGACATCCGCTCCAGGCCCCGACAGGATGTATTTCTCAAACACCTGTCTTGTCGTTCGCCGACCCCTTCACCGACGGGAAACACCATCGATTGCATCAATCTTCCTCGGGTGGGGCCAGATTGCTATATTACACAATTTCACACATTGATTGAGAAATTCTTTCAAAAACCAGATAACTGTCGGATTTTAACGAAACTTTCAGGACTTAATCAGAAATGAATGAAGTTATATTTTAAACGTTTGCAAAATTAATTATTTCCTGAAACTGTTATTTACAGAACAACTCTTCTGTTCAATTTTTCCTAACCACATTCTTTACATTTAGAGAACCTTTAAAGTTAGACAGCGGCTAACGGGAGTATTTGAATTGATTATATACATTGGTGTCACTGAATATTTTTTTAAATTTGTTTTTATTTAACCAATATCGGGGGACTCAAATTAACAATCGGTTCGAACAGTGATTAATAATTATGACTTACATCAAAGCTTCAGTAATTTCTTCGGGTGTGGGTGGTTCATTCCGGCTGTTTCCAACACGTTCCTTTAAATATCCAAACTGCAGAAGTTGACCCTGCAAAGCAAAAATGTACAAAGTAAGGTTAATAAAATAGGATACGAAACGATTTCTTACCCAAATTCGATCCACAATACACTGGTATAAAATACAAATAAAATAGACTCATCCACATGTAGAAGATTAAAAACATAATGGAAGCACTGTAGCTACAGGGAGTTGGTTAATGCTTATTGTTTCAGCCTTGTGTCATACATAAGTGCAGTGGATATCGACTCGGAACGACAAATCGGGGAGCCGAGTACGAATTCCAGTTGAATTTCTTTGCATTCATATACGCACAAATATCCATGCGAAATATATTAATCCGTTTCTGCCCTCCAGTTATGGGTTAAATAATAGGACAGATTGGATTCAATAGCCTTGGCTGGCAACCAGTCTACCGTAGAAAGCAATGGCAACCTACTGCGAGATAATCTTCTGTCCAATCAGTCATGTCTCTTTCGAAACATGATTGCCCATGTGTGTATCACGTATGGCACTTAACTGACTGACTGAATATAATAGTTGGAAAAATTAGTAAAGCTTCTACTAACCAAAAAGTAGGGGATTAGTTTTCTATTGTTATTAAGTAACAAGCTGATCCCCCACTAATTACTACTTATCAATACAATCCGTCTCTTCTCCCTTTAGCCATAGTTTAAAAAGCAGGATAGAAAATCTTCTGCCCAGTCAGTCATGTCTCGAAAAAGACGTGATCGCCCGAAGCGTGTATCACGTATGGCAATTAACTGACTGACCGTGTGAAGAAATAAAAACACTTGTAGGAACTTAAGATCACACTATTTTGTCAGTCGTCTGTAACGGAACTTGTACGACATAAATATTGAAAAACGATTCGTACACTAATAAACTAGCTACTTTAGACTCAAGTAGTTAGATAGATAGATAGATAGATAGATAGATAGATAGATAGATAGATAATGAACAGACTTAGATAGATAGATAGATAGATAGATAGATAGATAGATAGATAAGAACAGACTGTGATAGATAGATAGATAGATAGATAGATAGATAGATAGATAATGAACAGACTGAGATAGATAGATAGATAGATAGATAGATAGATAATGAACAGACTGAGATAGATAGAATGATAGATAGATAGATAGATAGATAGATAGACAGACTGTGATAGATAGATAGATAGATAGATAGATAGATAATGAACAGACTGAGATAGATAGATAGATAGATAGATAGATAGATAGATAGATAGATAGATAGATAAGAACAGACTGTGATAGATAGATAGATAGATAGATAGATAGATAGATAGATAGATAGATATGAACAGACTGAGATAGATAGATATGAACAGACTGAGATAGATAGATAGATAGATAGATAGATAGATAGATATGAACAGACTGAGATAGATAGATATGAACAGACTGAGATAGATAGATAGATAGATAGATAGATAGATCGATCGATCGATCGATCGATCGATCGATTGAATCAGAAATTATACTAGATAGGTTTGCCTATCACCTGGTTCACGCTTCTCACCCGTCTTTTAAGCAGGAGTCGAAGTAATTCCTTATTTCCTGTCTAGAATTGGGTTCCCGGTTCGTTCTAGAGTTTCTTTCATTCTCTTTCACTTTAAGTCGCCCCTTGTGTTCTCATTGCACTATCGCCTGGTTTCAGGTGAATTGATTTAAAAGATCTGTATTCCTTAGAAAGTTCTTTCAAACCTTGGTCTGTCAAGATGAACTCTCAACTGATAACCGCATATTTCAACTATAGAAGTAGTTTGGAAAATGGGATACAGGTTCGATTCCTGTTAGGAGACTGTTTTTCGTTAGCAGGACATCTTGATATTAAAATTTTGAAAAAAACTAAAAAACAAAGAAGAGCAACAGGTGTCCCAACTAAAAGTATCGATTTGTAATACTACTACTACTACTACTACTACTACTAATATATATATATATATATATATATATATATATATATATATATATATATAAAACAGACTAACATACATAATAAAAAGTTTCAAGGAGAAGGTTTGAATTCCCTTCATTTTAATATCTCGTGACTTTGCACTACACATGAAGGAATTCTAAAAACTAAAATATTCTATTAAACTCTTGAAAGGATTTGTGAGCGTTTTTGTGGTTGTCAACACTGTCTGTTTATAGATACGTAATTTTAGAATAAAGCTCATTTCGTCTTTTTGCCTTGATAAAGTCCATCACAGGACGAAACGCGTAGGCGATTTAAAATACAGTTTTCCTCTTGTCTTTACTTTATTTAACCATTCTGTCCTTAATCACAAATCATAACTGAGTATATTTTTACACACACACACACACACACACACACACACACACACACACACACACACACACACACATATAGTTTAAATTGTGTGTATTTAGACAGCATTTTTTCATTGATGCATGTTTCATTAAATAATATAGACAAGATTTGTCGACTTATTTGATGTACATTTTTTTGAGATTTTCGCTTCCAGCACGTACGCACGCACGTACGTGTTCGCCAATCTTCTATACAAACAAAATAGACGACTACTACTATCGTTCGTCCGCGAACTGTTTAATACAACCTATACAATTATCATCTTTGATAATGTAAGCCGAAAGCTCAGAAAGGATTAAATACAAAACATGTATCAATATTGTGATTTTCTTTCCTCTTTCAACGACAATGCTATTAAGCTTATCAGACGATATGAAAAAAATTTACATAAATTAAGTCGACAAAACTTGTCTATATTATTTAATGAAACATGCATCAATATATATATATATATATATATATATATATATATATATATAATAACTATAATAATTATAACAATATAACAGAAATAATTCTGCTAATACTAGGAATAGTTATACTATAATTTAGATTGTCTTGAATAACCCACCGAGGACGAACTCGGAGAGAAATGGAGGTGAAGTAAAAAAAGAAACAAACGAAGTCAGTCGGTTTAGGTGCCATACGTGATACACGCTTGGGCGATCATGTCTCGAAAGAGACATGACTGACTGGGCAGAAGATTATCCCGCAGTAGGTTGCCATTGCTTTCTACGGTAGACTGGTTGCCGATCAAGGCTTTAGAACCCAGTCCGTCCTGCTATTTAACCCATAACTGGAAGGAAGAGACGGATTAATACCTTTCCCAAGGGTATTTGCGCGTAAGTGAATACAATGGATTCAGCTGGAATTCGAACTTGGGTTCCCGGTTTCTCGTTCCGAGCCGATATCCACTGTACCACAACAAACGAAGTACATGAACAAAAAGTCAAGCACTCGTAAGAAAGAAAAAAAAATCCAAGATGAAAACCCTAACACTAAAGCGCTCAATACAAAGTAGAGCAACAAAGACAGAAAATCTAAGCAAGAGCCAACAAACCTACCTAGGTTTCACCCTCGTCAGGGTAAATTGGCTATTTACCCTGACGAGGGTGAAACCTAGGTAGGTTTGTTGGCTCTTGCATAGATTTTCTGTATATATATATATATATATATATATATATATATATATATATATATATATATATATATATGTGCGTTGTGGTGCGATGGATGTCGGCTTGGAGGGGGAAATCGGTGAGCCGAATTCCAATTTCAGTCGAGCACACTGCATTCATTTGCGCACTAGTACCCTTGGGAAAGGTATTAATCCGTCCGTTCCCTCCAATTATGGGTTAAATAATTGAGGTCTGCTGTTCATGCGATCTGTGGCAGATTTCGGCACCGATTGTTATCAGCAGTTCCAAGAAGTGTGGATGGTACTACACAATGCCTTCACCACTATAAACAAATCTTTGTGTGGATGTCTTACTAAGGTTAGATCTTCATACGTCGAAATCGATGGGAGAGTCAATGATACATATATATATATATATATATATATATTGTTTCTAGAACAAAAACAAATTACTAAACAAAGATGAGAATTAATGTCCAGATGTAATCACATCTATAGATACATTTTAGGATCATACAGATCTGGACGAAAGTGTTTAAAGATCTTTAATTACCTCCGACCTAATTTTTAAAATTTTCTCTTCTTTAAAAATTCCAGTCACCCTTTCGTAAAAATCCCTGTTATACGTTTAAAAAACGTTGGAAAATCAGTTCTTATAAATCTCTTGAAGATACCAAAAGGTTGAAACCTAGGTTGCAGAAATAACTAATTTCTAAACGAGAAATATACAAAACTCTACTCTATAATTGAGCACTTTTTAATCAAACTGTAGACTTTTTGTCATGAGGTGCTCGATATCGAGATGAGGATAGAGCGCTAATAAACTTAATTGAATTTTCCAACAACTGCTGTTCCTGGGTATGACGTTAAACTGCATCAGGCAGCAAGGCCTCTGATTGGGAGGTTGTGAGGAGCATGGAACCAACTCTTAATTGCTGTTGTTCCCAGGTCCACCTGACCCGGAGTGGTACCACCTATTAGGGTCCCAGCTATGGGTAAATAGTTAACTCCCAAACTGGGGTCAAAACACTATGAAAGTCTAAAAATACACTTTTATAGAATTATATATGTGAAAATAGACTTTTATAGAAAAATATACAGTTTTGAAGGAAAAATATTACCAACAATACATTTTTTAAGGAAAAAAATTATTACCATAACACATTTTTGAAGGAAAAAAATATTGCCATAATATATTTTTGAAGGAAAAACTTATTACCAGCCATACATTTTTTAATAAAAAACTAGAAGGCATCTTCAGTTTTCTAAAATAAAAAAAATAAATTTTTCATAAAAAATATGACTAAATCAACCTATCATTGAACATTAAAAAATACCTTAAAGCCATACCTTATTTGGCATTAAATAACCCACAGAGGTTGATATGCCGTTAAACAAAACTCAAACTCAAAAATTCAACAACGACACCCTTTTGTTTGGAGTGTTACACCTCTAGAGGAGATGCAGTTGACGTAATTTAGTACTTGCCGACAGGGCCCGGGCAAGTGTGGACCTATATTTTTGGGGTTCTAAAGCCGGAACAGATATGGGGACCATTTTGTAAAGAACAACAAATATTTGGGAGCCCAACTGCCAAAACGTAGGCTATGAACAGATTCTGGCGAGCTTATAGAACTGGAGGTTCGGGCGCTTCGAGCCCCCAAGAAAATTTTCAAATTTGACGAATTACAGGAAATTTTTGAGGCTATATAAAATGGGTATTCTGAGGTCAATGTTTGCTACTTCAACCCATTGGCTTATCACCAAAATAGCTATAAGAAACAGTTAAAAAGTCTACTTTGTTGAAAAATTCGCTCAATACGAAAATTGTTTCATCCCTATCCCCGGATGATTAGAAGACGAAAGAATGAACAAACAGAGAAAAGAGGACGGAGAAGAAGAGGACAGAGAAGAAAGAAAGAGAAGAAAAGAAAAAGAAGTGGGAGTAGAAGAAAAAAGCTGAGAAGGAGGAGGTGAAAAAGGGAGACAATGAGGAGAAGAAGGATGAATTGAAACAGAGGCTAGAGAAAAAAAGAATGGGGGAAGGAGAAGAAGAGAAAGAAGAAAAACAGAAACTGAAAGAAGAAGAAGAAGAAGAAGAAGAAGAAGAAGAAGAAGAAGAAGAAGACAACAACAAAAGCATCAAGAAAGTCTTGGAAATCTTGAAAGACATAACAGCAGACGAACAAAATTTATCGGAAAATTATTTCGATAAACTTACCAACATTTTGCCCTCGGCAGCCTCCAGAGATGGCTGCAGCCGTAGAAACACAAACAATGTAGCCCAAAGCGCCACCAATCGAAACATCTTTACAGTTTGTTCTTTCTGTCTGTTAATAAAGGTTATAATGGAAATTGTTGTGAGTCGAATTGTTTTATAACGGTTCGCTGATGAGTTTGGAATGTCAGATGACTGGGAGGGACGAAGGTTTTTCCGGTTGAATGATGCCAAAATCGGGCACGGCTTAACGCTGGGGTTGGAGAAGAAGAGTGATGAGAGTTGGGAGGGGAGCGGCTTTCAAACACTTAGACTATTGTTTTTTAAAGTATTTTTAGATTTAAAAAAAAAAAAACAACGCTTCTCCTTCTCGAAAATGTTGACGCTTTATACGCCGACACAATGTAATATCGATGTTTTTCCGTAAACACAAATTCTGTTCGTCAATAATCAAGTATCCGATTTATGGAGATCCCACTGATTTATATTTAGAGTTGGGCGTAAGTTGACAAAAAATAGATTTATTAATAGGACATTACTTAAAAATTCTGGTCTAGTCGTAGAAAATTTATGGAAACTTTTTTTTTAGAAACAAATTTTGCATATTAACATTTTTTAGAGCAGTGGTTCTTATATGACTGCAAGGAAACGCTGATAAATTTTAATGTGAACCACATAAATATTTTAGGGCTTGGGAACTTCAATCAAAGAGGGCTACATGCGGATCACTGATTTAGACCTTTCATAGGAAGCGAGAATTATCTGGATCGTGAAATATTGATTTATTATCCATTTAGAAGAGAGAGTATGGCGGGTATCTCTTCTCTTATTTGTAACGAGATCATCTCGACTAGCGGCCCGAAAGCGTCGACATAATTGGTGCCGTTTCGACATCATCGTCGCAGCAGGCTCCGTTCCCGAACAAGCGAACTAACCAGCCGGGCAGACGAGTGTCTCACCATGATGTGACAAAGCGGAAACAAGTGACTAAGAAAAACACCATTGGAAGCCTTGGGCTTTACGGCTGGTGAAAGTGAAAAATAACGGTAGTCAAAACATTGTTTCGACGATTGTCGAAAACTTTTGATGAGGACAAGTAAGGTTAGATCCTCAATTTGATGGGAAAGGATTTATAAATTTGAAAACTTGAAAAATGTGATGTAATCAAAAGGGAAGAAGACGAAAAGAAATGACGTCAACAGAAATATTGTTATTTCATTGGTTAAACCAAGGGAATACAATCACTCCACCTCATGATGCGAGGGCTAGAGTAATCTCATTGGTTAAAGATTTGATTTGCATGAACACCCCGTGTCCGTCATGCCCTCGCCAAGAGAATTTGGGACCGGTATAAAAACTAGAGCCCAGAGGGCCAAAATCTCTCTGACACTCTGGTAATTGCAGTTGGAGTCGGCACTCAGTTGGAGCTGAGCCTTGGGACCAGTCGAGATGTAACGACAAAGGGAGGGGAGTGTTTCCAACCGGAAGCCATGTCTTAGGGTGCCAGCCGTAGAGACAGTGACGGTTGCCACGCCGACGGGGCCAACCGTAGAGACAGTGACGGTTGTCTCCGATAGAGTCCTAGCTGAAGATGTAAAGAAACAGAGGGAAGCCTGCCACTGACCGATCGAAAATAGTTAAAGTCAAATAACGCGCCTCAGATAGAGTCCTGGCTGAAGATGTAAGAAACAGAAAGAGCAGAGAAAGAGATAAAGTCAAAGAGTGGTCGCTGTGCCGAGCTAAGGCAGATAGGACGAATTGACCGCCGCTGTCACACAAACACACAAAGACCCATCTTCGGCAGTTTCTGCAAAGCTTCGGTGAAAAGCTTGAATAAGACATTTTGAATCGTCACAACTCGAAAACTCCGATCGGAGTGATAAACGTTACCTACCGAGAATTTGAATTAATGTTGAGAAGACAAACATTACTCTTCAATGAAAACTTTCGCTCCGTTGTAAGGATAAGACCTCGATGACTGTTATATTCTATTTTGTTTCACTGTTTTTTTTTGTTTTTTTTTTTTGTATATAAAGACTTTCCGCAACTTATTCAGGCGGCATTGAATTTATTTATATATTTATTTATTTTATTTGGTGCCGTTTTTCATTAACCCAAATGTGCACGTGCATCCGGTCTGGTTCAACGTGATAAAGATACAGTTAGCGGGATTTCAACGTACCTTCCTTGGAATTAAAATTCATATCATGGGCAAGGAGGAACACCGTTGTAATAGATGACTTGAAGACCAGCTACTGTGACGAGGCCATCACGACTAGCGACCCGAGAGCGTCGTGATATCGGGTGCTGTATTGACCAAACTGACTAGCGTGTTAATGTAAGAATGTATTGTTTTGGTGTAAACAATACTGCTGTATGCTTAGGTCAGTAATCGTGACTAGCGAAGTTTAATTATAAGGCTGGAGATCTGCCGTCCCTTATCCATCCCTTTGTACTACATTTTTGTATTATTCAAAATAAATATTGCTTTCCTCTTTGGTAACTTGACTTTACAAATTTAATAACGGTACTAGATTTGAGGCAAGGTCTCATCATCTTGCAGTTGAAATGTTTAGATGTAACCGTAAGTTCTATGCTAACAGTTTCTTCTCTCGTTCTTCTCGTTTGTGGAACTCTCTTCTGGATTCTTGCTTCAAAGTTAACTTTGATCTTCAAAAATTTAAATACAATATCAATCGTTGTTACTTTATTTTTTCTCTCGCCATAATGTTTTTCTTGTTCTCATATTCTCTTATACTCAATAACCCCTTGCGTCTTAGTGGCTTTATTGCCTTAGTTGGTGTGAAATGATTAAAAAGAAGGAAGGGTACGATGTCAAAAACTAAATATAATAATATAATGTTTTTGAACATCAATTTACTGTGCAAGAAGTATTAGTAAGATTGATGCTAACATTTTCTTTTCTCGCACTTCTCGCATGTGGAACTCTCTTCCGACTTCTTGCTTTCCAGTTAACTTTGATCTTCAAAAATTTAAATGCAATATCAGTCGTTATCCACTGCCTTCTTGTTTTTTTTTTTTATTGTTCTCTCTCCTTAATTAAGCTTTTTTTTTCTCATATTATTATAAGTCCTATGCTAACAGTTTCTTCTCTTGCTTGTGGAACTCTTTTTCGGCTTCTTGCTTTCCAGTGAACTTTGATTTTCAAAAATTTTAATGTAATGTCAATCGTTATCTTATGTCTTCTTACTTCCTGTTCTTTTATTTTTCTCTCCCCTGAATTAAGTTTTCTTCTCATATTATTATAAGTCCTATGCTAACAGTTTCTTCTCTCACTTGTGGAACTGTCTTCCGGCTTCTTGTTTCCCAATCAAATTTGGTCTTCAAAAATTTAAATGCAATGTCAATCACTATCTTCTGTTTTCTTAGTTTCTGTTCATTTTTGTTCTCTCGTCATAATAACGTTTTTCATTTTCTCATATTCTCTCACACTCAGTAGCTCCTTGCGTCTTAGTGGCTTTATTGCCTTGCTTGAAATGATGAAAAAAAAGGTAGCGTACCGATTCAAATAAACGACGCATAATTATTGACAGAAAATAACCGACTTGTGAAAAAATTTATTTGAAAAATAATTTGCTCTCCACGTGTGTGTGGGAAAGTGCATGTGTACACTACCGTGACCTTCGTTATAATAACAATGTTGTTATAGAGACGGTCGTGACACTACCGGCCAGAATTATTAGGTCACACCAGTTTTTTAAAAGAAATGATGTACTTCATACTATTTTTAGTGGATAATTGTAAATGAAAATAGAATGGTTCTTTTGTTATTATTACTTTGAAAAATTTTACAAGGCAAATAGCGATAATTTTCACATCGCACCCTGTAGATTGAATCTATCTATCTATCTATCTATCTATCTATCTATCTATCTATCTATCTATTTCAGTCTCTTCACTATCTATCTATCTATCTATCTATCTATCTATCTATCTATCTATCTATCTATCTATCTACCGGCCATTATTATTAGGCCACCTCAGTTTTTTTTTAAAAGAAATGATGCATTTCATACTATATTTAAGTGGATAATTCTAAATGAAAATAGAATGGTTCTTTTGTTATTATTACTTTGCAAAATTTTCCAAGACAAGGAAGCAAAGATGAACTCGTCCAAATCACCCTAAATTTTCTTCATTCTTTCATTGATGAAACTGCAATATAGGTAATTATTAAATATTCAGAAATTCATTTGATGCACATGTTATTGTGCAGTATTAACAAAAGAACCATTCTATTTTCGTTTACAATTATTCACTTGGCAATAAATACTAAAAAATAGTATGAAATACATGATTTTTTAAAAATTACTGGGGTGGCCTAATAATTATGGTCAGTAGTGTGTGTGTGTGGATGAGTGCATGTGTGTTTGTGTGGTATAGACTAAACTATCGCCCGTTTCACACTCCACCCACGTCTATTGAACAGGTGAAGAGGATCATCCCTTGTTTCCTGTTTAGGATGTGGTTTCCGGTTTTTCTCTTTTCCAATGTTTTCACTCTTTATTTTATTTTTATTTTTTTTTTCAATTGGAGTAGATAGACTAAACTATCGCCCGGTTCACACTCCACCCACGTCTATTGAACAGGTGAAGAGGCTCATCCCTTGTTCCCTGTTTAGGATGTGGTTTCCGGTTTTTCTCTTTTCCAAACTTTTCACTCTTACGTAGCCCCCTGCGCATCAGTGGCGTTTTCGCCTTGCTTGGGGTGATATGATAAAAAAAAAAAAAATAGAAATCTAATGAAAACAAAAAAAATGATGTATTTCATACTATTTTTAGTATTTCTTACCAAGTGGATAATTCTAAATGAAAATAGAATGGTTCTTTTGTTAATACTGCACAATGACACGTGCATTAAATGAACTGTTCTAGTGTCCAGTTTTTGTGCTCTCTTCCCCATGCTAGTCTCTTCTTCTGGCTGGCTGAAGCAAAGGCTTCCTGGCTGCTTTGTAAAACTTTGCAAAGAAATAATGACAAAAGAACCATTCTAATTTCATTTAGAATTATCCACTTGGCAATAAATACTAAAAATAGTATGAAATACATCATTTTTTAAAAATAACTGTGGTGGCCTAATAATTATGGCCGGTAGAATATATATATATATATATATATATATATTAGGATGTGGTTTCCGGCTTTCTCTTTTCCAATGTTTTCACATTTCTTTTTTGTTTATTTTTTTTTCAATTGGAGTAGATAGGCTAAATTATCGCCCGGTTCACACTCCACCCACGTCTATTGAACAGGTGTCGAGGCTCATCTCTTGTTCCCTGTTTAGGATGTGGTTTAGGGCTTCCTCTTTTCCAATCTTTTCACTTTTCTTTTTTTTTTTTTCAATTTGAGTAGATAGACTGAACTATCACCCAGTTCACACTCCACCCACGTCTATTGTACAGGTGTAGAGGCTCATCCCTTGTTCCCTGTTTAGGATGTGGTTTCCGGCATTCTCTTTTCCAATCTTTTCACTTTTCTTTTTTGTTTTTTTTTCAATTGGAGTAGATAGGCTAAACTATCGCCCGGTTCACACTCCACCCACGTCTATTGAACAGGTGTAGTGGCTCATCCCTTGTTCTCTGTTTAGGATGTGGTTTACGGCTTTCTCTTTTCCAATCTATTCACTCTTATGTAACCCCCTGCACACCAGTGGCCTTACCACTTTGCTAGGGGTGATATAATTAAAAAAAAAAATATATATATATATATATAATGATAATTATGGCCGGTAGAATATATATATATATATATATATATATATATATATATATATCTGTCATAATTATTTTGGCCACCCCAGTTATATATATATATATATATATATATATATATATATATATATATATATAATCTACAAGGTGCGATTTGTAAATTGTCGCTATTTGCCTTGTAAAATTTTGCAAAAAAAAAAAAAGAACCATTCTATTTTCATTTAGAATTATCCACTTGGCAATAAATACTAAAAATAGTATGAAATACATCCTTTTTTTAAAAACTGGGGTGGCCCAATAATTATGGTCGGTAGTATATATATATATATATATATATATATATATATATATATATATATATATGTCCTGTAACTTTGTTGCTTATGATTTTATTGTAGGAAGGTTCATCAGACAACTTTTTCCATTTCACTAAAACGGACGCTAAAAACTCCTATCGTCTTTCCTTACTTTCATTTTCACACTAAAACGAAGTGTCTTTTCTCTTTTAACGCAGTCAAAACGGAATAGGTCATTATTTATGAAGAATTATTGGCAGGGTGTAACGGTCGAGCGAACTAACGAAGGGAGAAATAATTACAACTACAATAGGATATTTGGATAATTTAGTTAATTTGTAAAAGAAACTTTTTTTTGTTATTCTGTCATATAACTTCATTTTTTAAGTGTTGTGTTAAAATTTTGACGGATGTGCGTTGTGGTACAGTGGATATCGGCTCGGAACGAGAAATCGGGGAGCCGAGTTCGAATTCCAGTTGAATCCATTGTATTCACTTACGCGCAAATATCCTTGGGAAAGGTATTAATCCGTCTCTTCCTTCCAGTTATGGGTTAAATAACAGGACAGATTGGGTTCTATAGCCTTGGTCAGCAACCAGTCTACCGTAGAAAGCAATGGCAACCTACTGCGGGGTAATCTACAGATAATCTGCGGGATAATTTAGTCAGTCATGTCTCTTTCTAGACATGATTGCCCAAGCGTGTTTCACGTATGGCACTTAACTGACTGTTAAAATTTTCCTTCATAAATATATCTAAAAGATGGAAAGAATATTCAAATTAAACAATGTTTTTTTAGGGTGGGGAATAGAATTCCTCGAGAAGAAATTAAAATTCGTTTAAATCGCTTTTTTGTCAGTTTTATTTTTATTCCTATTGAAATTCTGTTCGAAATTAGGCATCAAATCGTCTACTGTTCCTGTTTCATTGACGTTATTAGCAAAATAGGAAAAAATTTAGGTTCCACCTTTCCGGATAAATTGTTTCATTCATGAGAGTAGTGAGTGACGTATATTTTGGGAGTTTTCTTATTTTGGTGTCAACAAAAAAAAAAAAAGAAAAAAAAAAGAAAAAAAAAGAAAAAGAAAAAAAGGAAAAAAAAAAGGAAAAAATCTAAGTACAAACCAATTGTTAGTTTCCTTGAAACAAAATTGCCAGTTTCCTTAATTCGACCTAAATAAGACAGCGTATCTTCATTCATGTGGGTTGTGGTGCTGTGGATATCGGCTCAGGACGAGAAATCGGGAAGCCGAGTTCGAATTCCAGTTGAATTCGTTGCATTCACTTACGCACAAATACCCTTGGGAAAGGTATTAACCCGTCTCTTCCCTCCAGTTATGGGTTAAATAACTGGACAGAGTGAGTTCTATAGTCTTGGCTGGCAACCAGTGTACCGCAGAAAGTAATGGCAACCTACTGCCCGGTCAGTCTTGTCTCTTTCGAGACATGATCGCTCAATCGTGTATCACATATGGCACTTAACTGACTGAATGAAGATAATAGTTGGAAACATAAGTAAAGCTTTTACTGGGCATAAAGTGGGGGATCAGTTTTATATTGTTATTAAGTAATAAACTGATCCCCCACTAATTACTACTTATTAATACAATCTGTCTCTTCTCCCTTCAGCTATAGTTTAAAGAGAAGGATAGAAAATCTTCTGCCCAGTCAGTCATGTTTCTTTCGAGGCATGATCGCCCAAGCGTGTATCACGTATGACACTTAACTGACTGAATGAAGATAATAGTTGGAAACATAAGTAAAGCTTTTACTGGGCAACAAGTGGGGGGATCAGTTTTCTATTGTTATTAAGTAATAAACTGATCCCCCACTAATTACTAATTATTAATACAATCCGTCTCCCTTCAGGTATAGTTTAAAGAGTAGGATAGAAAATCTTCTGCCAAGTTAGTCATGTCTCTTTCGAGACATGATCGCCCGAAGCGTGTATCACGTATGGCACTGAACTAACTGATCTTTATTCAAGCATCTTTGGTTGACTAATCTAATATTAGCAAGGTCTTCGAATAATTGAATTGCAATTTTTAAAAAATTGCACTTTTAGCAGAATGTTGTAATATGAATTTTTTCAGTTTTAACAGAATATTGTGAGGAGTAATTATTTTTTAAAAATTAAAATTGTAAATTAAGTTACCTCCCTTAGATACTTCCCCTCAAAAAAAATTAACAAGTATCAGTTACATTAAAATTTATTTCTTAGTTAGGATAGAATTATATATTATTGCATGTTATTTATATTGCTTAATTGTAATATTGTAATGATATAATATGGTACTTTATGCAATTACTATTATGATATTACTAGCAGTATAGCCCGGCGTTGCTCGGGTGTAATGAAAGCTTTAAAACTAATCCATGGTCCTGGAGCTCAGACCCAGCCTGAAGAATATTTGTGTGAAGTTTGGTGAGAATCGTATAAAAATTGTGGATTTCTATAAAGGACATACAGACAGATAAACAGGTACACACACAAACATCTTGCTTTATATATATATATATATATATATATATATATATATATATATATATATATATTATCGATTTTCTGCACTATTATAAGAACTGCAACCTTGAACCTTCTGAATATCATTTCTTATGTCTTTGTCTATGAGTGTATCAAATTTGATTAAAATCGAACTACTCCTTCTATAACCCGATTTTTTCGATTATCGATTTTCGATATTTATCGGGGTACCTCGACACAAAACCTAGCTAAGAACACTCGCAGAGGCTTATAGTACAACTGCGTAAATTTTCAAGAAAATCATTTCAGACGTTTCGGAGTCTATAGGTAACGAACACACACAGAGACAAAGTTTCATTTATAAATAAGTTTAGATATATGTTCTGTTATTCCAATACACTGGTTTACTGCCACTGGTGCAGAGGGGGTTACATAGAAGGAAAGTTATGAGAAAGAGTGACAGGTTTTAGGTGGTGTCAGGAAGTGGGTAAGAGAAGGATGAGAATACTGATGAGAGTGGAGTGGACGGAGGAAAGAGCATGAGAGAGAGAGAGGATGCAGATTAGTGAGATAGGAAATGACTATTGACTTTACATTTAAATTCTTGGAGATTGTAGCTGTTGAGGAAGCAAGTAAACTTGAGGGAATTCCACAGGCGGGAAGTGCGAGAAAAGAAGCTGATGGAGTAAAATTTGCATTTACATTTTATTGGTTTCACAGTAAAAGGGTGGGACCTAGTTGCTAATCTTGTGACTCGAGTAAATTCATACAAAGGGGGCACCAGGGAGCTAAGTTCATCGAAGCAGAAGCCGTGAAAGTATTTGTAGAAGAGACACAAGGAAGCCACATTGTGCCAGTGAGAAAGTGACTGTATCTGAGCTGCCAAGTCAGATCGATCGCATTCCAGATTCTCTGTTGGATTTTGTCAACGACCCCTAGGTGGATAGCAACGACACCTGACCAGATATAGCAGCAGTATTCAGTGCACAGGCGGATGGTAGATTTTTATATATGCAGGATTGTTTCAGACAGGAAAAACTCCCTGGCCCTACACAGAGAACCGACCTTCTTAACAGCGGATTTAGCTATGGATCTATATAGTCATTCCACTTGAGATCTGTTGTGAGTGGTGCAGTGTTTTGCTTTCAGGGAGACTAGCCTGATCCATGCTAATGGTGGAGCGGGGTAGAAGCGATTGTCTGTGATGGTTAATAGATAGAAGCTTCGTTTTGGGTGCATTAAAATTCACTAGTCATTTCTTACTCGAGTCCACCACAGATTGAAGGTCCTTTTCAAGCACGGCCGCGAGGTTAGCTTTGTTAGACTCGGCAGATTTTTGACTGAGGCAAAAGTAAACCGTAGTGTCGTCAGCGTATATGCCTACTTGGCTTATTACATCGGGGAGATCGTTAATGAAGGTCAGGAAAAGCGTTGGACCTAGAATTGGGCCTTGAGCGACATCCACATTCGTATGATAGTATTGGGAGGCATATCCGTTCAATACTACGTTCATTGTGCGATTTGAAAGGAATGACTGGATTAGGTCAAACAATTGTTCAGTTATACCATAGCCCAGCAGCTTGCGTATAAGGCTATCATTCAAAATTCTGTCAAACGCTTTGGCGATATCGAGGGCAACAGTTCGAGCTTCGCCGTTCTTGTCGCGAGCCTGGTGTATATACTCAGTGATGGTCGTGAGCTTATCAGCGGAGGACCTGGTGAAGCGGAATCCATACTGCTTGTTAGATAAGAGAATGTGGGCTGTGAGATGTTGAACCACCTCGGCGTTGATGATGACTTCGAACACTTTGCCAAAAATTAGTAGGAGGCTGATAGGGCGTTAATTAGAGAGGTCAGAGGGTTCACGAGTACTTTTATATATAGGAAACGCGGAGGAGGACTTCCAGCAGGGAGGAAAGCAAGAAGCAGAGGGGCAGTAGTTTTAGAGTTTGGAGAGAACAGAGGAGAGTTCAGGGGCACATTTCTTCAGGACAAAGTTTCTCCACAACAAGTTCCAGCGTAATCCGTGATTGCACCAGATTTTTGTCACGCCCAGACTCTTTTCTCTCGACTGTCGAGTAGTTGTACTACGGCCATTGTCTGCGATGGACATTACTCCAAGGAAGTGTATGAAAATTGCAATGTTGCCCGAACGCACTAGCAAGATTTACAGAGAGATTGCGGATATTTTTGGTGTCAGCCTTTCAACTGTCAGTTGTATCATCAAGGCGAAGAAACAAATTAGATCAACCAGTCCAAAATCTAAAGGGAAATGCAGTCAGAAGAGAAAAAGAGACGACGTATATGTGATCAGGGAAAGTGTGAAAGATCTTAGAAAAACATTATTTGTTTTGTTTCAATCAATTTGCACAGAGGATATATATATATATTGTCATCCGCAGACAGATCTGTTTCGCTGTATCACAGCTCATCAGTATGGTTAGACTCAGATTGTTACCCAACCCAGGCTCGGAACCCGACCGATTTGGCGTCAGTCGGCGACTCTACCCCTGGGCCACGGGGCGTTCGGTGGAAGAAGGCAGTCTTTTTAGCGCATATCATATTACGCGCCCAATAGCTAGAGTGCTTGAATTCATTTTTACTGAATGAGCGATGCGAACGATGCGTATATATATATATATATATAGTCTCTTTTGATCGATGGCTGACTAGACAGAAGATTTTACTGCAGTAGGTTGCCGTTATATTCTGCAATAGACCTGTCGCCGACCAATGCTATTTAACCCATAGCTGGGGGAGAAGAGATAGTTTAATACCTTTCCCAAGGGTATTTGTGCATAAGTGAATGAAATGAATCTAACTGGAATTCGAACCCTGCTTTCCCAGTCCTCATATTCATTACACCAACTAGCAATAATTAAAAAATATATATTCTTGATCTCGCTGGCTTACTAGATAGAAATACGGGGGAAAAATAATTTGAAAAAATCATTATATCAGGGAGAGGTGCGTTTCTATGCAACTGCTAATTAACTATCAAAACTGAGAACTTGTGCTTTTACCATAAACATTAATGTATTTTTTTTTTGTTTTTTTATTTTTTTTAATAATGATGTCGCCCCAAGCAAGGCATTTTACTGCCACTGTTGTGCAGGGGGTTACATAGGAAGAATGTTATGAGAGAGTGACAGGTTACAGGGGGTGTCAGGAAGTAGGTAAGAGAAGGATGAAAATACTGATGAGAGTTGTGTGGACGGAGAAAAGAGCATGGGAGAGAGAGAGAGAGAGAGAGAGAGAGAGAGAGAGGATGCAAGTTAGTGAGATAGGAAATGACTATTGATTTTACATTTAAATTCTTGGAGATTGTAGCTGTCGGGAAAGCAAGTAAATGGAAGGGAATTCCACAGGCGGGAAGTGCGAGAAAAGAAGCTGATGGAGTAGAAGTTGCGTTTACATTTTATTGGTTTCACAGTAAATAAGTAGGACTTCGTTGCTAACCTTGTGGCTCGAGGAAATTCATATATAGGGGGTCTCAGCGAGTTAAGTTCATTGGAGCAGAAACCGTGAAAGTATTTATAGAAGAGACACTGGGAAGCTACATTGCACCGCTGAGAAAGCGACTGTATTCTCACTGCCAAGTCGGGATCGATCACATTACAGATTCTCCTTTGGATTTTGTCAAGGACACCTAGATGGATATCATGAGCACCCGACCAGATATGGCAAAAGTATTCAATGCACAGGCGGATGGTAAGAGAATGATGACTATAGCCATAAAGTGAGGGATCAGTTTATATATTGATCGTAATGTAGAATTGATCCCCCACTCTACATCCACATTGTAATAGTATAGAATTTTTTTTTTATAATCATATCACCCCAAGCTAAGTTCATCGGAGCAGAAGCTGTGAAAGTGTTTGTAGAAGAGACACAGGGAAGCCACATTGCGCCGGTGAGAAAGTGACTGTATCCTTGCTGTCAAGTCGGGATCTATCACATGACAGATTCTCCGTTGGATTTTGTCAAGGACACCTAGATGGATAGCAGGAGCACCCGACCAGATATGGAAGCAGTCAAATAATCCACGATCCATTGCTAAATTCGCAGCTATGAAAGTCGGTTCTCTGTGCAGGGCCTGGAAGTTTCTTCCGTTTGAATCTATCCTGCACATTTATAAATCTACCATCCGCCCATGTATTGAATACTGCAGCCACATCTGGTCGGGTGTCCCTGCTATTCTCCTCGGGGTTCTTGATAAAATACAACGGAGAATCTGCAATATGATCGATACCGACTTGACACCCCGACTGCAGTCACTCTCTCACCGGCCTGACGTGGCTTCCCTGTGCCTCTTCTACAAATACTTTCACGGCTTCCGCTCCGACGAACTTAGTTCACTGGTGCCCTCTAGTTACGAATTTGCACAAGATACTAGATTAGCAACTACGTCCCACCCTTTTACAGTGAAACCGATAAAATGTAACCGCAATTTCTACTCCAATTGCTTCTTTTCTCGCACTTCCCGCCTGTGAAATTCCCTTCCACATACTTGCTTCCCCGACAGCTACAATCTCCAGGAGTCTAAATGTAAGGTCAATAGACACCTCTTAATGCACTAACTCGCATCCATTCTCTCAAACACTCTTCCCATCTACCCAACCCTCAGCCTCGGTATCCTTACCCGTCTATCACCCTCCTTCTGACATTTCCTATATCTAACCACTCTTCCCCTATGTAACCCCCTAACCACACTTTCTCATCACTTTCCCCTATGTAACCCCCTGCGCGATAGTGGAAGTAGAATGCCTTGCTTGGGGTGAAATGATTAAAAAAAAAAAATGGAGATACCAACACTTCCAGCCATAATTATTAGGCCAACCCATTTTTTTTTTTAAAAGAACTGATGTATTTCATACTATTTTTATTATTTATTGCTAAGTGGATAATTCTAAATGAAAATAGAATGGTTCTTTTGTTATTATTACTTTGTAAAATTTTACAAGACAATTAGAGAAAATTTACCCATCGCACCCCGTAGATTTGCTATACACACACACACACACACACACACACACACACACACACACACACACACACACACATATATATATACTGGCCATAATTATTAGGCCACCTCAGTTTTTTAAAAGAAATGAAGTATTTCATACTATTTTTAGTATTTATTGCCAAGTGGATAATTCTAAATGAAAATAGAATGGTTCTTTTGTTATCATTACTTTGCAAAATGTTACAAGGCAAGGAAGCAAAGATGAACTCGTCCGAATCACCCTAAATTTTCTTCATTCTTTTATTGATGAAACTGCAATATAGGTAATTACTAAATATTTATAAATTCATTTGATGCACATGTTACTGTGCGGTATTAACAAAAGAACCATTCTATTTTCATTTACAATTATTCACTTGGCAATAAATACTAAAATATATTATGAAATACATCATTTTTTTAAAACACTGAGCTAGACACCTCCTAACACACTAACTCGCACCCATTCTCTCAAACATCCTTCCTATGTACCTCCTTACTCGTCTATCACCCTCCTTCTGACATTTCCTACATCTAACCACTCTTTCTCATCACTTTCCTTCTATGTAACCCCCTGCGCAATAGTGGCAGTGGAATGCCTTGCTTGGGGTGAAATGATTATAAAAAAATTCTTTAGATTTGGAATATCATGATGTTGCTAAGGGATGGACACATATCTTTTTTGCAAAAGAATTCTATGAGTTCTTCTATTAGAACTGTAAAAAGTATAGAGAAAATTCATCCTAGAATGGTAAGGATATTTACCCCCCTCCCCCACTGGGTCGAGATGGGACGCAAGGTCTTTTTTTAAGGTGAGAACTCGATCGCGAAGGGACGGGCACAGGGACAAAAATTCCCCAGTCCCCTCAACCGCCGGTTGAGCTGGCCGCGGTGACGAACACCTGGTCCACCCTTCTGCTGCAATGAGGTGGCGCGGCCGCGAGACACTGTTCCCCGGGGCCGAACATCTATCAATGTAATCTTTCTCAGTTGCAACACTGACCACGCGGACGCAGCCACAACTGAGCCACACCCTGTCTTCGAGACGCAGTTGAGAGATTTTTTTTTTTTAATTTAATTTCACCCCGAGCAAGGCGGAAACGTCACTGATGTGCAGGGGGCTACATAAATGTAAAAAGATTAATTAGAAAAGAGTGAGGAGTACAAACTAGTTAGAAAGGAACAATAGAAAGATGAGAAAGCAGGTGCGATGACAGATACATAGGTGGAGAGAAAGGGAAGGTTATACGGGGGTGGGGAGAGAGCTAGAGTCCAGTGGTTAGTAGATGAGTATTGACTTTTCATTTAAATTTCTGGAGGTTGTAGCCGTCAGGAAAGCAAGAATACGGGAGCGAGTTCCACAGGCGAGAAGTGCGAGAGAGGAAGCTGCAGGAGTAGAATTGTCGTCTGCATTTGGCTAACCTGACTGTGAATGGGTGGGACCCAGTTGCCAGTCTGGTTGCACGAGTAAACACCTGTTGAGGAGGCATCAGTGACTTAAGTTCGTCTGAGCAGAAGCCATGAAAGTATTTATAGAACAGACAAAGGGAGGCCACATTTCGACGATGGGGAAGTGGCTGCAGTCGAGCCGCCAGATCAGTACCTATCACATTACAGACTCTCCTTTGGAGCCTGTCAAGAACACTGAGGAGAACGGCAGGGGCACCTGACCATAAATGGCAGCAGTACTCCATGCACGGACGGATGGTTGACTTGTATATATGCAGGATGGATTCAGGTGGAAAAAAACATCCTGGATCGACATAGTGACCCAACCTTCTTAGATTTTGCTATGGATTCAATATAGTGGTTCCATTTGAGGTCTGAGGACAGGGTGTCCGAGGAGGCGTAGTGTATTACTCTCCGGGAAAATCGCTTGGTCCATGCTTATGGGAGGCTACCCGACACAAAAATGTCCCAGGCAAGTATTATAATCCTAGAATGGTAAGAACGTATTTTAAAGAGAATCTCCTCACCACAGTGACATCCTGTTGTAGTTCAACCCGTGCATTTGATGAAGGCAGTCATCAATTTTTATCAGCGGATATTTTCATTAGTACGGAAGATTACTAAAAATGACTAAAAATAATGCCTTAGTCATAGGAGATGGTAATATGCTTCTAATGAATAAAACTACACAAATTCGCATATCACGAAACAACCGACGAATATAGGTATATCTGCAAAAATTTCAAACAAAAATGGCTGGCGCTTGCTGAACATCTTCTTTTATGTCCCATTTTTCAGGACGTTGGCGATCATAGCCTTCCACGTTTCCATATCCCTGTTAGAATTTAAATTCAACATAAACATTTTCAGGCAAACTGTTTTTGATTTCATTTTTTAATTTCATGCATTAAAAAAAAATGAAAAATATGGTTTTTCTCTCTCTTTTTTAAAATCATATCACCCCAAGCAAGGCGGTTACGCCACTGAAGCGCAGGGGGCTACGTAATAGTGAAAAGATTGGAAAAGAGAAAGCAGGAAACCACATCCTAAACAGGGAACAAGGGATGAGCCTCTTCACCTGTTCAATAGACGTGGGTGAAGTGTAAACCGGGCGATAGATAGATCTATCTACTCCAATTGAAAAAAAAAAATAAAATAAAATAAAGGAGTGAAAAGATTAGAAAAGAGAAAGCCGGAAACCACATCCTAAACAGGGAACAAGGGATGAGCCTCTACACCTGTTCAATAGACATGGGTGGAGTGTGAACCGGGCGATAGTTTAGTCTATCTACTCAAATTGAAAAAAAATGAAAAATATGTTTTTTTTTCTTGATACCTATATCTTAACTATCTTCACTTCTCAGCAATGTTTCTTTGTTTAAAAAGGAAAAAAACAAACAAACAAAAAACAATGATTAGAATTGTAATAACCTGTGATGAAAATCAAGCCATTTTCAGACCATGAACTCTAAGTGGTTCATTTAACTGCCTTCTTGTCAGTGTTAATCAACCTCCTACTGGTCAGGTGCCACAATGACAAGACAGCCTAAAGACTTACCTTAAATGAACAAACAGTTCAAATTTATTTTGTAATGTAAATTTTCTAAGTCTTACTGGAATCCTACTTGAAAATATTATTCTTTTGATTATCATGTATAACAAGGTACAAAGTTTATTCATCTATTCTTGCTTATTCCTAATGACGTTTAACATCAGTTTCCAAGAAAAATGAAGGTAAAAATTTTCACACACACACATATATATATATATAGAGAGAGAAACAAAGATATATATATATATATATATATATATATATATATATATATATATATATATTAATGCCTGTTTCATTAAATAATATAGACAGGTTTTGTCTATTTATTTTATGTAAATTTTTTTCATATTCTCTGATAAGCTTAATAGCATTATTATTAAATTAAGAAAGAAAATTACAATATTGATACATAATTTTTAATAATCCAATCTGAGTTTTAAATTATTGGATTATTAAAAATTATGTATCATAGATATCTAGCTAGCTACATAGATAGATAGATAGATAGATAGATAGATAGATAGATAGATAGATAGATAGATAGATAATTGGTCAGACATAGATAGATAGATAGATAGATAGATAGATAGATAGATAGATAGATAGATAGATAGATAGATAGATAGCGTTGTACGTGAGTAGGTGTGTAGGCCTAAGTAAACATATGCACGTCCCAAACCGATATTTATTTTTTATAGATGTCTTTTAAAACATCTGTCCATTTAAAGAGTAAAAACGCACGGAAATTTACAGAATTAGATTCCCTTTGTGTCCAGACTCGTTTAAGTCGCAACATTCCAACGGAAGTTGCCCGGAACAAGTTATCTATAACAACACCTTTTCCATATCTTCAACCTTTACAAAGGCCATATTCATTACATAGGAGTGACGCCGATAATGACGTCATCAAGAAGTGATATCGCTGATTGGCTGACGATTGCCTCATAATTCTAATACGTAGTTTGTTTTTCTTTTCCTAATATTTTTTTTTTTTTGCACCCAATTTGCACCTAATGTACGTTTGTGTTTAATCGCCTATCTTCCGGGGTTCGATGACAGGCATTACAAAAACAAATTCTGAGAAAGTCCTCAAAAACCGCAAATACCTGAAGAAGCCTGCAGGCATCGTGTGAAACAGTATGCGCTTGTTCGAAGAGATTAACCCATAAAGGAGGATCTGTAACGTGGTTGATACTGACTTGGCAGACCGGCTGCAACCACTCTCTCACCGGCATGATGTGGCTTCCCTGTGCATCTTCTACAAGTACTTTCATGGCTTCTGCTCCGATGAGCTTAGATCACTGGTGCCGCCGAAGCACGAATTTACACGAGATACTAGATTAGCAACTAGGTCCCAACCTTTTACAGTTAAACAAATAAGATGTAACCGTAAGTTCTACTCCAACAGCTTCTTTTCTCGCGCTTCCCGCCTGTGGAACTCCCTTCCACAAGTCTGCTTTCCCGACAGCTACAATCTCCAGGTGTTTAAATGTAGGATCAATAGACACCTCCTATCACACTAACTCCCAATTATTCTCAGAACACTCTCATCTACCCAACCCTCATTCTCGGTATCCTTGCCCGCCTATCACCCACCCTCTGACATTTCCTATATTTAATCATCCTTTCTCCACTCTATGTAGCCCCCTGCACAGTAGTGGCAGTGACATGCCTTGCTCGGGGTGAAACGCTTATAAAAAAAAAATATATTATAATCATCCGATTTCTTTATGTATATAATTTACGTTTATAGTTATAAGAAATGCTTGTTACCAAAGTAAAGCAAAACGGAACATTCTAGCAAGATTTCTGCGAGGGCAATAGATCTACTTGCTTCCCAGTCATCTTTAATCTAAACTTATTTATAAATGGAACTTTCTCTGTGTGTGTCTGTGTGTGCGTGTGTCCGTTACTTATAGACTCCGAAACAGCCGAACCGGTTTTCTTGAAAATTTACACAGTTGTACTATAAGCGTCTGCGAGTGTTCTCAGCTAGATTTTGTGTCGAGGTACCCCCGATAAATATCGAAAATCGATAATCGAAAAAATCAGGTTATAGAAGGAATGGTCCGATTTTAATCAAATTTGGTACACTCATAGACAAAGACATAAGAAACGATATTCAGAAGTTTCAAGGTTGCAGTTATTACAACAGTGCAGAAAATCGATAATATATATATATAAAGCAAGATGTTTGTGTGTGTGTCTGTTTATCTGCATGTATGTCTGTATTTTTTCAGCCCTTTTATTTTAGTTTTTGCTTTGGGTTTGGCTCTAAGAAGGTATAATTGTCGTTCTTAGTCTCAGCCATGATACCATTTACTCAGAGGTCTTATTTAGCCTTCAAAATTCAGTTTACGACAAAAAAATTCTTATTTGATATCGATACCAGAAAATCAAAATCCGTTCATTTTTCTTTCAGTCTACGGTTTCGCTTTAACTGGAATCAACTATTGCTTTTTAGTCTTTCGTGCCAATGTCCAAAGAGTCTGAGCTCCAGGACCATAGATTACTTTTAAAGCTTTCATTACACCTGAGCAACGCCGGGCTATACTGCTAGTCTTGTCATGAACAATTTAAATACAATCCCAAACGTTATCTACTATCTTCTCAATTCATTTTCTTTGATTGTTCTCTGTCCTTAACAGTTGTTTTTATAACCACTTAACTCCAAACGAGGCAATAAATCCACTAAGACGCAAGCGGTTAGTGGATGTTATAGAATATGAGAAAGATACCGTTAAGGAGAGAGGAAAACAAATTAATAAGATTTAAGAAAGCAAAAGTTAATGATTGACATTGCATTTAAATTTTTGAAGATCAAAGTTGAGTGGAAAGCAAGAAGCCGGAAGAGAGTTCCATAAGCGAGAGAAGAAACTGTTAGCAGAGGACTTATAATAATATGAAAAGAAAACGTAATTAAGGAGAGAGATCAATAAAAGAACAAGAATTAAAAAGACAGAAGATAACGTTTGACATTGCATTTAAATTTTTGAAGATCAAATTTGAATGGGGTGGGGGATCAATTCCATGATATGATCAATATATAAACTGATCCCTCACTTTGTGGCCAAGCTAGTTTCTATATATTTATTTTCTAGATTTCTAGATTTCTGGCCTTGAACGAATGCATGGCAAAGCAGGGTTCGGGCGGGTAACGAGAGAGTATGTTAAGAGCTACAAGGGATAGGGAGATGTGGAGAGTCATGATCGCCTACGTCCTGAAGAGACACGGCACATAAAAGAAGAGTTATAAATGACTAATCAGTATTGAGAAGAGGGGGGTTCATACCTAATCAGAATTTCATAAACAAGTAAGAAATTGTAATGTGAATATAAAGTGGGGGATCGATTTTATATTATAAGCAATATATAAACTGATCCGTCACATTGTGGCCATGCTAGTTTCTATACATTCATATTCTCAGTTTATGGGTTTGAGCAAATGGATGGCAGAGCAGGGTTTGGGTAGGTAACAAGAGAAAGGGTGTTAAGAGTTACAAGGGATAGGAAGATGTGGAGGGCCATGATTGCCTAAGTCCTGAAGGAATAAGGCTTATAGAAAATAATTATTATAAATAACTAATCAGTATTGAGAAGAGGTGGATGCATACCTAATTAGAATTTGATAAACAAATAAGACATTATAATGTAGATATAAAATGGGGAATCAATCCTACATTATAATCAATATATAAACTGATCCCTCATTTTGTGGCCATGCTAGTTTAATACATTTATATTCTAATTTTTGTTAGGCTTGGCAGAGCAGGGTTTGGGAGGGTTAACGAGACAAAGAGGGTTAAGAACCCCAAGGGATAGGGAGATGTGGAAGGCCATGATCGTCTAAGTCCTGAAGAGACACGGCATATAGAAGAAGAAGATGAAGAAGAAGAAGAAGAAGAAGAAGAAGAAGAAGAAGAAGAAGAAGAAGAAAATACAAAAACAACAATTATAGCAACAACAACAACAGCAGCCATTGGAACTTTAGAAATAACAACAAAAGTTGTTTGAAATAATACGGGGTGGGAAGAAAAATTCTCTAGGCCCTTCCACCCTTTGCATGCTGACAAATGCTATATCTAAATTCACATAATACAGGTGATGGAATTACCTTTTCAGACAAGAATGTCACGGCTTAGAAGACGAGAAAAAACACTAGACTTTTGTTGAGAAAGTTAACACCGGCAGAACATGAAAGATACAGTAATTTTTGGCTACCGAAAAAAAACGTAGAGAAATTAGTTTTGAAGAAACAGTGCAAATTCTAACAAAATCTTCCAGCGAGAAAAGTTTGTTATTCAATACACGTCGAAAATGTATAAATCTGGCGAAAAGAGAAGACGTAGATTTTGTCACATGTGCTGGAATCGTTAACAAGGAGTGTGAAAAATTCAAATTAAACGGACTCCGGATATGATTAAAGGATTAATTTTTGTTGAATGGTTAACGGCGTAAAAAAACAAAAACAAAAAAAAAAACAAAAAACAAAACAAAACAAAAAAAACCAAGAAAAAACCCCCCCCAAAAAACAAACAAACAAACGTAGAAACACGTGCTCGAATCCTATCAGAACTGAAACAGAATAAACAATAAACACTACAAGAAATATCGGACGAATGTCAGAGTATCCCAAAAATGAGACGCGATACGGAGGAAATTGTATAAAAAGATGGTGCATATACATAAATCAAAGAAAAATGTGGGGGGGGGGGGGGGGAGGAAAAGAAATTAATCTATATTTCATATGTGAAATGATACATATGAGCGACGACTGTTCCTTTAAATATTTTTGCATAAAAAGTCAAATTTAATACTAAAGCAAAATCTTTTTACAGCAAAAATTTCATACACAGCGTTGCGATGATAAAAATAATTATAAAAAAATAAAATTTTCTAATATGAAAATTATGTAGTTGTAAAAATGCAACAAGACACTGTTATCAGAAGTTGATAAACAATTAAGAAACTAACGAGAAATCGGGGAGCCGAGTTCGAATTCCATTTAAATTCATTGCATTCACTTACGCGGAAATACCCTTGGGAAAGGTATTAATGCATCTCTTCCCTCCAGTTATGGGTTAAATAACAGGACAGATTGGGTTCTATAGCCTTGGCTGGCAGCCAGTCTACTGCAGAAAGCAATGGCTACCTACTGCGGGATAATCTTCTGCCCAGTCAGTCATGTCTCTTTTGAGACATGATCGCCCAAGCGTGTTTCACGTATGGCACTTAACTGACTGAATGTGAATATAAAGTGGGGGATTGATTCTATATTATAATCAATATATAAACTGATCCCTCACTTTATGACCATGCTAATTTCTTTAAACAATATCACAATAATCAACGAAGCCACGGAAAATCAAACGGAAAACCGATATTAAGAAGAATTTTGTGAACCATACGGCTTGTTTGATGATAAATGATTTGGTATTGGTTAAATGACTTGCAACTTTTCATTTCGTAACAAATGCGTAAAAGCTAAGGAATCTGCATTAAAAAATACCACAATCTTATTCGGTTATTTTTGTTTTTTTTAATTATTTCACCCTAAGCAAGGCATTCCACTGCCACTATTGCGCAGGGGGTTACATAGGGGAAAGTGTTGAGAAAGAGTGGTTAGTTATAGGAAATGTCGGAAGGAGACGGATGAGGACACCGATGATGAGGGTTTGACAGAATGGATGCGAGTTAGTGTGATAAGAGGTGTCTGTTGACCTTACATTTAAACTCCTGGAAATTGTCGCTGTCGGGAAGCAAGTATATAGAAAGGAATTCCACAGGCGGGAAGTGCGAGAAAAGAAGCTGTTAGAGTAGAAATTTAGGTTACATCTTAACTGTTTCACTGTAAAAGAGTGGGACCTAGTTACTAATCTAGTCTCTCGTGCAAATTCATACCTAGGGGACACCAGTGATCTAAGTTCATCGGAGCAGAAGTCGTGAAAGTATTTATAGAAGAGGCACAGGAAAGCCACACTAAGCCGGTGAGAGAGTGACTGCAGCCGGGTTGCCAAGTCGGTATCGATCACATTACAGATTCTTCGTTGTATTTTGTCAAGAACCTCGAGGAGAATAGCAAGGGCACCCGACCAAATGTGGCAGCAGTATTCAATACACGGGCGGATGGTAGATTTATATATGTGCAGGATGGATTCAGACGGGAAAAACTTCCGGGCTCTGCACAGAGAACCGAATTTCATAGCAGCAGATTTAGCAATGGATTCGATATAGTCATTCCACTTGAGGTCCGCTGAGAGTATGAAGCCAAGGAGTCGTAGTGTTTTACTCTTAGGGAGGCAAGCCTGTTCCATGTTAATGGGAGGTAGGAGCGATTGTCTATGATGGTTAATTGATAGCAGCTTCGTTTTTGACGCATTAAAATTTACGAGCCATTTCTTACCCCAGTCCACCACGAATTGGAAGCCCTTTTCAAGCTCGGCAGCGAGGTTCGCTTTTTCGCCCACACCAGATTTTTGATCGAGGCGAGAGTAAACTGCTGTGTCATCGGCGTACATGCCTACTTGGGATCTTATAGCATCGGGGAGATCACTAATGTAGATCAGAAAGGGCGTAGGACCTAAGATAGAGCATTGAGGGACACCCACGTTCATATGGTAGTTTTGGGAGGCATGTCCGTTTAATACTTCCTTCAATGTGCGATTAGAGAGGAATGACTGGATTAGGTCAAACAAATGTCCAGTTATACCATAGCTCCGCAGTTTGCGTAGAAGGCCAGCATGCCAGACTCTGGCGAACGCTTTGGAAATATCCAAGGTTCGAGCTTCGCCATTCTTGTCGAGAGCATGGTGATGGTCGTTAGCATATCAGCAGTAGACCTGGTGAAGCGGAAACCATACTGTTTGTCCGAGAGAAGCCTGTGGGCTGTGAGGTGCTGAACCACCTCGTCGTTGATAATGGCTTCGAACACTTCTCCAGTATTCTTAAATATAGGAACAACAGAGGAAGACTTCCAACAAGCAGGAAAGCAGAAAGCGGATAGGCAGAAGTTGTAGAGCTTAGAGAGGACAGAGGAGAGTTCAGGGGCACATTTCTTCCAGACTATGATTGGGATTCCGTCCCCTCCGCTCGCTTTGTGAGGGTCAAGTTTTGAGATTATGTTAGAGACTAGCGAGTGGGTAATGTGGACGTCATTCATGAGTCTCAGTTCTAAGTGGGAAGTCGGGTGTAGATACTTCAGACGAATCCAGTCTCGAATTGGTGGAGAATATGTGAGCAAAGCATTCACCCTTGTCCGCTAAGGAGGTGAGGACCTCAAATTCATTGATTAGTGGGGGTATAGGGGTTTTACTCTTGTTAAGCACGCTTTTACACAGTCGCCGGTAGTCTTTGGCGCCGAACTTAGAGGATGCTATGCGTTGCTTCAATCTGGCAGCAAACAGCATCTTAGTTTCATTAAGTATCTTTTTACACTTTTTTTAAAATCATATCACCCCGAGCAAGGCGGTAACGCCACTGATGTGCAGGGGGTTACATAAAAGTGAAAAGATTGGAAAAGAGAAAGCCGGAAACAACATCCTAAACAGGGAACAAGGGATGAGCCTCTTCACCTGTACAGTAGACGTGGGTGGAGTGTGAACCGGGCAATAGTTTAGTCTTATTACGAGCTGGGGCGAAAAGGCGCCTGTTTTCGTCCGACGCGTGTCTTCGATAGAGCCGGAAGAAGTGATTCCAGTGGGCAATGGCGGCCGAGCAAGCGGGCGAGAACCAGGGGGACGAACAGGATTTAAGCTGAAATTTCCTGGCTGGGATGAAGGCATCGATGCCAGCCTTAACCCAAGAGGAGACTACGGATGCGCATTCTTCAACGGGAAGACTAAAAACGTTGTTCCAAGGGACGTCACAGAGGAAGTCTCGGAACGAGTTCCAGTCTGCTTTTTAGTTGCAGTAGGATATTCTGCTGGTCTGAGTGTCTTGGGTAGAGTTGAAATGGAATGAGATCTTAACAACGGAAACTACGGCGTGGTCGGAGTTTCCGAGAGGGCAGAGTTGCTTGTCAGTGCAAGAGTCTGGGATGAAAGTGAAGCAGAGGTCTAGTAGCGAGTCCCTTTCATTAGGCTTATTGGAGAAACGCGTGGGGAAATTCACCACTTGCGTAAGAGATTGGGTGATTGAAAAATTCATGGTGTGGACACCAGCAAGGTCGGTGACAGAGTTTTCCAGCCACTTGGTGTGGTAGGCGTTAAAGTCTCAAAACACAAATATATAGGCAGATGGATGAGAAGAAATGGCCTTATCGATATTGTTAGCGATGCTGTCAAGTATCGAACAGTCAGAGGAAGAGAGAGAGCGGTACAGAAAGAAGAGATAGCTAACTGAGCTTAGAAATGAGAGACAGAAGCACATAAAAGAATGATCCAGGGATTCAAGAGAGGTCACCCTAGCTACAGGGAGGTGTTCGCTGACATAAACACCAAGCCCATGCATATGGACATTGGAGTCCTTCCTGAGTAGGTGAAGGTAACCAGGAACGTAAAACTCAGAAGAGGGGATAGAAGGGTTAAGGTTAGTTTCGCAGAGAGCTAAGATATCAGGTGAGTTAGTTTGAAGTTATGATTATACTCTGTAAAAGGGCGGATACCTCGTATGTTTGCGAAGGAGATGCAGACAGGTTTGGGCGTTTTTTGATGAGCTGGTTTAGTTTTGCTATTTTGTTTGCTTGTATTCATATTGATTTATTTAGAGAGATCTAGAGTAGAATCAGTCGGTCACTATATGCAGCATATGTAAGATGGAGACTGGCGCAGCCTGCAGCATAATATGTCCTCAGGGTTGCCCACCGGAGGTTCATGCAGAGACGCCCGTCTACGAGCGATATCGCACTACAAGAACCCCGATATTATTCGACTGTTGATCAGAGCAGCCTCTCAAGACGCTACGCAAGAGTTCGGGCTCCTAACTACCAGTCAGAAACAGCAACTAGAAAACTGCCAACTCGGTAGCGTCAGAATGAAGTGACCTTGCCACCATACTCAAATACTGCAAAGAGCTTGCGACTGAACTAACACTAAGACCGAAGGAGAAGGGAAAAGAACCGGGAACTCCTTCCTAAACAAGAAACAAGGCGATCACCTCTACTCCTGTTCAAAAGGTGAGGGTGGACTGTGTACTATCTACTCCAATTAGAAAAAAAATTACTAAGTTTTAACTTAGTATAAGTCGAGAGTATCCTTCAAAGACAAAATAATTTATAGAACCTTCTCTAGGAAGTTTAGAGAAAAGACCATGTAAAGACGAAATAAACAACCCTTTGGCTGCCCCAAAAATGGCCAACTCATTTTTTAACTGGAGGAAATTTTTTTTTCTTAAATAGAACCGTTTCTATATGCGGAGAGACAAATGTACCGTAAAAGTAAGTACTGACTTGATGGAATTATTTGAGTTGTGGGATTTATCTATAAATCAGTCAGTTAAGTGCCATAGGTGATAAACGCTTTGGGCGATCATATCTCGAAAGAAACATGACTGACTAGGCAGAAAATTATCCCGCAGTAGGTTGCCATCGCTTTCTTCAGCAGACTAGTTGCCAGCCAAGGCTCTAGAACCCAATCTGTTCTACTATTTAACCCATAACTGGAGGGAAGAGACGGAGTAATACCTTTCCCAAGGATGTTTGTGCGTAAATGAATGCAATGGATTCAACTGGAATTCGAACTCGGCTCCCCAGTTTCTCGTTCTGAGCCGATATCCAATGCACCACAACGCACATCCTCTTAAAATGTACTTAAGTATATTATTTACATTGTTCGGACTATTCCTGTCTTTATTGGCATGTTTAAAACGTTTCGGCAGTTGTACGCTCCGACCTTCTTCAGGTTCTAGGAATTTTGAGCCAAGCCCTTTATTTCAATCACTGGGGTATATCATTCTCATTCCATGTGTGAAGCCACTTCTGGTAGCCATGTAGTTATCTCCCTTTAACTTAACTATCGAAGTATTGTTCACTACTGCTGTAGCCTGGTATTGAACTCAGAACTCTTTGGGTTAAGTCACTGGAACCAACCAAAGTTTATATCCACTGGGGCATGTGCCTTTGAGGATATCAGCGTATTAATTTCTGGGACTTAAAAATCCAATGTCTCAGCGTCAATAGTCTGAACAATGTAAATAATGTAAATACTACCTCATCTCATAAGTATAGACAAATACGTATGTAATTACAGTAGTACTATGATTTTCTGAAGCCTTCTAGAATTTTCTGGAGCCTTCTAGATTTGTATGGAATATTTTGTTTTTGTCTATTTGTATGGCTGTATGTTATGCAATGGTTATAAATTGTTAAATGCGTTAATAATTCATAAGTACAGTTGAAGTGCATCATTAACAAATTGAAAATTAAAGCGTCTGAAAAATTACCATTATTGCGTTTATGGTAAAATCAAATTTTCAAACAAACTAATATCTTTCTCATTACTTTTGAACAAAAAGTAAATAATAAAAATAGTATGAAATACATCATTTCTTAAAAAAAAAAACTGGGTTTGCCTGATAATTATGACTGGTAGTGTACATATATGCATTCACAAATAAAAAACAAAAAATAACACTTTTGATAAAACAGTTGGTTCACTAAATTTTACCATCTGCTAACGTCTGTGAAAACAAATAAATAAAATCTCTTATTTATTGGCGAATCAAGAGCATAAAAAATATCTAAAAGTTGATCCGATTCTATTTTTCACAATCACATAATACGCGTGATATTCGCTTTTCTCTTTTGTTTGGAGAACCATGGATTTCTTTTAGGAGGCTATCTGACTGGACGCCTAGTCCAGGCGACTTGTATTTTTCTTACGCTTACTTTCTCCTTCTTCATGTACATTCAACAAATTAAAAAAGAATATTACAGAGAGTTACAAGTTGCCAACCGGACGTCTTATCTAGACGACATGCCTTTTCCATACTCTCTTACTCTCCTTTTCACCCTGCACTAATTGATTCTCCCTCACAGCGACTCCAGATTTGTCATTTTTTCACAAATCCATTTCGTCTGACGTTAAGAAAACTGAACTCTTAAACGAACATTCAAAAGAAAAACTTTATGCAGAACTTTCAAACATATATGTTATTTCAAAACAACAAAATTGGTGTCATTTTTCCCTTTAAATAAATCTACACTTATTAATAATAACGAGACTCTTTTATCTTTATTCAACCTTCTGATTCTTTCAAATGGTTGGTTATGTTTGGCACAAGGCCATTTTGTCAGGATAGCTGACCTTTCCTACATCTAGATGTGTGACCGTTTACGAATAACAAGTACTGAAAGCTTGTATGTGCGTGTGGTGTAATCGATAATGGCTTGGAATTGCTAATCGGAGTTTCAGTCCCCGTTGGGTCCGTTATATTCACCTGAGAAAGGTATAAATCCACTTTTTCTCCCTAAGCTATGTGTTATTTAGTAAGACGTGTATCACAAAATCGTTATTATCTAAAGGGAAATGTTCTTACAGTTTGGAAAAAATATTTTCTGGCTTTAAATAATCCGCAAAAAGTTTATAAGCACTAAGAAACAAATCACTCATATACTGATTATTTACACAGACATATCTTTTAGATATAGTTAAAGTCTCTGGAATATAAATGTATAAAAATTTTCGTTGTCTCAAAGTCAGTGATCAGTTTATATATTGATTGCAATATAGAATTGATCCCCAATTTTATATTCACATTATGATTTCTTGTTTGTTTATAAAATTCTGATTAGATATGAATCCACTTCTCCCCCCACCCACACAGGCATGGAAAAATTAATAAAATTTTTTCCGTTCAGCCATGATTATCTCAAAAAGAATTTTTTTTTTACAATCTGAAAAATAGTGTCTGGCTTTAAATAACAAGCAAAGGGATGGTAAACGAATGACAAATGAATGAACGACTCAATTCTTGTTCATTTGAAGAGGAGTCGAATTGATCATAAATTGTCTTTATAAAAACTAACGTCAGCCTGATCTTTTCAAACAATTTATAATCACAATAATGAAATCTTATTTTGCATATTTGAATTTTTAAAACTTACAAATTAATTTGGCGAACCTGAAGGAGACTACCACCACCTTTAAATTTGTTGTTTATCATTTGTTTTTGTTTTTTTTGTTTTTTTTTTACGTTTTCAGTGCCCTAAACTTTCCGATTGACAAAAAAAAAAAAAAAATTGGAAAAAATTTCAATATTTCAACAATTTTAGGGGTTGGCTCAGTTTTTTCATAAAATGTTATAGTAAATCGATTCTCCATTTTTGGAGCCACTCGCCGGTACGACATTACCACCACCTGTAAATTGGTCGATTATCATTTTTGCTTTTACTTTTTTCAGTGCTATCTTATCAATTAAATCAAAAAATGATTACCAAAAACTTTGTAAAAATCACATTTAAACAATTTTTAGGGGTGGAGAGCTCAGTTTTTCATACAACCTTATAGTAAATCGATCCTGTGCAATTAACTTTTTTGATTGCGCATATTCAACTACTAAATCCTTTGCGAAAATTTTGAATAAAGACATTCTTGGAGTTTCCGAGGAAGATGTCATCATAAGAACTGAAGAAAACTTGAAAAAGACAAAAACAAAAGCAACAACTCGTCTCCAAAAAATCAAAACAAAGCAACCCCAACGCGAGTGGTTCCAAAATGGAGGATTGATTTACGTTGTATGAGAAAGTGAGCCCCCTCTAAAATTGTTTAAATATTGGATTTTTTTCATTTTTTTTTATACTCAGAAACTTTATGTAATAACCGATTAGTCTGCACTGAAAAAAAAAATGAAAACAACAAATTTAATGGTAGTGGTAGTCTCCTTCAGGTCCGCCACTAATTTTTCTAATATTGGTCTTTTCATTCAATTTCACTAGATACTTTGTCTATATTTCTGTGATAAGGTAGTATTTATAAAGGGTTTGGTTCGAAATTCCTAGCACGTAAAGAAGCATAAAACGGTCTAAACGTCGTACAAATGGCAACAAAGATGAGGACAATAGTCCGAATCATGTAAATACTGTAAATACTACCTCATCTCAGAAATATAGACAAATAGAATGATCTATTATTAAACGTCGTACAAATGGCAACAAAGATGAGGACAATAGTCCGAATAATGTAAATACTGTAAATACTACCTCATCTCAGAAATATAGACAAATAGAATGATCTATTATTAAACGTCGTACAAATGGCAACAAAGATGAGGACAATAGTCCGAATAATGTAAATACTGTAAATACTACCTCATCTCAGAAATATAGACAAATAGAATGATCTATTATTAAACGTACAAATGGCAACAAAGATGAGGACAATAGTGCGAATAATGTAAATACTGTAAATACTACCTCATCTCAGAAATATAGACAAATAGAATGATCTATTATTAAACGTCGTACAAATGGCAACAAAGATGAGGACAATAGTCCGAATAATGTAAATACTGTAAATACTACCTCATCTCAGAAATATAGACAAATAGAATTATCTATTATTAAACGTCGTACAAATGGCAACAAAGATGAGGACAATAGTTCGAATAATGTAAATACTGCAAATACTACCTCATCTCAGAAATATAGACAAATAGAATGATCTATTATTAAACGTCGTACAAATGGCAACAAAGATGAGGACAATAGTCCGAATAATGTAAATACTGTAAATACTACCTCATCTCAGAAATATAGACAAATAGAATGATCTATTATTAAACGTCGTACAAATGGCAACAAAGATGAGGACAATAGTTCGAATAATGTAAATACTGCAAATACTACCTCATCTCAGAAATATAGATAAATAGAATGATCTATTATTAAACGTCGTACAAATGGCAACAAAGACGAGGACAATAGTCCGAATAATGGAAATACTGTTCACAAGATAATTTTCTTTTTTCCTATTTCTTGGTCCCATAAGAGCCAAAAAGAAAAAAAAAGCACACACAAGACAATATATAACAAGAAAATTAAAAATTAAAATATATATCTGGAATATTTTATAAGAGGCTGTTTGAAAACCCCAAAGGACTAATACCATGACGACGTCCCACGGGACTGAACTCTACATTTAACTAAAGCCAGCATCATAGCCCGGCGTTGCCCGTGCAACTCAGAACATTTTAGTAGTAGGAGAAGATGCCAATGAGAGGAGTAGATGGAAATCATTTATTGAAAGTTGGAAAGGAAAGCTGAGGCGGTTAGTAACCATTTTCAGTATTAAGAAGAAGGTATTTTTTATTTTTTAAATATTTCTTTTGTTTCAAAATTACAGGGGAAACTATTAACATTTTTGTTGACCAAATGAATTTTCAAAACGTCGGAATAAAATTTAAATATAAAGGCTCATTTTTTTTTAATAAAAAATATTTTAGTCGCGTTTGACACATGTGATTTGATTTCTGTGACGTAATTTAGCAATCATCTTAGATCTTAGATGTTTCACGGAGCAAATGTAAACAATCGGCTCCATTCGCCAAAAAGTGCGAAAGGGAAAATTGTTGAACTTAAACTCAAAAAGTATGTGTCGACCTGGCTTCCCTATAGATATGTGTCCCTAGAAAATTTGAATGGCGTAGTTTAAAAAATGTAGACGTGCATAGGGAACAGTCACACACAGACGCACAGATTGCTTTATATATATATATATATATATATATATATATATATATATATGATAATCCATAGCTATTGTTAAAGTGGGGTCTACTGTTAGACTGAAGAAGTTTTGGTTAAACTTTCTATCTTTAGCAGTTTATTCTGTCATATATTTTGGGATCCGTCCCAAATCAAACATTATTTTACAAATGAGTTGACAAAGAATGTTATCAAATTAAAATGGAAGGTAAAAATTGATATTATGTGTTTTTATTGTTGATTTTTATTATTAATTTATTTCAGCAACACAAAGTATAAATTGTTGTATAGTCGTTTGGCATCTGTATATTAACTTTAAACTATTAGCTTGAAATTAGAACAAAGATTTGGAGAACGTTTTAAGAGGTGGTTCCCAGCTTCTCTAAACCTTCCAAGCAGAGACATTGCTGCCGGATGCAGCTTACTGTCATCCCAAGGACACAATTTATGCTTGTTCGGCCGCTAAGTGGTTTCAAATTTCAAAGAAATATTTGGGCCGTCCGGGTTCGAAATGACGTAGTATAAATTATCAACTGTTTGTCAAAAGCTAACGAATGTATTTATTTTCCGAAAAAAAAAATAATAATGTTTGAATAACATCCGGGATGACGAATAGCGCCTCCTGCTGGGATATCTTTGCGCCAAATGTATAAAGAGAAAATATAGTTTGCGTAAAAGCGAAAAAAACGATTAAAGGGTGCAATGAAAAATCCGGATTTTAAAAATTTGTGTAATTTTTAATTTATAAATCCTTTTTTTTTATATCCTTTCTAAGCAATTAGCATCAGTTAGCAGCATCAGGACAGGTTGTCAAAAGTATGTTTTTGAAGTGATGAGCCAGCCAAGAGGACTTGGGAATTACATCTCGAGACTTAGGAATATCTACTGCAGTGGTGCATCGGCTCGGAACGACAAACCGGGGTGCCGAGTTCGAATTCCAGTTGAACTCCTTGCATTCACTTACGCACAAATACCCTTAGCAAAAGCCTTTGCCTGTACCTGTTTCGGCATTCATCCTGGTCGGGATGAGCCGGCTTCTTCCCAAGCGACGGAGAAAGATTCGTTGGGATTTGTTTAAGGGTAGGTTCCCCTGCCCTACCCTGTATAGATCTCAGGCATTTTAATTATCCCTCAAAACGTTGCCACTACCTGCTGCGATAGACTGTTTGCCAGCCAAGGCTATAGAACCCAATCTGTCCTGTTATTTAACCCATAACTGGAAGGAAGGGACGGATTAATACCTTTCCCAAAGGCTTTTTCTTTTTAATCATATCACCCCGAGCAAGGCGGTAACGCCACTGATGTGCAGGGGGCTACGTAAGAGTGAAAAGATTTGGAAAAGAGAAAACCGGAAACCACATCCTAAACAAGGAACAAGGGATGAGCCTCTTCACCTGTTCAATAGACGTGGGCGGAGTGTGAACCGGGCGATAGTTTATTCTATCTACTCCAATTAAAGTATTAGTGCGTAAGTGAATGCAGGGCATTCAACTGGAATTCGAACTCGGCTCTCCGATTTCAATTTTCGAGCCGATATCCACTGCACCACAACGCACATCCGTCAAAAACGAGAAAGGTATTAATCCGTTTCTTTCCTCCAATTATGGTTTAAATAATAGAATCCCTGTCCTAACTCTTTTGCACAGTAACTCTAAAGAACTCTCCAGAACTTCCCAAGAACTTCTCCAGAACTTCCCAAGAACTTCTCAAGAACTTCTCCAGAACTTCCCAAGAACTTCTCAAGAACTTCTCAAGAACTTCTAAAGAACTTCCCAAGAACTTCCCAAGAACTTCTCAAGAACTTCCCAAGAACTTCTCCAGAACTTCCCAAGAACTTCTCAAGAACTTCCCAAGAACTTCTCAAGAACTTCCCAAGAACTTCTCAAGAATTTCCTGTTAACTCTCATTAATACAAGAGAGAGAGAGAGAGAGAGAGAGAGAGAGAGAGAGAGAGAGAGAGTCCATTATCTGAGGAATAGGTGTGTTTCACCATGAGAATCTTTGAAGATCTTTTAAAAAAATACCAACAAAACACAAGGATCTTGAAGTGGAAATCTAAAAAATTTGGGGCATTAGATCAGTAATTCCAGTTGTAGTTGGAACACTCGAATTAATTGGAAAAGGTTCCGATAGCCTCATTGAAGAGATTCCTGATAGCTCATGCCTTAAATAAATATAAAAATTGTACTGTGTCTGCAAGAAAACTACAAGACCTCCTACAGAAGGTAGCAGAAGAGAGTGACAGAAAAAGACTACAAATAAACTGCAAGAAAACCGAATGCATGGTCATCAGCAAAAAGAGCAACCCAAAATGTCAAATACACGTAGGGGGATACTAGAATCAAGCAGGTACAAAACTTTCAATACCTAGGAAGTGTTCTATCAGGGGATGGATAGTGCGACACAGAGATCCGAAGGCAAATTAGCATGGCGTTCCAGAACTTGAGTAAAATACTAAGACACAGGAAAATTTTACTAGAAGCAAAGAAGAGAGTGCTAGATTGCTATATGACGCCAGTTCTTCAATATGGCAGTGAATGTTGGAGAATATCATCGAAGATGAAGGAAAAACTTGAAGCAGCTGAAATGTGGTTCTACGGAAGGATGCTGCGGATATCATGGACCGAGCATATGAGCAATGATGAGATGTTGGAAAGAATGGCAACGAAAAGGAAATTAATATTGGGCACCAGGAAGAGACAGCTAAAGTTCCTGGGACATACAATGAGGAAGGAGGGCTTGGAGAACCTGATACTGACAGGCCAGATATAAGGAAAAAGAGACAGAGGAAGGCAGCGGATAACATATTTGAAGGGCCTGAGCAGGTGGATGACGGAACGGTGGTTGAGTGGTGTAACAGGAGAAAACGTACTAAGAGCCACCAGGGATAGGGAAGCGTGGAAAGCCATGATCGCCTACGGCCTGAAAGAACCAGGCACAAAGAAGAAGAAGAAGAAGAAGAAGAAGAAGAAGAAGAAGAAATGTTCAGCTCAACTGCTTGACCCTGACAAAAGTCCCAGACACTTCACAAAACAGAAATTACACCTACATAAGATTATGGTGATTGTTGACCCGTCATTGGCGTTATCTATTGAATTTAACCAGAACATCATTGCAGAAGTTTCCTGATGGAAAATGAGTGAAATTCAATTATGCAAATTGAGACCGTCACTCGTTAATCGGCGAAGTCCACTTCTGCTTCATGAAAAGGATCGATCAAGTTTTGCCAGGATGACACTGCAGGAGATAACCGATTTGGTATATATATATGCCACACCAACAGTATTTCCCCTGATCTCTTGCATACTGATTAACACTTTTTCAAACATCTTGGCAATTGTTTTAAGTCTAAAGATATTCCATTGAAACAAACTTTGCGAAAACTAAATTCAAAGATTTTTTGGCTTCCAAAACTTTAGACGTTTATGGGATGTGCGTTGTGGTGCAGTGGATATCGGCTCGGAACGAGAAATCAGGGAGCCGAGTTCGAATTTCGGTTGAATTCCTTGTATTTACGTACGTACAAATACCCTTGGGGAAGGTATTAATCCGTCTCTTCCCTCCAGTTATGGGTTAAATAATATAATAGATTGAGTTCTATAGCTTTGGCTGGCAACCAGTCTACCGCAGAAAGCAATGGCAACCTACTGCGGGATAGTCTTCTACGTAGTCAGTCATGCCTCTTTCGACGCATGATCACCTAAACGTGTATCACATATGGCACTTAACTGACTGAATGAAGATAATAGTTGGAAACATAAGTAAAGCTTCTATTGAGCAAAAAGTGGGGGGATCATTTGTTTATTGTTATTAAGTAATAAACTGATCCCCCACTAATTACTACTTATTAATACAGTCTGTCACTTCTCTCTTCAGCTATAGTATAAAGAGCAGGATAGAAAATCTTCTGCCCAGTCAGTCATGTCTCTTTCGAGACATGATCGCCGAAAGCGTGAATCACGTATGTCACTTAACTGACTGACTGATGGTAAAAGACTAAATAACCTTTGCAACTCCACGGCAGAAAGAATAGATGCTTAGTTTTCCTATTTGGAGTAATTTAAACGTTTTATAAATACATTAATTCTGGAATATAACAGATTCTCAAATCAGACATTATCTTTAGAAAAATCTAACATTATATTATTAATAATTAGAAATATCAAGTAAAAAAAGGCAATGCTTATCTGTCTATATATTTGTGGGTGTAGCATTTCACAGAGCGCATAGCGAAACTAGACAGTTTTTAGGACGGGGGAATGTCATTTTGATTTTAACCAGAACTCACTGCCGCTCCATATGTATACAATCACGTCATTTATAATTATGGGTCTGTAATAATAATAATAATAATAATAATAATAATAATAATAATAATAAGTAAATTAAAAAGTAGAGATTAATCCGATTGTATATTAAATCTAATAGTATTAGATTGAGTCATAAACAAATGATGTATTTGCTTATCAACTTCATTATTAAAAAAACGAAGTACATATATTTGTCGTTTTCTATCGGCACTCCTATAATTAAAGGAATAAAACAAAATACGACCGTAAGCAGAAATTTCACCTTTCAGTATTAGTGACTTGTGCAGGGTTTATGGGATATTTTGGACCGAGCTTAAGGACTCGGAGACCTGACTTTAATTGGCCTTGTAAGAATATTTCAAGATGTTATAACCGGAGAGATTAATGGAAGAAAGGTTTGTTCTTTTATTTACATTTCCCCCATTATGGCCATTATTCTATCCATGCTATAATAACACCATATTTCCCGTACGGAACGACCTAAAGGAAAAGGGATGACATACATGCTTTGTTCTCGGCATGGTTTTATACCATCAAGACATACACAAACACACTTTCAGCGGACCTCAAGTGGAATGACTATATCGAATCCATTGCTAAATCCGCTGCTATGAAACTCGGCTCTCTGTGCAGGGCCCGGAAGTTTTTCCCGTCTGAATCTATCCTGCACATATATAAATCTACCATCCGCCAGTGCATTGAATACTGCTGCCATATCTGGTCGGGTGCCCCTGCTATTCTCCTCGGGCTTCTCGACAAGGTACAGCAGAGGGTCTGTAATGTGATCGATACCGACTTGGCAGACCGTCTCTCTCTCACCGGCACGACGTGGCTTCCCTGTGTCTCTTCTATAAATACTTTCACGGCTTCTGCTCCGATTAACTTAGATCACTGGTGCCCCCTAGGTACAAATTTGCACGAGATACTAGATTAGCAACTACGTCCCACCCTTTTACAGTGAAACCGATAAAATGTAACCGCAACTTCTACTCCAATAGTTTCTTTTCTCGCACTTCCAGACTCTGGAATTCCCTTCCACATGATTGCTTCCCCGACGGCTACAATCTCCAGGAGTTTAAATGTAAGGTCAATAGACACCTCCTAACACACTAACTCGCTTCCATTCTTTCAAACGGACCGGATTCATCTACTATGTCACAGGTGAGGACTATAAAACGAAGGGAAAACATCGAGTTTTTGGTTTTTCCCAAATTGAGAACTGTGAGCCGAAGTTTCTTTTTATATCAGGGAAAAATATATTCCTAAAGGGAAACGGCATATGTGCTTGCAAACCCCCCCCAACCCCCCCCCAAAAAACAACCCCCCCCAAAAAAAACACCCCCCCCCCCAAAAAAAAAAAAAACAACAGCTAGGTTTGGCTGTTGTAAACAAACTGAATGACTAGCCACTCTCATCAGTGTATAAATTGATGCCACTAAGAAGTCATTACGTAACCCATGTGAGTTATCTCCAACAAAGAGAGATAATCGCCTTCTGTATCACTGCAATGTCTTTGCTGTCACAATTAAAATAATAAAATGTATATTTCTGTCTAAATTTATAAGATGAGGACATATTATTATTCAAACATTTTTAAGTAGAAAAATTATATTGAATTATAGTGAATCAATTGCTAGGTCTGTTGCTACGAGAGTGATTTCATTTTGGCAATTTTTCTTGTCAGAATCTCTTTTACATATTTATGACTCTACCGCTCGTCCTTGCTTTCAGTATTGCTGCACACATGGTTTGATAATCCCGTTATATATTTAGATATTCTTAATAAAACCGAAAGAAGAATCTGCAATGTTATTCATCCTGACCTGACATTTCGGCTTCCGTCACTTTCTCATCGCATAAATTCTCTGCCTTTTCTATAAGATTTTCATGGTAAGTATTCTGATGAACTTTCCTATATAGTACCTAGACATTATGAATTCAAGCGCAGTACTAGATTGGCGGTTAGGTCTCATCATTTAACAGTTCTATGCTAAGTTTTGTCTCTCGCACTTCTCGTGTGTGGAACGTTCTCCTTGGTTCTAAAACAATTTCCATTTTCAAAAATTCAAATGCAATGCCATTCGTTAACTTAAGTCTTCTTAATTAAGTTTTCTTTTCATATTATTGTAAGTCCTATGTTGAAAGTTTCTTCTCTCGCTTGTGGAACTCTCTTCTGGCTTCTTGCTTTCCAATCAACTTTGATCTTCAAAAATTTAAATTCAATGTCAATCGTTATCTTCTGTCTTTTTTATCCTTATCTTTTATTGATCACTCTCTAATTGTGAATATCTTTTCGTTGTTTTTTTTTCTCAACTTTTTTTTAACATTCAGTAAAACCTTGTGTCTTGGTAGCTTCATTTCCTTGCTTGAGGTGAAATAAATAAAAAAAAAAATGGACGGAAGTCATTTGCATGTGAACCAAAGTGGAAATTTAGTGCAAACTCTGTGGAGACCTTATAGCAGGAACATAGAAAAAAGGGAACAGTTGATAATATTGACACAGCATAGGAAATCAAATATAGCCCCCTCCCCCAGTGGGATGTTGCTGCTAAGTATTGGAGAATCAGGTCAGGGTGGGGGTGGAAAGAGTAATGAGCTCGTTTTCTAGTTTATCTTAATGAGTTTAATCAGTACTAAAGAAATTATCTTTATTTAGGTCTTTGCTAATATCTATCTATCTATCTATCTATCTATCTATCTATCTATCTATCTATCTATCTATCTATCTAACAGCCTGTTCATATCTATCTATCTATCTATCTATTTAGTCTCTTCATATCTATCTATCTATCTATCTATCTATCTATCTATCTATCTATCTATCTAACAGCCTGTTCTATCTATCTATCTATCTATCTATCTATCTATCTATCTATCTATCTATCTATCTATCTATCTATTTAAGTCTCTTCATATCTATCTATCTATCTATCTATCTATCTATCTATCTATCTATCTAACAGCCTGTTCATATCTATCTATCTATCTATCTATCTATCTATCTATCTATCTATCTATCTATCTAACAGCCTGTTCATATCTATCTATCTATCTATCTATCTATCTATCTATCTATCTATCTATCTAACAGCCTGTTCATATCTATCTATCTATCTATCTATCTATCTATCTATCTATCTATCTATCTATCTATCTATCTATCTAACAGCCTGTTCATATCTATCTATCTATCTATCTATCTATCTATCTATCTATCTATCTATCTAACAGCCTGTTCATATCTATCTATCTATCTATCTATCTATCTATCTATCTATCTATCTATCTATCTATCTATTTAAATCTCTTCATATCTATCTATCTATCTATCTATCTATCTATCTATCTATCTATCTACTCTCTCTTCATATCTATCTATCTATCTATCTATCTATCTATCTATCTATCTATCTCTCTTCATATCTATCTATCTATCTATCTATCTATCTATCTATCTCTCTTCATATCTATCTATCTATCTATCTATCTATCTATCTATCTATCTATCTATCTATCTATCTATCTAACAGCCTGTTCATATCTATCTATCTATCTATCTATCTATCTATCTATCTATCTATCTATCTATCTATCTATCTATTTAAGTCTCTTCATATCTATCTATCTATCTATCTATCTATCTATCTATCTATCTATCTATCTATCTAACAGCCTGTTCATATCTATCTATCTATCTATCTATCTATCTATCTATCTATCTATCTATCTATCTATCTAACAGCCTGTTCATATCTATCTATCTATCTATCTATCTATCTATCTATCTATCTATCTATCTAACAGCCTGTTCATATCTATCTATCTATCTATCTATCTATCTATCTATCTATCTATCTATCTATTCAAATCTCTTCATATCTATCTATCTATCTATCTATCTATCTATCTATCTATCTATCTATCTATCTATCTCTCTTCATATCTATCTATCTATCTATCTATCTATCTAACAGCCTGTCTATCTATCTATCTATCTATCTATCTATCTATTTAAGTCTGTCTATCTATCTATCTATCTATCTATCTATCTATCTATCTATCTATCTATCTAACAGCCTGTTCATATCTATCTATCTATCTATCTATCTATCTATCTATCTATCTATCTATCTATCTATCTAACAGCCTGTTCATATCTATCTATCTATCTATCTATCTATCTATCTATCTATCTATCTATCTAACAGCCCTGTTCATATCTATCTATCTATCTATCTATCTATCTATCTATCTATCTATCTAAGTCTCTTCATATCTATCTATCTATCTATCTATCTATCTATCTATCTATCTATCTATCTATCTACATCTAACAGCCTGTTCATATCTATCTATCTATCTATCTATCTATCTATCTATCTATCTATCTATCTATCTATCTAACAGCCTGTTCATATCTATCTATCTATCTATCTATCTATCTATCTATCTATCTATCTACAAGCCTGTTCATATCTATCTATCTATCTATCTATCTATCTATCTATCTAACAGCCTGTTCATATCTATCTATCTATCTATCTATCTATCTATCTATCTATCTATCTATCTAACAGCCTGTTCATATCTATCTATCTATCTATCTATCTATCTATCTATCTATCTATCTATCATCTATCTAACGCCTGTTCATATCTATCTATCTATCTATCTATCTATCTATCTATCTATCTATCTATCTATCTATCACAGCCTGTTCATATCTATCTATCTATCTATCTATCTATCTATCTATCTATCTATCTTTTTCTTTTTTTATAATCATATCACCCCAAGCAAGGCATTTTACTGCCACTGTTTTGCAGGGGATTACATAGGAGGAAAGTTATAAAAACAGTGACAGGTGATAGGGGGTGTCAGGAAGTGGGTAAGAGAAGGATGAGAATACTGATGAGAGTGGAGTGGACGGAGAAAGGAGCATGAGAGAGAGGATGTAGGTTAGTGAGATAGAAGACGACTATTAAATTTGCACGTAAACTTCTGGAGATTGTAGCTGTCGGGGAAGCAAGTAAACGGAAGGGAATTCCACAGGCGGGAAGTGCGAGAAAAGAAGCTACTGGAGTAGAATTTGCGTTTACATTTTATTGGTTTCACACTAAAAGGGTGGGACCTAGTTGCTAATCTTGTGGCTCAAGTAATTTCATATATAGGGGGCACCAGTGAGCTAACGTCATCAGAGCAGAAGCCGTGAAAGGTTTTTTGGAGAAGAGACACAGGGAAGCCACATTGCGCTGGTGAGAAAGTGACTTTATCTTGGTTGCCATGTCGGGATCGATACATTTATCAAAGATAAAATCGCTTAAAAGAAAAAGTAGGCGATTTTAGACGGTGAACGAGCCGAAAGGGAAATCAAACGCGGCCAGGAAGATACGAAGTTTTGAAAAAGTTACGTTAAAATAAATTATGTGAGATCTCAAAGGGAATACTTAAATGGGACTAAAGCACCAGTGCCACAGGTTGATTTCTCTTACTCAACAAACCTAGTATTTATTATAACCGTCAATAGATCTCATATTCCTTGGCACCTCGACCGTGTGAATTTAAGCGTTCTACAAGATTGACAACTAGGTCTCAACGTTTCACAAAACATTTTTAACCGTAAGTTCTATTCTAATAGTTTCTTCCTATGGACTCCCTTCCGATTTTTCTTTTTTCCTGCCAATCTTCTTCTTCTTCTGCTGAGTCCCTTCAAGACATAGGCGACCAAAGATTTCTACTTGACCTTGTCTCTTGTCACTCTTAATATTTTTTTTTCTTGGTCAGTCAGTTAAGTGCTATACGCGATACACGCTTTGGGCGATCATGTCTCGAAAGAGACATGACTGACTCGACAGATATTCTATTCTGCTCTTTAAAATATAGCTGAAGGGAGAAGAGACGGATTGTATTAATAAGTAGTAATTAGTGGGGGATCAGTTTATTACTTAATAACAATAGAAGATGACCCCCCCCCCACGCTTTTTGCCCAGTAGAAGCTTTACTTTTCAACTATTATCTTCATTCAGTCAGTTAAGGGCCATACGTGATACACGCTTGGGCGATCATGTCTTGAAAGAGACTGATTGGGCAGAAGATTATCCCGTAATAGGTTACCATTGCTTTCTGCGGTTGACTGGTTGCCAGCCAAGGATATAGAACCCAATCTGTCCTATTGTTTAACTGATAACTGGAGGGAAGAGACGGATTAATGCCTTTCCCAAGGGTATTTGTGCGTAAGTGAATGCAAGGAATTCAACTGGGGAAATCGTCACCCCGATTTGTCGTTCCGAGTCGGTATCCCCTGCACCACAATGCACATCCATTTCCTCTTGGTAGATAGACTAAACTATCGCCCGGTTCACACTCCACCTACGTCTATTGAACAGGTGAAGAGGCTCATCCCTTGTTCCCTGGTTAGGATGTGGTTTCCGGCTTTGTCTTTTTCAGTCTTTTTACTTTTTTGTTTTTCAATTGGAGTAGATAGACTAATCTATCGCCCGGTTCACACTCCACCCACGTCTATTGAACAGGTGAAGAGGCTCATCCTTTGTTTCCTGTTTAGGATGCTGTTTCCGGCTTTGTCTTTTTCAGTCTTTTTACTTTTTTGTTTTTCAATTGGAGTAGATAGACTAATCTATTGCCCGGTTCACACTCCACCCACGTCTATTGAACAGGTGAAGAGGCTCATCCCTTGTTCCCTGTTTAGGATGTGGTTTCTGGCTTTCTCTTTTCCAATCTTTTTACTCTTACGTAGCCACCTGCGCATCAGTGGCGTTATCGCCTTGCTTGGGGTGATATGATTAAATAAAAAAAAACTCATCCAAATCCCGCTTCACCATCAATTTGCTCAAGCCTGTCAATTATGACTCGTGCTGTCTCTCTTTCCTTCTGTCCGTCCTGTGAGTATTAGATTCTCTAGGCCCTCTTTCCTCATTACGTGTCCCAGGAATCTCGGGTGACTATCCGGATTATGAGTTTCTGTTCGTTTCCATCCTCTCCAACACCTATAATTTCCAAACACTTAATTTCGTCAATCGCCATCTTGCGTTTTCCTTAATCCATTGTTTTTTTATTGTTTTTTTGTTTTGTCTTTTCAGCCTTTTATTTATTCTCTGTCCCTTCCAGTAACCTTTCTTGTCTTAGTGGTATTAACACATGGCTTGGAGTGAAAAAAAAAAACCCCTTAAAAACAGATCTTATATTAATTACATCCATTAAATACTGCTGCCATATCTGGTATGTTGCTCCTGCTATCCACCTAGGGGTCCTTGAAAAAATCCAATGGGACTTACGGCCATATCACGTTGAATACACCGGTTCTCGCTCGATCACCGAAGTTAAGCAACATTGAGCCTGGTCAATACTTAGATGGGTGACTGCTTGGGAATACCAGGTGCTGTAAGCGTTTAGTGACGAATGTGCGTTGTGGTGCAGTGGATATAGGTTGGAAAAGAGAAATCGGTGAGCCTAGTTCGAATTCCAGTTGAATACCCTGTATTCACTTAAGCGCTGGTGCCCTTGGGAAAGGTATTAATCCGTCCCTTCCCTCCAGTTATGGGTTAAATAACAAGGGTAGGACTTGGGGACCTTGCTCTTAAAAAACAGATCCCAATGAATCATAATACTCGAAAAGAAAAATGCTGTAAAAAAAATAAAATACCCTTACCCAAAAATCATTTGTTATGACCTTAAATGATCCCATAAGGATTGATAGGTCGTTAAACCTCGAAACAAACAAACAAACAAAATCCAGTGGAGAATCTGCAATGTGATAGATCCCGACTTGGCAGCTCGGATAAAATCACTTTCACATCGGCGCAATGTGGCTTCCCTGTGTCTCTTCTACAAATACTTTCACGGCTTCTGCTCTGATAAACTTAGACCCCTGGTGCCCCTATGTATGAATTTACTCAAGCCACAAGATTAGCAACTAGGTCCCACCCTTTTACTGTGAAATTAATAAAATATTAACGCAAATTCTACTCCAGTAGCTTCTTTTCTCGCACTTCCCGCCCGTGGAATGCCCTTCCATTTACTTGCTTTCCCGACAGCTATAATCTCCAAGAATTTAAATGTAAAGTCAATAGTCATCTCCTATCTCACTAACCCCCCTCTCTCTCTCTCATGCTCTTATCTCTTTTCTGCAGTATTCTCATCCCTCTTCTACCCGTTTCATGACACCCCCTTTATTCTGTCACTCCTTCTCATAGCTTTCCTCCTATGTAACCCCCTGCACAACAGTGGCAGTATAACGCCTTGCTTGGGGCGATACGATTATATAAAAAAAAAAAAAGAGCAAAAAAAGGCACATCTGATATTCATTTTAATAGTAAAAAAAAAAAAAGACAAAAAACAAAAAAAAAAAAAAAATAAACGAAGCTTATATTCGTTACAATCTTTAAAAACGGACAGGCCTCATTAATCCCCACATTTAAAAGACAGACATACCTTCTTTTTTTTTTTCGTTTTTTTTTTTTTACAGTATCTTTCATTCTGTTCAAGGCCTAAGGTAGAAGGTTCAAACGGTAGTTTGGAAGGGAAAAGTAAAGGTTGACTCCAGACTATTTCGTGTTGTTGACAGTCCCGAAAAACTACAAAACTCCGAGTTGACATTCGATAACAATTGAACTTTTTTACTTAAATTTAAATAATAATTATCACTCATCATGTCAAGCAGTATGTAAATTTTTATCTTTCTTCATTTCAATTTTTTTTTTTCATTTTAAAAATTTTAGTGATCGATTTTTAGTGATTGGGTGTTTGTCTCACAGTGCAGTGGTTCACTAAAAGAAGCTATTTTCAGGGGAATTTACATCTCACCGAGGGAATACGGAGAGAGTGTGGGTAGTGTACTACTAAGTAGCACGTAGGGTTCTAGCCGTAATGGTCAGACCTGGTAGAACCATGTGATGCAGTTCGTTCGAAAAATTTTCAGGGTACTAGCATCATTTTTTCATATTCGATTTAATATTTAAAAAATGTTAAAAGATAGACAACCGTAAAAAAAACAAAAAACAGACAGACCTGATATTCATTATAATATTTAAAAGACCTCATATTTCTTTTAATAGTTAAAAAAAAAAGTTAAAACTTTTAGGGCAAATATTTTCAGTGATAGTCAGTAAAGAGTTATTTCCCTTAGAACAAATCGATTTTTTTCGTCATTCTGTATAACACGCTGCTCAACGCGGGTAAATAATTGATTTTCTAAGCGACGCTTATATGTGGCACAAGGCCGAAAAAATAGGGTACTCAGTGAGGATCGAACACACTACTCAGTTGTAACAGGTTCTAGTAAGTCAAGCTTATTTGCCACATCCCGGCGCTCACGCGGGTAAATAAGGTCGGAAAATAGTGTTTCACGCCAGTCTTCTTCAAAACGGCAGGTATTATTGTATATACCCCATGGAACAATATGTGGTAATTCTGGCCTTTACCTGGGCCTCGAACTCGCACCCCATGTGATAATTCTGGTCTTTACCTGGGCCTCGAAAACGCACCCCATGTGATAATTCTGGCCTTTACTTGGGCCTCGAACTCGCACCCCATGTGATAATTCTGGCCTTTACCTGGGCCTCGAACTCGCACTTCATGTGATACTTCTGGCCTTTACCTGGGCCTCGAACTCGCACCCTATGTGATAATTCTGACCTTTACCTGAGCCTCGAACTCGCACCCCATGTGATAATTCTGGCCTTTACCTGAGCCTCGAACTCGCACCCCATGTGATAATTCTGGCCTTTACCTGAGCCTCGAACTCGCACCACATGTGATAATTCTGGCCTTTACCTGGGCTTCGAACTCTCACCCCATGTGTTAATTCTGGTCTTTACCTGGGCCTCGAACTCGCACCCCATGTGATAATTCTGACCTTTACCTGGGCCTCGAACTCGCACCCCATGTGTTAATTCTGGCCTTTACCTGGGCCACGAACTCGCACCCCAGACAGAACACAACGAGACACATAAAACGCGTCTTTTTTAATTAACCCGGTTAGTTCTGGTTTATATTCGATCGGTGTTCAATCCCAGATAGTGCCCCATTTTCTGCTTACGGTTGGCCTCATTCATAAGGACGGTGCTACATAATCTTTCTACGCTCGTTTAAATGTTGCGTTGATTTTAAATTTAAACCAGGAGTTTCACAAAGCTAAGTATTTTTTTTTAATCATATCACCCCAAGCAAGGCGGTAACGCCACTGATGTGCAGGGGGCTACATAAGAGTGAGAAGATTAGAAAAGATAAAACGGGAAACCGCATCCTAAACAGGAAACAAGGGATGAGCCTCTTCACCTGTTCAATAGATGTGGGTGGAGTGTGAACCGGGCGATAGTTTAGTCTATCTACTCCAAGTATATCGAATGGTGTCAGGTGTCTCAATGTGGAACATTGATTGGACCATTAATTCTGTACTGGGTTCGATCCGTATTGGGTGCTCCGCATTTGTGGTACTACAATCGTAAGCCAAGTGCGAAGATATCCATTATGCGCTCTACATATGTGACCTTGTGTCATACTAGGTTAGGTTTAGTAAATATAAAGGTGCATGCTGTAGAGCAAAAATCAGTAAGGTACTTTCACAGACATTTATTAAAATGATGTCGATCTCTATTAGGAGCTCTATATATGTGGCCTTGTGCCATATTAGGCTAAGTTTATAAAATATAGAAAGTGTGCATGTTGTAGGGTAAAAAGGCAGTAAGCCAGTTTCATAGATTATTATTAAAATGATGGCATTGATCCCCATTAGGCGCTCTATATATGCGGCCTTGTGCCATGGCTTAGTAAGTATGTAAATAGTGCATTGCTACAGTAATGAGATTGATTATTCTGACTCGGTGCACCTGGTTTTCGGCCATGTTTTTGACTGAATTATAAATGCGTGTGTGGGTGGGTAGCGTAGTGGTCATCGCTTCCGGGAGTGGGACTAGCGTGTCGTGTTCAAATTCCAGCTCCGGTCGTTATGCTTGTTTGTGCACAAAATACGCTTAGGGAAGGTTATAAATCAGTCTCTTCTCCCTTCAGCTATGCGTGAAATAGCAAGACAGATTGGCTCTTTATATTTCTTTTTCGCTTTTGTTGATCTTGTATAAGGCTCAAGAGCCAGTCAAAATAGAGGGTAAGTGAATAGGGTCGTTTCATATACGAAAGAATCGCAGAGTATGAGGATATATAGGATAGACAACTCTAGACTCGATGAAGTTAATATTTTGGTGGTCGAGGAAGTCTATTGCACAATGTAGCACCAGGCCGTATGGAATTTCTCTTTTTCTAACGGAATATGAAGCAACTATGAATAGTTCGCCATTATGTAGATGGTAAGGCAGATCTTACCTGTAAAGGCCTGAACTGGTAGGAATAGGTAATTTAATTTGTTAGAATATTTTCTATGGAAGTACGAATAGAGACAGGCTGGTGACTTTTGGAGAGTACGATTTAAATGTAAAGGGGGTGATAATAATTTAAAGATTGTGTAGCTTCAGATCAGATATGGCAAAAATATTTTTGTTCTAATCTGATCATAAAAGATAAAACATGTCAAAGGGAGTCAGGCACTTTCTGCAGATGAAGAATTAGCAGAACCTTTTACCGGCATTTTTAGTATGAGATCGCCTCTAAGAAGGAGCCCAGATATTGGCAGCAATCTTATATTTTGGGACTGAACTTACTCTTTTAAAGATAAACCATAGTAGAAAGAGCCAAGGATATTTCTATAGTGTAAGAGTAAGCCGACCATTTTGGCAACAGCATTAGTATTGGATTACCTGTGGAAAAGAATTGAAATATGGCGGAAATGTTCCATTTTTGTTCTAATCTGATCATAAAAGATAAAACATGTCAAAAGGAGTCAGGCACTTTCTGCAGATGAAGAATTAGCAGAACCTTTTACCGGCATTTTTAGTATGAGATCGCCTCTAAGAAGGAGCACAGATATTGGCAGCAATCTTATATTTTGGGACTGAACTTACTCTTTTAAAGATAAACCATAGTAGAAAGAGCCAAGGATATTTCTATAGTGTAAGAGTAAGCCGACCATTTTGGCAACAGCATTAGTATTGGATTACCTGTGGAAAAGAATTGAAATATGGCGGAAATGTTCCATTTTTGTTCTAATCTGATCATAAAAGATAAAACATGTCAAAAGGAGTCAGGCACTTTCTGCAGATGAAGAATTAGCAGAACCTTTTACCGGCATTTTTAGTATGAGATCGCCTCTAAGAAGGAGCACAGATATTGGCAGCAATCTTATATTTTGGGACTGAACTTACTCTTTTAAAGATAAACCATAGTAGAAAGAGCCAAGGATATTTCTATAGTGTAAGAGTAAGCCGACCATTTTGGCAACAGCATTAGTATTGGATTACCTGTGGAAAAGAATTGAAATATGGCGGAAATGTTCCATTTTTGGTCCAATCTGACTCTTGTGAGTATAAAGTAAGGCAGAAGGAATCAGGCACTTTTTGGAGCGGCACAAGGAGACAAATTTCCCCAAGATGGATCGTATATATGAGTTCCGTCTCATTTCTTGGGCAAACTTAGATCAAAGTAGACGCCAAAGGTAAGAGTGTTTGGTTGGCAAATATTCTAAGAAAAGGACAACTCTGAATTCAAAACCAGCCTGAAGAAGGATGGGCACGGACAGGTTAATTAGTCCCAGACACATCACCGCTGCTATGGCTGATACATATTTTTGCCCCTACGACCCTAATAGGTAAGTAAACTTGTGACGTGACGTCTTTGTCTGTTCTAGGTTGTTGAATTACTTGCATTGACTTATGCACAAATAACCTTGTGAAAGATATTAATCTGTCTTTTCCCTCCAGGTATGGGTTAAATAACAAGACAGATTGGGTTCTATAACCTTGGCTGGCAACCAGTCTACCGCAGGAAGTAATGGCAACCTATTGTGGAATAATCTACTGCACAGTCAGTGATGTCTCTTTTGAGACATGACCGCCCAAGCGTGTATCACGTATGGCACTTAACTGACTGACTGAAGATAATAGTTGGAAACATAAGTTAAGCTTCTACTGGGCAAAAATTGGGGGATCAGTTTTCTATTGTTATTTATTAATAAAGTGATCCCACCTTAATTACTACTTATTAATACAATCCATCTCTTCTCCCTTCAGCTATAGTTTAAAGAGCAGGATAGAAAATCTTCTGACCAGTCAGTCATGTCTCTTTTGAGACATGATCGCCCAAGCGTGTATCACGTATGGCACTTAACTAACTGACTGATAGCTGTGTGGGTGTTTCCTTAAGGCAGAGGATGGAAGAATACCTGTCAATGTTGACAGCTCAACGGTTTCTACTCTTGTTTTTTTCATTATTATGTCAAACCGGTGACGTGACATGTTTACTTCCGGTTGTCTCATCACCCACTTAAAGATGATGAGACGACCGGAAGAAACAAAATATATTTCCTTGGTTTTTAGATGAATAAAGGATGACGAATATACTATCAACTAAGTAAATAATTCAAAAAAATAATATTAAAATACATACGGGCTCGACATTTTAATTTGTAATAAAATCATGATAATAGAAACAAAAACAACCCCTCCCCACAAAAAAAAAAAAAAAAGAAAAAATATTCCAATTTAGCAAAACTCAAGCAATAATATAAAAAAAAAATTGGCGGATCTGAAGGAGACTAACACCGCCTTTAAATTTGTTGTCTTTCATTTTTTTTTTTACGTTTTTCAGTACAATCTTTTCGAGTACATCCTAAACTTTCGGATTGACAAAAAAAAAAACTTAGGTAAATTTCAATATTTAAACAATTGGTGTGTGTGTGTGTGTGTGTGTGTGTGTGTGTGTGTGTGTGTGTGTGGTGGGGGCTCAGTCTTTCATACAACGTTATAGTAAATCGATCCTCCATTTTGGAACCAGTCGCATTGGGGTCGCTTTGTTTTTCTTGTTTTTTTTTAGACGAGTTGTTGTTCTTGTTTTTGTCTTTTACAAGATTCCTTCAGTTCTTACGATGGCGTCTTTCTCAGAAACTCCAAGAATGGCTTTATTCAAAAATTTCGCAAAGGATTCAGTTGTTGAATATGCGCAAAAAAAAAAGGATCGATTTACTATAAGGCTGTATGAAAAACTGAGCCCCCCCCACCTCACCTAAAATAGTTTAAATGTTGAAATTTTTTTTTTGAAAATCTGAAAGTTTAATCGATAAGATTGCACTGAAAAAAGTAAAAAAAAATTGATACTCATCAAATTTAGAGGTGGTGGTAATGTCGTACCGACGAGTGGTTCCAAAATGGAGGATCGATGGTAACTGACGTTGCATTTAAAATATTTGAGATTGTAGCTATCAGGAAAGGGAAAAGACTGGGAACAGAGAGAATTGAAGAATGGATAAAAGATGAACAGGATTGAAGAAGATAGAAGATGGCAATTGACGTTGAATTTAAATTATTTGAGATTGTAGCTATCAGGAAAGGGAAAAGATTGGGAACAGAGAGAATTGAAGAATGGATAAAAGATGAACAGGATTGAAGAAGATAGAATATGGCAATCTATCTATCTATCTATCTATCTATCTATCTATCTATCTATCTATCTATCTATCTATCTATCTATCTGTTGTAGAACCCAGACTCACCTCAACATGGACTCACCCACTGCTATATTAATAAGTGTGTGATAGCAGTAGGAAATTCAGACAGTAGCAATGTGCGCATGTGCTACTATTGACACATTCAGCGCTCTGTCTTCGGGTAGAGAGCGCTCTCTGCCCGAAGGTAGAGGGCACTAACCCAGTCGTGGTTCCGCCGAAGGGTAGAATTACGACTGGGGAAAGATAGACAGATATTTTTGGCCGGGCTATATGGTCCGGAAGACGCATATTAAAAAGACCTTGTGTCACATTTCGCCTTAAGTGTGAAGGTTACTATATACCGTAGCACTGTGCGGACGATCGCAGTAGACTCCCAAGGACTATAATGGATTCGTGAGATCTGCTCACTGTACCTTCTTTGTAACTTTTTCTGTAAATACATCTTTCTTTAAGCTACACCTCGTGTTCTGTTTTATATTTCCGTGGACCCATTTTTGGCTCCACATCAGTGGCGACGAAGAATTCGAACCTTACACGGGAAGAAAGAAAAATTACCCGCCACATCAGTGGCGACGAAGATTCGTTTTTACTCCCACTAGTTTCCACATCAGTGGCGACGCGAATTCGTACCTTACACGGAAAAGAAAAACTACATCAGAGGCGACAAGATATTCATAATCCCACGCGGAAATTCCAAAAGTCCAGTTTCACAGCAATAACGACACAGGATTCGTCAATTCTACTGGAACTGACATCCTCACATCAGCGAACGAAACAGAAAAAACAAACGGATAAAATCAAAAATTTTGTTCGACGCAAGTTTGAAAGAAGAAGAAAAAAAAATCTTTCACCAAGTCGTGAATTCGGAAAAGACTAAATGGAACTGATATCCTACTTTAAAATACTTCCCCCCCCCCTCTTAAAATTCACGGAGATGATTTTTTTGCTAAAAAACAAGTTCTACCAAAGAAGAAAAAATCCAGTACAATTATTTGCGTTGCCTATGTAACATTTCTACTTACCACATTAAAAAAAAAAAAAAAGAAAAAGCAAAAAAAAACACGCCAAAGTATTGCAAATACGTATGCAAATACGCTGCTTAGCGACTTATCAAAAAATAATTTTTTTTCCCTCTGTTCCTTGCTGAATTTTTTATTCTGGCTAGAGAAAAAAAGTGGAGATACTGAAGTAGTCAAAATTGAAGTTAACAACGGGATTCTCGGAAGAACTAATCTAAGTTAGTGGTTCTTTATTGTAATTGGCATTCAATTTTTTTTCCTTTGTGTGTCAACAAAAAAGAAAGGGAAAAAATCTGCTTGGATTTTCTGCTGTACCCTCCCTTATTAGTGCACGGGTTTTTCAAAGCGACAGCAATTTCTGCTATTGTTTTGTGTATTATTAAATCGCTGTAAATTTTTTTGTCAGATGGAAGACTTTCCAAAAATTATTGCTCAAATGTTTAAGGCCCAGTTGGCCCTACAACAAAAAGCAGAAGAAAGACAACAGCTTTATCAGCAAAAGGCAGACGAGACACAACAAAAGTTGTTGGAAACGCAAAAACAATTGTTGAAATTTCAGCAAATGACACTTCAAAAAACTGAATTACAACACAAACAACTTCAGGAATTACTCGAAAAATCAGTGAACGGTTCAAAAAACTCTGAAGATACGATTTTTTCCCAGAACACAATTTATAATTCAATAGAAACTTTTGAATACGTACCGGAAGAAGATAAAACTTTCGAGCCATTTTACAGACGTTACGAAGACATCTTTAACATAGATTGTAAACATTTGCCTAACAAAAAAAAAAAAAAAAAGCTACGGTTTCTATTAAGAAAACTGGGAAGTACTGAACACAGTAGATTCGTAGATTACATTTTGCCTAAAAAAACAAAAGCAAAAAAAAAACTTCGGACCTGGACTTTGCAGAGACCATTAAGCTCCTGTCAGAACTATTTGGACCAAATATTACCTTATTCCATAAACGATGGAAATGCCTTAATGATGGAAACGATGGAAATGCCTTAATGATGGAAACGATGGAAATGCCTTAATGAAAAACACGACTTTCTAATGTTTGCAGTAAATGAGCTCTGCAATGATTTTAAATTAGCCGAGTTCACTGCGGACGACTTCAAGTGCTTGATATAAATTTGCACTAGGAATAGTATCTGTAGAGGACGCCGAAATCAGACGCCGAGTGCTCTCTAAGCATGAAAATGAACAAGGACTGACGCTTCAGAAATTAGCTGAAGATTGTAAAAGGGTGATTTCTGTGAAAAGTGACGCAAAAGCAATTGAGGAAAAAAGCAAAACCTGGCATTCCCCAGAAAAAGATAAAATGCAAAACTCGTATAACAAACCTCGAAATAGACAAAACACGTATAAGCAAAAGAAACCTCCCACACCATGCTACTACTGTGATAGGTGGCATTGGATGAAATTTTGCCCAGTTCTGACACTATCTCACGCGGTGATGCTTTCCCTTCTCCCGCGGGGATACTTTACTTTGGTTGGTTAACATTGGCCTAACGAAAAAAAGGTGCGGTTTCTATTAAGAAAACTGGGAAGTACTGAACACAAAGTAGATTACATTTTACCTAAAAATCTACGGATCTGAATTTTGCAGAGACCATTAAGCTCCTGTCAGAACCAAATATTACTTTGTTCCATAAACGATGGAAATGCCTTAACACAGTTATAGAAAAACAACAAGACTTTCTAATGTTTGCAGTAAATGAGCTCTGCAATGATTTTAGATTAGCCGAGTTCACTGCGGACGACTTCAAGTGCTTGATATAAATTTGCACTAGGAATAGTATCTGTAGAGGACGCCTAAATCAGACGCCGAGTGCTCTCTAAGCTTGAAAATGAACAAGGACTGACGCTTCAGAAATTAGCTGAAGATTGTCAAAGGGTGATTTCTGTGAAAAGTGACGGAAAAACAATTGAGGAATCAGGTATATCTCAGATTAAAAAATTCAAAACCTGGCATTCTCCGGAAAAAAGACAAAATGCAAAACTCGTATAACAAATCTTGAAATAGACAAAACACGTGTAAGCAAAGGAAACCTCCCGCACCATGCTACCACTGTGATAGGGGGCATTGGATGAAATTTTGCCCAGTCAAAAAGAAAGAATATTGCAATAAGAATGGTCATAGTTTAAATCAGTGTTGGTATGCCAAAAACCACAACAAATCGAGAAAAAATAAAATTAGACAAGCCCAATCAAATAATTCAAGTGATGGGAATTGAAGAAAATACATAACTGTTGATATTTTTAAGAACTCGATTATTTTTCAACTTGATTCAGGGTCTGACCTGTCAATAATTAAATGGTGTATGTGGGAAAAATTAAACAAACCGACCACACTAAAAACGGATAGAACAGCGAAATCCGTGACTGGTGAAAATATTAATATATTAGAAGTTAAACAGTAACATTAAACGGAGTTACTAAAAAGCTTAAGGCTTACGTGTTAAAATACTCAGACAACGTATTTGGGTTGGATTGGTTAGAGAAATTCAACCTTTGGGATTATCATATGAGTAATTTTTGCAAGAAATTAGGCAGTACAGCGTCAAATTCGAAGAAGCTAAAAAGGAAAGCAAACAAACAATTCCACAGATTTTGTCCAACGGCCTGGGAAAATGTTCTAAATCTGAAAAAGTTTCTATAAGTCCCGAACTAAATGATTTGAAAAAAGCTCCCAGAAGATTTGATCCTCTCAATGAAAAATATTACCAGTTCAAACAATGAATGGCCTAGCACAGATAAAAAATCTTGGTCTGTTCTCAAAACAGATATAAGCTTCCACCCTGTAACCAACAACAAGGCCTATTCACATCAGAATATTTATTCAGACATAAATAACAGTGTGACAAAAGCTATATAGGGGGTATCTTATCTATTCTGTTTGTAGTGAAGGGTAATTGTATACTGTTGCAGGTTAACGGAATTTGGCCTTGTGGTAGATAGCCCACTATAATTCATAAAATGATTATAAAATCAAGAAAGGCAATTTGAGTAGGAAATAACATTTATAGTAGATAGACTAAACTATCGCCCGGTTCACACTCCACCCACGTCTATT
>JBBBDQ010001016.1:395000-575000 GCA_037127315.1 Ascarosepion bandense | reverse complement strand
ATAGATAGATAGATAGATAGATAGATAGATAGATAGATAGATATTAACAGAGACATAGATAGATAGATAGATAGATAGATAGATAGATAGATAGATAGATAGATAGATAGATACAGAGACATAGAATAGATAGATAGATAGATAGATAGATAGATATGGACAGAGACTGAGATAGAGTTGTATATGATGTCTGTCGATGGAAGATTCCTATCCTAAATATTGAACTAAGGACGCCATTAACATATGGATTGGTAGTTCTGCCTTACAAAATGAAAATTAAGTATTTTCCTCGGCCTTCTGATTACGATCATTGTAGTTTCTTTGCTATGGCTCTTATTTAACACCAACGCTCCACTGAGCCTCGAATCAGCGTGCTGCTCCATGAGTCCCTACTTATAATAAACCAAATACGTTAAACTCTTCTTTTATTTTAAAGTATAAATATCTGATATTACTATAAAAGTTATTTTTAGTTAGTTCACGGGTTAGAGTCGTTACCTTTTTTTTTTATAAGTTTCAATTAATTTTGTAGTTTTAATTAATTTTTAAAAATTTTTAATCGGTAATCATTTAATTTAAATCATCTGATCATTAATTTTAATCATTAATAATTATTAATTTTGAATGAATTAATTTAAATTATTTTTTAATTGGTTTTATCTCCATAGAGTTGTTACCTCTGTGTTTTTAATTTTCTTTAACACTGAAAGTAACAACAACTGTCCTAAATTAAGGAGTGCGTTGTGGCGCAGTGGATATCGGCTCGGAACGAGAAATCGGGGAACCGAGTTCGATATTCCTTGCATTCACTTACGCGCAAATACCCTTGGGAAAGGTGTTAATCAGTCTCTTCCCTCCATGGGTTAAATAATAGGACAGATTGGGTTCTATAGCCTTGGTCGGCAACCAGTCTACCGCAGAAAGCAATGGCAACCTACTGCGGGATAATCTTCTGCCCAGTCAGTCATGTCTCTTTCGAGACATGATCGCCTAAGCGTGTATCGCGCATGGCACTTAACTGACTGACTGATTAAAGAAAAGTTCTGCCTCCAACAGGAATTGAACCTGCATCTTTTTTATAACCATGGGGAATTCTCTTATTAAGACGAAGCGTGCCTCTACGAGTTCGGTCACCAAAACTAACTGACACACCCAAGAATTCCTTGCTGAGGAAAGCACTTTTTTTTTTTTTTTTTTGAGGCGTCTTATTCTTTCTGTGTTGTCTCCTCAGGGCGTAGGCGAAATGGCTCTCCACAACTTCCTGTCCCTTGTAGCTATTAATATTTTTTCTTTCTGTTATTTCTCCTAAACCCTGTTATCCATTTACTAAAGTTCACTTGCTAGGTTAAGCGTTGTTTTCCTCTGTTTCGCTCGCCCTGTGAGTTTTAGTTCTTTATGTGACCTAAAGGCCTCAGCTGTCTCTTCCTGGCGTTAAGTGTAACTTTCCTTTTTGTTGCCATTGTCTCAAAACTTTGTCGTTTATCACATAGTCGGCCCAACATTCTTCTGTAGAACATTTCTGTTCATACAAGTCTCTTCATCTTTGAGGAGATTGTCCAGCATTCGCTGCCATCTAAGAGGATTGATATTACCTTACAGTTTAGTAATTTTTTTTTTCTTTATTTCAAGTTAACTTTTTTCCAGTACTTAAAACACTATATTTAGTTTTTGGAACATGCTTCGGATATACGCCTTCGGATTTGAGTCCCACACTTTCCGTCCTTTTCACAGATATTTAAATTTCCGCACGTGTTTGATTTTGGTATCTTCCATTTGCAATTCGCATTTTGGGCGAATCCTTTTGTTAACAATCATACATTGTGTCTCCTTGCAGATGGCATCTGCATCTATCTAAACTTATTTATAAATGGAACTTTGTCTGTGTGTCTGTGTGTGCGCGTGTGTGTCCGTTACCGATAGACTCCAAAAGGGCTGAACCGATTTTCTTGAAAATTTACACAGTTGTACTATAAGCGTCTGCGAGTGTTCTTAGCTAGGTTTTGTGTCGAGGTACCCCCGATAAATATCGAAAATCGATAATCGAAAAAATCGGGTTATAGAAGGAGTGGTCCGATTTTAATCAAATTTGATACACTCATCGACAAAGACAGAAGAAATGATATTCAGAAGTTTCAGGGTTGCAGTTCTTACAATAGTGCAGAAAATCGATAATATATATATATATATATATATATATATATATATATATATATGAAAAGCAAGATGTTTGTGTGTGTGTCTGTTTATCTGCCTGTATGTCTGTATTTCTTTTTCAGCCCTTTTTATTTTAGTTTTTGCTTCGGGTTTGGCTCTAAGTAGGTATAATTGTAGTTCTTAGTCTCAGCCATGATACCATTTACTCAGAGGACTTATTTAGCCTTCAAAATTCAGTTTACGACGAAAAAAACTTATTTGATATCGATACTAGGAAATCAAAATTTGACTTACATCCATTCATTTCTTTCAGTCTATGGTTTCGCTTTAACTGGAAAAAACTATTGCTTTTTAGTATTTCATGCCAACGTCCAAAGTGTCTGAGCTCCAGGACCATGGATTAGTTTTAAAGCTTTCATTACACCCGAGCAACACCGGGCTATACTGCTAGTATCTCATGTTGCTAAGATTGTGGCAGCTATTAATGAACCCTTGTAGCACTCCTAACCAACTCAATATTATCACTCTATAGATTAAATAAATCTGGTGAGAAGACACAACCTTGTCTTATACCCCTTTCTGCATTTGCATATATGCTAAACTCATGTTCTATCCATATGCAGGTGGTTTGCTACCACGATAGGTTCTTGATAGTTAAGTGCCATACGTGATACACGCTTTTGGGCGATCATGTCTCGAAAGAGACATGACTGACTGGGCAGAAGATTATCCCGCAGTAGGTTGCCATTGCTTACTGTGGTAGACTGATTGCCAGCCAACGCTATAGAACCCAATCTGTCTTATTATTTGACTCATAGCTAGAGTGGGAAGAGATGTATTATATTATTAAGCGGTAATTAGTGGGGGATCAGTTTATTACTTCATAACAGTATAAGACTGATCCCCCACTTTTTGCCCAGTACAAGCTTTACTTATGTTTCCAACTATTATCTTCAGTCAGTTAAGTGCCATACGTGATACACGCTTGGGCGATCATGTCTCAAAAGAGACATGACTGACTGGGCAAAAGATTATCCCGCAGTAGGTTGCCATTGCTTTCTGTGGTAGACTGGTTGCGACCATGACTATAGAAACCAATCTGTCCTATTATTTAATCCATAACTGGAGGGAAGAGACGGATTAATATCTTTCCCTAAGGGTATTTGTGCGTATGTGAATGCAAGGAATTCAACTGGAATTCGAAACCCTTCCCAAATATATCAAGTTTTCTGAACAGTTTATCATTGTGGCGTACTGTATAGAATGCCTATGCATAATCTATAAAATACAGTTACACATCCTTGTGTATCTGCATTGCTTTTTCTGATAAAGTCCTGGGAATAAATATTGCTTTCTATATTCCAGAATATTACATCAGACACTTCTTCATCTTTGAGGAGATTACCCAGAATTCACTGCCATATAAGAGGACTGATATTTCGTTACAGTTTAGTATTTATTTATTCTTTATTGCTTGCTAATTTTTTTTCTTTTTCTTAACACTCTATTAAGCTTTTGGAATACGCTTCAGTTATACGCCTTCGGATTTGAGTCCCACAATTTCCGTCCTTTTCACAGATATTTACATTTCCGCACTTGCTTGATTTTGTTATCTGTCATTTTCAATTCACACTTTGGTTGCATCCTTTTGCTAACAATCACACATTGTGTCTCCTTGCAGATGGTATTTAGTCCTTTTTTCTATATTTCCTTCACGACTTCCTGTAGGATTTTTTTCTAGTTTTCTTTCCGTGTCTGCTATCAACACTGTGTCATCTGCATATCTCATGTTGTGGAGATCGTTTCCTCAAAAAATGAATACTAATAGGACTTCTAGTTGTCTGAGAATCGACTCGCTGTATAGGGTGAATAAGTTTTTTTTTGTCTATATTTCTCAGGTGAACATGAAAAAAAAAGAGACGTGTTTACTTTTCTTGCGTGATTTTGGTCATAATAAATAATCCCCTTGTGACTGGACACTACAGTTTCTGAAGTTCCGTAGTGGGGATACGAGTCTTGAAGATCAAGGTAGTAGAGGTAGTCGACATTTGAAAACATTAGTCAAACAAAACCTGCGTCAAAAGTGTCAGAAACATGTAACATATAATAGGAGCCAGTATTTCGACAATATCAGACTATCTTATGAAAATTGGCAAAGTGAAGAACCTTCTTCAATGGTTTCATGAACTCAGTGAAAATCAAAGAGTATTTGTCTATATTTCTGACATGAGGTAGTATTTACAGTATTTACATTATTCGGACTATTGTCCTCATCTTTGTTGCCATTTGTATGACGTTTCGGCCGTTGTACGCCCCGGCCTTCTTCTGGTGCTAGAGATTTCGAATCGAACCCTTTATTACAATCAATGCAGTATATGATCTCCATTGATTGTGTAGAGCTGAAACGTCGTACAAATGGCAACAAAGATGGCAACATTAATCCGAATAATGTAAACACTGTAAATACTACCTTATATCAGAAATATAGACGAAATTTTATTTATTTAGTTTTCTGATATGATAATGGCTTTAGGGATGCAAGTCTTATTAATCAAACTATGACGGATTCATAAATTTCCAAAAACGTATTTGCACATGAGTAAATATTAAGTTACGTTGTTGTGGCCTTGTAGGGGCCAGAAATAAAGACACAAAAAGGATTAGGGTCAAACAAATATTAGTATTTGTTTGTATTTCTGAGATGAGGTAGTATTTACAATATTTACATTATTCGGACTATTGTCCTCGTCTTTGTTGCCATTTGTATGACATTTAATAATAGATTATTCTATTTGTCTATATTTCTGAGATGAGGTAGTATTTGCAGTATTTACATTATTCGGACTATTGTCCTCGTCTTTGTTGCCATTTGTACGACGTTTAATAATAGATCATTCTATTTGTCTATATTTCTGAGATGAGGTAGTATTTACAGTATTTACATTATTCGGACTATTGTCCTCGTCTTTGTTGCCATTTGTATGACATTTAATAATAGATCATTCTATTTGTCTATATTTCTGATATGAGGTAGTATTTACAGTATTTACATTATTCGGACTATTGTCCTCATCTTTGTTGCCATTTGTACGACCTGTAACAATAGATCATTCTATTTGTCTATATTTCTGAGATGAGGTAGTATTTACAGTATTTACATTATTCGGACTATTGTTCTCATCTTTGTTGCCATTTGTAAAACGTTTAAAAATAGATCATTCTATTTGTCTATATTTCTGAGATGAGGTAGTATTTGCAGTATTTACATTATTCGGACTATTGTCCTCGTCTTTGTTGCCATTTGTATGACATTTAATAATAGATCATTCTATTTGTCTATATTTCTGATATGAGGTAGTATTTACAGTATTTACATTATTCGGACTATTGTCCTCATCTTTGTTGCCATTTGTACGACCTGTAACAATAGATCATTCTATTTGTCTATATTTCTGATATGAGGTAGTATTTACAGTATTTACATTATTCGGACTATTGTCCTCATCTTTGTTGCCATTTGTACAACGTTTAATAATAGATCATTCTATTTGTCTATATATCTGAGATGAGGTAGTATTTACAGTATTTACATTATTCGGACGATTGACCTCAACGTTGTTGCCATTTGTACGACGTTTCGGTCGTTGTACGCTCCGCTTCTTCAGGTGCTAGAAATTTCAAACGGAACCCTTTATTACAATAACTAGGGTTGTTCCTGTCCTTAAAGACACATGGCCCAGTGGTTATAGACGTTGGTTAGTTCCTTTGACTTGACCCAAATTCTTGTGTGTTCAGTACTAGGCTACAGCAGGGTTAGAGGGAGATAATTCATGACTACCAACGTTTTGTTTAACGGCATATCAACACCTCTCTGGGTTACTTAATGACAAAAATTTTTAATGTATTTTTTCATGTTCACTTATAATAAAAAGGTTGATTTAATCAGATTATGATGAAACTTCGTTTTTATTTTTTATTTTAGAAACTGAAGATATCTTCTAGTTTTCTATTCAAAAATGTATTGCTGGTAATAAATTTTTCCCTTTAAAAATATATTATGGCAATAATTGTTTTCCTTCAAAAATGTGTTCTGGTAATATTTTTTTCCTTAAAAAATGTATATTTTTCTATAAAAGTCTATTTTTATAGTTTCATAGTGTTTTGACCCCAGTTTGGGGGCTAACTATTTGCCCATAGCTGGGACCCCAACAGGTGCTACTGCTCCGGGTCAGGATGAACCTAGAAACAACAGCAACTAAGAGGTGGTTCCATGCTCCTCACAACCTCCCAATCAGAGGCCTTGCTGCCAGATGCAGTTTACCGTCGTACCCAGGACCACTAAGGAATGAAGCTCGCTTGAATGTTCTCCATAAAGTGATAGATTTGCAACATTACGTCTATGGGGTAATGGTTTAAGGGAAGAAAATGATTCATCGCCCACAAGGCCTTGCAGGCGCTTTTCGACTTTTCTAGACTGGAAAATGAAGACGAAATCGACCCAGCTCAGCTATGGCACAAGTATACCAATTTTAGCTTGATTTGGCTCTTGTAAAAGTTGACTTGAGCAGATAGATGGCGGAACATGGTTTGGGAGGGGGCAACAAGAGAAAGCTACAAGGGAGAAGAAGATGTGGAGGGCCATGATCGCCATGTTCTGAAAGGACCACAATAAATAAACTAATCAGTATTGAGAAGAGGTAGATTCATACTTAATCAGAATTTGACAAACAATTAAGAAATGATAATGTGCATATAAAATGGGGGATCAATTCTACATTATAATCAATATATAAACTGATCCCTCACTTTGTGACCATGTTAGTTTCTATACACTTATGTTCTATGTTTATGGGCCTGAGCAAATGGATGGCAGAGCAGGGTTTGGGAGAGGTAACAAGAGGAATGGTATTAATAGCTACAAGGGAGAAAAAGTTGTGGAGATCCATCATCGCCTATGTCCTGAAGGGATATCGCACATAGAAGAGTTTTGAATAACTAATCAGTATTGAGAAGAGGTGGATTCATACCTAATCAGAATTTGATAGATAAGAAATCATTATGTAGATATAAAGTGGGGGATCATTTCTGTAATATAATCAATATATAAACGGATCCCTCATTTTGTGGCCATGCTAGTTTCAAGACATATTCTAGATTTATGGGCTTGAGCAAATGAATGGCAGGGTTTGAGAAGGAGTAACAAGAAAAAGGTGTTAAGAGCTACAAGGGAGAGGAAGAAGTGGAGGGCCATGCTCGCCTACGTTCTGAAGTGACATGGCACATAGAAGAGTAATAAATAACTAATCAGTATTGAGAAGAGGTGGATTCATACCTAATTAGAATTTGACAAATAAGAAATTATAATGTAGATAAAACGTGGGGGATCATTTCTATAATATAATCAATATATAAACTGATCGCTCATTTTGTGGCCATACTAATTTCAAGACATGAAAGTAGTTGAGAAAAAAAAAGCAACGAGTGGCATACTTGATGACTTGAGCAGATGGATGACGGAGCGGGCGTTGGGAGATATAAAAGGAGAAAGTTTGTTAAGACCTATAAGGCATAGTGATAGGTGGAGAGCCATGATCGTCTATGTCCTGAAGTGACAAGGCACATAGAAGAGTAATAACTAATCAGTATTGAGAAGAGGTGGATTTATACCTAATCAGAATTTGATAGACAAATAAATTATAATGTGGTTATGAAATGGGGGATCGATTCTATATAATAATTAGTATATAAACTGATCCCTCACTTTGTGACCATGCTAGTTTCTAGACATTTATATTCTAGATTCATGGGATTGAGCAAATGGATGGCAGATCAATGTTTGGGAGGCTCACAAGAGAAGGAGTGTTTAGGGCTACAAGGGATAGGAAAATGTGGAAGGTCATGATCACCTACGTCCTGAAGAGACATGGCACATAGAAGAAGAGTTATGAATAACTAATCAGTATTGAGAAGAGGTGGATTCATACCTAATTAGAATTTGATAAACAAATAAGAAATTATGTGAATATCAAGTGGGGGATTAATCCTACGTTATAATCAATATATAAACTGATCCCTCACTTTGTGACCATGCTAGTTTCTATACATTTATATTTTAGATTTATGGGCTTGAGCAAATGAATGGCAGGGTTTGGGAAGGAGTAACAAGAGAAAGGTGTTAAGAGCTACAAGGGAGAGGAAGAAGTGGAGAGCCATGATCGTCTATGTCCTGTTTTGACATGGCACATAGAAGAGTAATAAATAACTAATCAGTATTGAGAAGAGGTGGATTCATACCTAATTAGAATTTGATAAACAAATAAGAAATTATGTGAATATCAAGTGGGGGATTAATCCTACATTATAATCAATATATAAACTGATCCCTCACTTTGTGGCCATGCTAGTTTCTATACATTTATATTTTAGATTTATGGGCTTGAGCAAATGAATGGCAGGGTTTGGGAAGGAGTAACAAGAGAAAGGTGTTAAGAGCTACAAGGGAGAGGAAGAAGTGGAGAGCCATGATCGCCTATGTCCTGAAATGACTTGGCACATAGAAGAGTAATAAATAACTAATCAGTATTGAGAAGAAGTGGATTCATACCTAATCAGAATTTGATAAACAAATAAGAAATTATGTGAATATCAAGCGGGGGATTAATCCTACATTATAATCAATATATAAACTGATCCCTCACTTTGTGATCACGCTAGTTTCTTTTACGTTTATGTTCTAGATTTATGGGCTTGAGCAAATGGATGGCAGAGCAAAGCTTGGGAGGGGTAAATATAAAAAAAGGTGTTAAGAGCTACAAGGGAGAAGAAGATGTGGAGGGCCTATCTTCTGAAAGGACACGGCACAAAGGGCACAATAAATAAACTAATCAGTATTGAGAAGAGGTGGATTCATACCTAATCAGAATTTGATAAACAAATAAGAAATTGTAATGTGGATATGGCATGTGCGTTGTGGCGCAGTGGATATCGACTCGGAACGACAAAACGGGGGAGCCGAGTTCGAATTCCAGTTGAAGTCCTTGCATTCAATTACGCACAAATAACCAAGGTGTTAATCCGTCTCATCCCTCCATTTCTCGGTTAATTTACAGTACAGCTTGGGTTCTATAGCCTTGGCTAGCAACCAGTCTACCACAGAAAGCAATGGCAACCTATTGCGGGATAATATTCTGCTCAGTCAGTCATGTCTCGAAAGAGACATGATCGCCCAAGCGTGTATCACGCATGTCACTTAACTGACTGAATGTGGATATAGATCGATTCTATATTATATTCAATATATAAACTGATCTCTCAATTAATAAATCTAATGTTATTTCGCAATACAATTTGGGAACAAATACAAGCTGCTTGGCAGGGGATACCATTAAATACTTTGAAGAAGCTTGTGATGTCAATGCCTGACAGAATGAAGGCTGTGATCAAAGCAAAAGGCTATTAGACTAAATATTAAATTTAATTTGTAACAAGTATTTTTTTCTTGTTAAAGCGATTGTTGATTAAATCAAATAAAATTACTTTAATTAAATTATTTGCTGTCAATATGCTTCATAAAAGTTAAAATAGTTTTTGTCCCAATACTTTTGCACAGTACTGTATATATATATATATATATATATATATATATATATATATATATATATATATATATATATAGGACCGAAGTTCCTGAACTTAATTAAAAAACATTTCCCAACAAATAACCCCCTCAGTAAAATCTTCAACAAAAATACACTCAAACTTAGCTACAGCTGCACAAACAACCTAGAAAAAATCATAACTAACCATAACAAATATATCCTAAATCAACACGCAAACCAAACCAAACAACAAAAGCATGTGTAATTGTAGAAACCCTAGCAACTGCCCACTACAAAATAAATGCAAAACAAACTCAATAATCTATCAATGCAACATAACATCCATCGAAAATCCAACTATAAATAAAGTGTATATCGGATCAACTAAGAATACTTTTAAGCAGCACTGGTAATTGCACCTGACCTCATTTAAAAACAGCTTATACCGAAACCAAACATCCCTTTCCACATACTTTTGGAAGCTAAAGGATTCAAAACAGAAACCCAAAGTAAAATGGAAAATCCTAGAAGAAACTAGAACTTGCAACTCACTTAATGACATCTGCCCTTTATGTCTAAGTGAAAAACTACACATTCTCCGGTACCCTAACAGCAACGATTTATTAAACCATAGAGACGAATTAGCAGTAATATGCAAACATCGCAAATATTTCTCGCTAAAATTTAAGTAAACAAAAAAAACCCAACCAGAAACCCCCAATAGAAAACAAACCCTATACAATATCAACAAAAAATAATGCAGTTGCAACAGAATAGTAGATAAATAAATAAAATATATATTTTATATTTATAAAATATGTTGTATAAAGGATAGATTTTATAAAAGAAATATATTTCTTAAATATTATAAAATATTATATTTTATAATATTATGGAATATTATAAAATATTTTTTATGAAAGATATATTTTATAAAAAATATATTTTATAAAAAGCAAAAAAAAATGAAAAAAAAAACAAACCCCCCCCCCAATACAAAATAACATACATTAAATTAAGGAGAAACCAACCCCAAAACAAAACAACACCTACCAACCCCTATATTTTTTTATGAAAGATATATTTTATAAAAAATATATTTTATAAAAAACAAAAAAATAAAAAAAACGAAAAAAGCACATACCCCAATACAAAATAACATACATTAAATTAAGGAGAAACCGACCCGAAAAAAAAACAACACCTACCAACCCCTAAGCCAAATAACAACACGCTAGGCGCCAGCAGCATCAGCCCTCTCTAGATTAACCTACCCTGAACTCTGCTAAAAACAAACACTTGACCCTAAGACCTGAAAAAAGGTCAACAGAACTCAAAATACAGACCAACCCCTCTAACATCCAAAAATAACAAACCCAACAAAAATAAACTGGCCTTTTCAACTAGATAATTCTCATTTTCAAAATAATAATTACTGGCTTCGAAACATGAGAAATTTTTTGTGTTGTGATATTATGAATTTAAAAACATTCTAACAACCATTACAGTATATATATATATATATATATATATATATATATATATATATATATATATATCGCCCGGTTCACACTCCACCCATGTCTATTGAACAGGTTAAGAGGCTCATCCCTTGTTCCCTGTTTAGGATGTGGTTTCCGGCTTTCTCTTTTCCAATCTTCTCACTTTGTTTTTTTTTTTCACTTGGAATAGATAGATCTATCGCCCGGTTCACACTCCACCCATGTCTATTGAACAGGTTAGGAGGCTCCTACCTTGTTCCCTGTTTAGGATATGGTTTCCGGCTTTCTCTTTTCCAATCTTTTCACTATTACGTAGCCCCTGCACATCAGTGGCGTTACCGCCTTGCTCGGGGTGGTACGATTAAAATATATATATATAGGTGCGATTTGTAAATTGTCGCAATTATTTTATTATTTCAAAGCAAAAGGCTATTATAGTAAATATCAAATTTATTTTGAAACAATTATTTTTTCTTGTTAAAGCCTTTGTTGACTAAATCAAATAAAATTACTTTAATTAAGTTGTTTATTTTCTGTCAATATGCCTCATAAAAGATGAAATAGTTATTGTGCTAGTATTTTTGCACTGTACTGTAGCTATCGGGGAAGTAAGCAAACGGAAAGGAGTTCCACAAAGAAAAGAAACTGTTATAGTAGAAGAGGCGGTTAAATTTAACTATTTCGGCGGTAAAAGGGTGTGACCTTGATGCCAATCTAGTGGCACAGGTGAATACACATGGTCGTGGTACCAGGGAAATATCATCTCAGAACAGTTACCATAGAAATATTTTTGTTTTATAATCATATCGCCCCAAGCAAGGCATTTTACTGCCACTGTTTTGCAGGGGGTTACATAGGAGGAAAGTTAGGAGAAACAGTGACAGGTTATAGAGGGTGTCAGGAAGTGGTTAAGAGAAGGATGACTGTGACCATAAAGTGAGGGATCAGTTTATTTATTGATTATAATGTAGAAGTGATCCCCCAATTTATATCCACATTACAATAGTAAAGAATTGTTTTTTTTTATAATCATATCGCCCCAAGCAAGGTATTTTACTGCTACTGTTTTGCAGGGTGTGTTACATAGGAGGAATATTAGGAGAAAGAGTGACAGGCTATAGGGGGTGTCAGGAAGTGGGTATGAAAAGGATGAGAATACTGATGAGAGTGGTGTGTACAGAGAAAGGAGCATGAGAGAGAGGATGCAGGTTAGTGAGACAGTAGATGACTTGGCTTTACATTTAAATTCTTGAAGATTATAGCTGTTAGGAAAGCAAGTAAACGGAAGGGAATTCCACAGGCGGGAAGTGCGAGAGAAGAATCTACTGGAGTAGAATTTGCGTTTACATTTCATTGGTTTCACAGTAAAAGGGTGGGACCTAATTGCTAATCTTGTGGCTCGAGAAAATTCATATTTATGGGTCACCAGTGACCTAGGTTCATAGGAGCAGAAGCCGTGAAAGTATTTGTAGAAGAGACACATGGAAGCCACGTTGCGCCGGTGAGAAAGTGACTGTATCTGAGCTGCCAAGTCTTGATCTATCACGTTACAGATTCTCCGTTGGATTTTGTCAAGGACCCCTGGGTGGGTTGCAGGATGAAAGAAAAAAGGAAGAAGAAAAGACAGATGGGAGGCTACATCACATCTTCCACTGAGGTGTGATTTTTTTTTATTTGGTAAAGTTCTTCCTTTATGATTATGTAGCGCCAGACGGAGTTTCTTTTTAAAACCTACAGGATTAATTCCCCTTGAAGGCATTTGTAAATCATTGGTCTAAAACGTCTAAAATGTGGTCACCTGCTAATTCAAAGCGTTCTGAACGAGTTGAACACCATATATGGCAGTCAGATGATAATGTCTTCATAGGTTTAGCAAGGCCGGAAATCGTACTGGTTGAAATATGTTGTCATAAAACAACAAAGATGATGACCGTTGTCCAAATTGAGTCACGGAATAATTAGTGTACTTAATCTCTCATTTTTAAACAAAGCTTCTTTTTTTTTTTTTAGTTTCCTGCGTTGCATCAACAAATGTGTTGTCTCGATAAGGACAAGAACAGCTGTTTTCTAATTCCTCTTTGAGTTTGTTGATATATATATATATATATATATATATATATATATATATATATATATAATAATAATAATAATAATAATAATAATAATAATATTAACTATAGTAATAACAATACTAATATTAACAGAACTAGCTCTGCCGAAACTAGTATTAATTAAGCTATAATTTAAATCGTCTTGTACAACCCACCGAGAACGAAATCGAAGGGGAAAGAAGGGGAAGAAACAAGGAAGAAATAAACGAAGTACATGAACAAAAAGTCAAGCACTCGTAAGAAAGAAAAAAAAACCCAAGACAAAAACCTTAACACTAAAGCGCTCAATACAAAAGTAGAGCAAACAAAGACAGAAAATCTAAGCAAGAGCCAACAACCTACCAATTTCCCTGACGAGCCGTAGGGCGAAACCGTGGTAAGTTGTTGGCTCTTGCTTAGATTTTCTGGCTATATATATATATATATATATATGTATTAATTGTATCACCCCGAACAAGGCGGTAACGTTACTGATGTGCAGGGGGCTACGTAATAGTGAAAAGATTGGAAAAGAGAAAGCCGGAAACCACATCCTAAACAGGGAACAAGGGATGAGCCTCTTCACCTGTTCAATAGATGTGGGTGGAGTGTGAACCAGGTGATAGTTTAGTCTATAGTAACTTGTTATCTAGTTTGTACCATGTATATATTATAAGCAAATGAAAAAACAGTTGCATTAAAACCCACTGTTCATGCATTTACTTTTATAAAGAGTGCTTCTCTGTGTCTCTTCTCCAAGTACTGCACGGCTTCTGCTCCGATGAACTTAATTCTCTGGTTCCCCCTATGCATAAATTTGCTCGAGCCACAAGATTAGCAACTAGGTCCCACCCTTTTACTGTTAAACCAATAAGATGTATACGCAGTTGTTTATTGTTTCGTTTCCCTTATGAAAGTAGATAGACTAAACTATCGCCCGGTTCACACTCCACCCACGTCTATTGTACAGGTGTAGAGGCTCATCCCTTGTTCCCTGTTTAGGATGTGGTTTCCGGCTTTCTCTTTTCCAATCTTTTCACTTTTCTTTTTACTTTTTTCTTTTTCTTTTCTTTTTTTCAATTGGAGTACATAGACTAAACTATCGCCCGGTTCACACTCCACCAACGTCTATTGTACAGGTGAAGAGGCTCATCCCTTGTTCCCTGTTTAGGATGTGGTTTCCGGCTTTCTCTTTTCCAAATCTTTTCACTCTCACGTAGCCCTCTGCACATCAGTGGCGTTACCGCCTTGCTCGGGGTGATATGAATAATAATAATAATAATAATAATAATAATAATAATAATAATAATAAAATCTCTACAAATAAATAACTACCCCCCACCCGCTCGGTAATAAAACAACTTAAACACATTTATCTGCTCGCAAATACATAGCTTAAGGTTAAGAACGTTTATAAGAATTTATTACATGGAGCTTTAAAGTAGTGAGGGCCTTACTAACTGGAAAATCATGAGTCAAAATAGTAGTTTTAGAAAACTTTGTACGCGGGGCTAAGTGTCCCACGAGGTCAAATGAAGAATTCGTTTAGGGAGGTTGTGTAAAAGCCAATCTTTAGTTTGGGACGGCCTTCCTACATTAAGAAAACACATCTAACATTCTATACTGGAATCTAGAAGATTGTGTTGCGTCAATCTATCAAGTAGAAAGATCCTGCATATTTTGAAAAACCCAGAATTTTCTTCATATATATATATATATATATATATATATATATATATATATTGCATCAGTCAGTTAATTACCATCCGTGATGCATGCTTGGGAGAAAATTTTCCCGCAGTAGATTGTCATTACTTTCTGCGGTAGACTGGTTGCCAGCCAAGGCTATAGAACCCAAGCTATCCTATTATTTAACCCATAACTGGAGGGAAGAGACATATTAATGCATTTCCTAAGGGTATTTGTGCGTAAGTGAATGCAATAATTCAACTGGAATTCGAGCTCGGCACTCCGATTTGTCGTTCCGAGTCGATATCCACTGCACCACAACGCACATAGCAATGTCGTTTATAGAGATCCGTATTTGCAAATATCGGAACGATTATACGAACCCACGCACAATTAAAAATTGAACGGGCATATTTCCAAATCCTATCATACGAACACGGGTGTCCCTCAAGGTTCTGTCCCACGTCCTACATTTTTCTGATCTTCATCAACGATTTTCCTGATGTGTTCAGATCCCAAGTAGGCATCTACGCTGACGACACAACAATTTACTCCCACCTCAATAAGAAATCTGCCAAGACTATCAAAGCAAACTTAGCCGATGATCTTGAAAAGGACGTCCAATTTGTGGTGGACTGGGGTAAGATATAACTCGTGAATTTTAATACTTCCAAAACGAAGCTGCTATCCTTTAACCACTATAGACAATCACTTCTACCTCCTATCAGCATGGATCACGCTAGTCACTCAGAAAACAATACACTGCGCCTCCTTGGCCTCATTCTCTCAGCCGACCTCAAGTGGAACGACTACATTGAATCAATAGCTAAATAATCTGCTAGGAATACAGGTAGTGCGCAAAAGTGTTAGGACAGGGGTGATATAAAACTGTATTTTGATGCCTCATAAAAGATAAAATAGTTCTTGTTCTAATACTTTTGCACAGTACTGTATATATACTAGGTGCGATTGGTAAATTGTCGCAATTATTTTGATGCCTCATAAAATATGAAATCGTTCTTGTCCTAATACTTTTGCACAGTACTGTATATATACTAGGTGCGTTTGGTAAATTGTTGCAATTATTTTGATGCCTCATAAAAGAGAAAATAGTTCTTGTCCTAATACTTCTGCACAGAACTGTACGTAACAGTTCGATGCTCTTTTCTTTGTTTCTAACCAAAATTTTCTGTCTCTTAATACTTTGCTTAGCTTTGGAAATGCGTCTTTGAATTTCTGTGTCCACTATACAGGAACATCTCCTCATAGATGAAGACAAAGTTTGAAACAACAGAAATATTGTTCTACAGAAGGATGCTGAGAATGTCATGGACTAAACAATTGAGCAATGACGTAGTTTTAAAGAAATTGGAAAAAATAGGACACTTATACTTAAGAAGCGTCAACTGAAATTTCTAGATTACATAACGAAGAAAGAAGGCTTGGAACATTTGATACCCACAGAACAAATTCGAGGTAAGAGAGATAGAGAAATAAAACGCATAATTTACCTAGCGAGATTGAGTGAATGGATGACGGAACTGGGTTGAGGACAGATAGCAAAAAAGACACAATTTATTAAGGCTTACAAAGGCCGGGAAAATTGTGGAAAGCCAAGTGACACGAAACATAAATGAGAAAAAAGAAGAGAAGGAAGAAAAAAAAGGAAGAAGACGAAGAAGATGAATAAAGAAAGGAAGAAGAAGAGGAAGAGAAAGAAAAAAGAGGAGGAAGAAGAAAAAGAAGTAGAAAAAAGAGAAGAAAGAACAGGAAGAGGATGAGAAAGAAGAGGAAGAAAAAAGTATGAAAAAGACGAAGAGCAATACGAAGAAAACGAAGAGGTAGAGAAAAAAGAAGAAGAAAAAGAAAAAGAACACAGAGAAGAGAAAGAAAAAGAGCGAGAGGAAGAAGAAAAGAAAGACGAAGAAGACGACAAAGAAGAGGAATAAGGAAAGAAGAAGAAAAAGAAGAAGAAAAGGAAGAAGGAGAAGGAGAAGAAGAAACAATACGAAGAAGACGAAGAGGTAGAGAAAAATAAGACGAAAAAGAAAAAGAACACAAAGAAGAGAAAGAAGTAGAGGGAGAAGAAGAAGACGACGAAGAAGAGGAATAAGGAAAGAAGAAGAAGAAGAAGAAGAAGAAGAAGAAGAAGAAGAAGCAATACGAAGATGACGAAGAGGTAAAGAAAAGAAGAAAAAACACAGAGAAGAGAAAGAAGAAGAGCGACAGGAAGAAAAAAAGAAAGACGAAGAAGACGACGAAAAAGAGGAATAAGGAAAGAAGAAAAAGAAAAAGAAGAAGAAGAAGAAACAATACGAAGAAGACGACGAGGTAGAGAAAAAGAAGAAGAAAAAGAAAAAGAACACAAAGAAGAGAAAGAAGTAGAGGGAGAGGAAGAAGAGGACGAAGAAGAGGAATAAGGAAAGAAGAAGAAGAAGAAGAAGAAGAAGAAGAAGAAGAAGAAGAAGAAGGCAACCAGTTTTCATGGAAGAAAAATCTCTGATTTCAAAGCCAGACTGAAGAGAAATTTACCAGTCCTTCGTACATTACTATTCTTATGGGTGCAGTTGAAATATTAGCCCACGACCCTAATGGGACATGTCATGTGATACGTCATGTGACACGTCATATAACGTCGATCTGATCTTCGCATGCATAGGAAAGGTCTCTGATATTTTTCTCTTTCTTATTATCAGTAAAATTTAATATATCTGGCAGTTAGGGAAAAACCAGTGATTAACCTTGAATATTTCAATGTTAGATTTAACATTTGAGGGAGTTAGGTCCTATATAAAGGAATGCGCAGGTTCGAATCCTGCATGCAGACGCATTTTTTAAATAAGATATCTCGAATGTTCAGGCGAATCAATGCAATAAAATACTGTTGCAATGATGAACGGAGCGTCAACTCAAATATGGGCATCCACTAAAAACAACGTTTAATAGACATATTCATCTCTGCTCTGAAAGTGTATCGTAATGTTTAACAAATGTAAACAACGTTATGGTAAGTTCCGGAGATTAACAACATAGATTAAACATGATTTATCTTCTTTAATCTCATAAATATCTTTCCTGCTAACTCTTTTGTCGTTAATATCATTCAATTTAACCATTTTAACAGCAAACTTGAGTAACTCTCGAGCCTTATATTCAGCGAACTTTAGTATCAGAAAATCCTTATTCTATACATAATCATTTCAGGGATGTTTTTAAGTAGTGTATAATGTCAACAGCTTGATTAAGTCCTATTTTTTCCTTTCAGTTGAAATTTATAATATATTTCTCTTAAAACAATTTTTTAGGAAAATAGGTTTCTTAAATCCAGTAGCTGTTATCGCTCTTTCCTGTATTGATGGGGGTTTCCTTCCTAACCTTTTATTTGAAGTAGTGTGGAATGTCAACATCTTGATTATGTCATTTTTTCCCTTTCAGTTGAAATTTACAAAATCTGTCTCTTAAGACAATTTCTCAGGAAAATAGGTTTCTTAAGCCCAGTTGCTGTTATCGCTTTTTCCAGTATTGAAGGGGGTTTAAGATGTGCGTTGTGGTGCAGTGGATATCGGCTCGGAACGAGAAATCGGGGAGCCGAGTTCGAATTCCAGCTGAATTCATTGCATTCGCTTACGCGCAAATACCCTTGGGAAAGGTATTAATCCGTCTATTCCTTCCAGTTATGGGTTAAATAACAGGACAGATTGGGTTCTATAGCCTTGGTCGGCAACACGTCTACCGCAGAAAGCAATGGCAACCTACTGCGGGATAATCTTCTGCCCAATCAGTCATGTCTCTTTCTAAACATGATCGCCCAAGCATGTATCACGTATGGCACTTAACTGACAGAATGTGAAATAGCAACATCTTGATTATGTAATTTTTATTTTTATTTCAGTTGAAATTTATAAGATCTTTCTCTCAAAATAATTTCTCAGGAAAATAGGTTCCTAAAGTTCAGTAGCTGTTATTGCTCTTTCCAGTTGATATATCCCGAAAAGGAATACAGTATAAAATGATCAGTTGAAGAATGGAACTCCACACCAGGAATAAGAAATACAGATTTATTGTACTAAGGTACAATTAACAATAATACACATATAGGCAAGCCACGGGTTGGAGTGGAATCGACTATTGAATAATGAATGCCTTCGCCTAAGACCTTTCCGTATTTACTAGCCTTCCCACGCAAGGCCAGATGTGACACATGGTCATTTTCTAGTGGGTATTCCCGGTCATATAGCCGGGCCAAAAAATCTCTGTCTATTTTTCCCCAGTCGTGATTCTACCCTTCGGCGGAACCACGACTGGGTTTGTGCTCTCTGCTCGGAAGCAGAGAGCGCCCTCTACTCGAAGGCAGAGAGCTGACAGTGTCACAGAAAAGTCAGGCGAATGCCTAAGACCTTTTCCGTATTTACTAGCCTTCCCATGCAAGGCCAGATGTGACACATGGTCATTTTATAGTGGGTATTCCCGGTCATATAACCGGGCCAAAAAATGTCTGTCTATTTTTCCCCAGTCGTGATTCTACCCTTTGGCGGAACCACGACTGGGTTTGTGCTCTCTGCTCGGAAGCAGAGAGCTGACAGTGCCATAGAGCAGTCAGGCGAATGCCTAAGACCTTTTCGGTATTTACTAGCCATCCCACGCAAGGCCAGATGTGACACATGGTCATTTTATCGTGGGCATTCCCGGCCATATAGCTGGGCCAAAAAATCTCTGTCTATTTTTCCCCAGTCGTGGATCTACCCTTCGGCGGAACCACGACTGGGTTTGTGCTCTCTGCTCGGAAGCAGAGAGCGCCCTCTACCCGAAGGCAGAGAGCTGACAGTGTCATAGAGCAGTCAGGCGAATGCCTAAGACCTTTTCCATCGTCGTACCGCTCGTTACCGTCGTTTATAAAATAGGGCATTCTATTCTCGGGGATGGCAGGATGTTCCATTATAACACCAGTATTGATGGAGGGTTTTCTTCCTAACGTTTTGCTTAAAATAGTGTGGAAAATCTCCATCTTGGATATGCCATAATAGATAATTCCATCTTAAATAAATCAGCAATGTTCTGTGGTATTTTTTAACATTGACTTGAAATTTTTCTTGTTAAAAAGTTGAATAATTGTAAGACATTCAACATTACGGATAAAAAAAAATAGCGAATTTTCTATCGCATTTTTTTTAGTCTTAGCATGAGCAAAACAAATTCACTGATTTCGACAAAAATCGCTCCTAGAATTAGGTCGAAATTTTCGAAAATTTGCTATCGTTTAAATGTCAGTTCAGCTTAGTTTAAATTGTGACGTAGTAGGTAGAGAGAGAAAAAAAAAGCAGACCTTGATAAGATAGCGGGTGCTACAAAGCACTGCCCAGGACCCCCAATCAAGCTTCGGACATTTAAGGGTAGTACTTTTTTATTTGTTTATTTCTACAATTTCCGTCATGTTTTTCTTACGTCATACGTCATGTTCAATTTAAAACCATTTTTCCGTCCACGAATGTCCTTCCCTTGTAGAAAAAAAAAGAAAAAAAAAGGAAAAGAATAAAAAAAAAACAACTGCTTCCTATCGTTTAACAAACTATTTTTCCCTTACCCATCCTAATTTTTTAACAAATTTACATTATTTCCCATCAAAGGCGATTTTTTTTTCTGATCTCATAATTAGAAAACCTTTCGGGTAAATATGTATTGTATTTAGTTCGCTTCGGCTGAGATATTTTTTGCGTCATAGTAATATTTCTATGGGTCATTTAATACCGGAATGCATATATTTTGCACGTAATTTCATGGAATCAGCTACACATATTTTCTGCATAATTTTATACTTTCAAGATAAATTTTGAGGGTGTCCATAAAGTCCGTGTGAACTTTAAAAAATCTATAACTTTATTTACATTTGTGATAGAAATAATCTGTAAAAAAATGTTATAAAGCTTAATGTACCTTGTTTTAAATATAGTTATTCAATAGTCAGTTAAGTGCCATACGTGATACACGCTTGGGCGATCATGTCTCGAAAGAGACATGACTGACTTGGCAGAAGATCATCCCGCAGTAGGTTGCCATTGCTTTCTGCGGTAGACTGGTTGCCGACCAAGGCTATAGAACCCAATCTGTCCTGTTATTTAACCCATAACTGGAAGGAATATACGGATTAATACCTTTCCCAAGGGTATTTGCGCGTAAGTGAATGCAATGAATTCAGCTGGAATTCGAACTCGGCTCTCCGGTTTCTCGTTCCGAGCCGATATCCACTGCACGCACATCCTCGATATTCAATAATACTTTATCATAAAATTTTCAACAATTTTAGATAAGTAAAATATATTTTCTTTTTTTTTTCGGAATCAATTTAATCCATGGCTTCAACTGAAAACAATTGTGTATGCAACCAAACCTAGTTCGTTAGAAGATTTGAAAGCTAAAATAACTAATGTGATTTCAGGCATTACTGTAAATCAATTGGCAAATGTTTTCCGTGAACTGCAAAATCGTATTACCCTTTGTATTGCTAATGATGGAGGACATGTGGAAACTTAAATAAAATTTCAATAAAACCTTAAAAAATATAGATTTACTTCTTTCTAATCCCTTTTACAAATTATTTCTATCGCAAATACAAATAAAGTTAAAAATGTTTTAGAGTGCACGCGGACTTTATGGACACCCTGCACATGTCTTTGTTTCTTTTTTAGATATGTGATTTGTAGATGATAAAAATATATTTTTGAAAATTCTTATGTAAAAATGTATTTCTAAACTTTTTAGTGTTGCATTGTTAGTAATTTTACAATAAAAATGTATTGGTAATTTTGCTATAAAATATATTTTTATACTTTTTATTTTAACATTATTGATCCTTTTTACGATAAAATGTATTGTTAGTAATTTCACAATAAAAATTATTTGTAATTTTATTATAAAAATATATTGTTAGTACTCTAAACTTATTTATAAACTGAACTTTGTCTATGTGTGTGTGTATGTGTGTGTGTATGACTGTGTGTGTGCGTCCGTTACCTATAAACTCCGAAACGGCAGAACCGATTTTCTTGAAAATTTACACAGTTGTACTATAAGCGCCTGCGAGTGTTCTTAGCTAGGTTTTGTGTCGAGGTACCCCCTATAAATATCGAAAATCGATAATAAAAAAAATCGGGTTATAGAAGGAGTGGTCCGATTTTAATCAAATTTGATACACTGATAGACAAAGACATAAGAAACGATATTCAGAAATTTCAAGATTGCAGTTCTTACAATAGTGCAGAAAATCGATAATATATATATATATATATATATATATATATATATATATATATAAAAGGCAAGGTGTTTGTGTGTGTGTCTGTTTACCTGTCTGTATGTCCTTTATACAAATCCACAATTTTTACCCGATTCTTACCAAACTTCACACAAATATTCTTTAGGCTGAGTCTAAGCTCCAGAACCATGGATTAGTTTTAAAGCTTTCATTACACCCGAGCAACGCCGGTCTATACTGCTAGTTTTACTATAAAAATTATTGTTAGTAAATTAAATATAAAATATATTGTCGGTAATTTTACTATAAACATTTATTTTTAGTAATTTTAGTACAAATATGTATTGTTGGTAATTTTTAAATAAAAATGCACAGCTAGTGCCTTTGCAAAAAAACAAAAAAAAACAAAAACAAAAAACAAAAACAAAAAACAAACAAAAAAAACAAACAAAAAAAAACTGGGACCTTAATAAGTGCTACCACTCCGGGTACATGTGTTTGTCCAGCCTGTACAGAAACCAAATCACTGCCGGTCACAAACAGAAGTTTAAATGTATCAACGTATAAACATATCTATATTATTATTCTAGGTTTTGTTTGTTTTTTTAATCGGTATCACCCCAAGGAAGGCAGTAAAGCCACGAAGACACATGTGGTTTACAGGGTGTTGAAGAATTAGGAACTGGAGCATTAACAGTGAGCTGAAAGAGAAAAGTGTAATCAGGAGGACTGTAGATAGCGATTAACACTGTATTTAAATTATCGCAGATTAAAGTTGGTTGTAAACCATGGAGCTTTAAGGGAGTTCCAAGAGCGAGAACTGCAAGAAAAGAAACTGTTAGCATAGAACCTCCGGTTACAACTCAACATTAAATTGATGAGATCTCGACGCCAGCCTAGTACTGCATTTAAATTCATAAAATCTAGGTACCATGCAACTCATTCGAACAATTACGATGAAAGTGTTTATAGACACAAAAAGGCAACCTTACGGCGGTGGTTAATGACTGAAGCCGAACTGTCAGATCAGGACCAACAATAGTGCTGATTTTTCTTTGGGTTTTATCAAAGAGCTTAAGGTAAATAGCCGGGCCCCTGGACCATATGTGGCAGCAAAATCCTAAGCATGGACGAATGTCAAACTTATAGATATATAAGATAGATTCCGGAGAGTAGTGAAGCGATTTTCGAATCATCAGACGCATTTTGAGTGCCATTGGTCTGTTTATTACAACCTCTTGGCTACTAGATTGGCAGTTAGGTCTCACCGTTTTATTGTTAAGCTAGCCAGATGCAGCCGCCGCTTGAATTGCAACAGCTTCTTTTCTCGTGCGTTGTCATGCAGGAGATATCGGTTCGAATCGAGAAATTGGAGAGCCGAGTTCGAATTCCAGTTGAATTCGTTGCATTCACTTACGCGCAAATACCCTTAGAAAAGGTATTAGTCTATTTCTTCTCCCTCCAGCTATGAGTTAAATAGCAGGACATATTTAGTTTTATAGAATTGCCTGGTAACCTGTCTACCGCAGAAAGTAATGGTAACCTACTGCGGTAAAACATTCTTTCCAGTCAGTCATGTCTCTTTCGAGACATAATCGCCTAAGCGTGTACCAAGTATGGAACCTAAATGACTGATCTTGATAAAAGAATTGAATATAAGGATAGATTGGATTCTATAGACTTGGTTGGCAACCAGTCTACCGCAGAGAGTACTGGCAACCTACTGCGGGAAAATCTTCTGCCTAGTCCGTCAAGTCTCTTTCGAGACAAGGTCACCCAAAGTGTGTATCACGTATGGCACTTGAATGAAGATAATAGTAGGAAACATAAGTAAAGCTTCTACTGGGCAAAAAGTAGGGGATCAGTTTATTACTTAATAACAATAGTAAACTGATCGCCCACTAATTACTACTTATTAATACAATCCGTCACTTCTCCCTTCAGCCATAGTTTAAAGAGCAGGATTGAAAATATTCTGCCTAGTCAGTCATATCTCTTTGAAGACATGATCGCCCAAGTGTGTATCATGTATGGAACTTAACTGACTGTCTGATTATCGGTGTGAGCACGAATGCAGATTTTAAGTTATAATTATAAAAACGAAAACTGCATTGAAAATGGCTTTATTCTTTAAGTTTCAGCTGTATTTCCTTTAAAAGATCTCACTATGATATGGCGTATGTTTTCTATGTGTGTGTGTGTGTGTGTGTGTGTGTGTGTGTGTGTGTGTCTGTGTCTCTGTGTGTGTGTGTCTGTGTGTGTGTGTGTCAGTGTGTGTGTCTGTGTCTGTGTGTCTGTGTGTCTGTGTGTGTGTCAGTGTGTGTCTGTGTCTGTGTGTGTGTCTCTGTGTGTGTGTGTCAGTGTGTGTGTCTGTGCCTGTGTGTGTGTCTCTGTGTGTGTGTGTCTGTGTGTGTGTCTGTGTCTGTGTGTCTGTGTCTGTGTGTCTGTCTGTGTCTGTGTGTGTGTGTGTGTGTGTGTGTGCGTGTGTCTGTGTGTGTGTGCGTGTGTGTGTGTGTGTGTGTATGTGTGGCGGGATTATAGTAACTCACTTTGAAATATTAATGTGATTTTTATAATATAGATGTTAATGTTTTGGCATGCATCTGTAAACATCTGAAATAATTCGTTTTAGGAGCACCTTTGTTATTTTCTTTCTGTTGTTAGTGTTACAAAAGAAAACAAATCCGAATGACTCGAAATCTTGAATCAATCTGAAGTGTGTGATTGGCGAATTGCCAAATCACGTCGAATACGTTTGGCCATTTACTAGCAGGAACGGATAACGCAACACGGCCGACTCAACACCGCTGACTGAAAACAATTCAGGATCACTACAACTCAGCTCCAGAAAAACATGCCTTTTTTTTAAAAAATCGAATAAGAATCATTTATTAAGGATTAAAACCTTAATTAGTGAATAATTTTCTTTAAATAAGGCATTTGAAAAAGCACTATGTAAAATATGAACCAGTTTTTTTTGTTTTTAATTATTTTTAATAAAGTTGTAAATAAATGTATTTTTCAAGAAATAAAATTGACAAATAAAAATAATTCGACAAAATATACTTGTTATTAATTATTTTATAATAAATTACATCGAAAAATGCAAACCAGAATGAGGTTTCTTTTCTTTTTAACTATTTTTAATAAAGTAACTCGTAATGTAATTGATTTTTTTTTTAATCAAGTGAATCTTCATTCTTATTTTACTATAATGTCACATTACTTTATAAAAAAACAGTGAGCCGTAGTCGTCAAAAACGACGATAAAATATTTATTTCCATAAGCGGTCTAAAATGATGGCAACATATATGTTGATGGACCTACTATTGAGTATAGTATCTTCCATTAAGACAATAAAAAATTCAAATCCCTGAATGTGTCAGAAGGAATATATATATATATGTATATATATATATATATATATATATATATATATAGGTTTAGTTGAATAATATAGACAAATTTTGTCTATTTTGTGTAGGATCCTTTCATATAGTCTAATAACTTTGATGGTGCTATCGTTAAAAGACGACAAGAAATCACAGTAATTGTTGATTTTTTTTTATCAGGTCTAAACTTTCGGTTTACATAAGCCATTATCAAAGAATGAATATTAACATATAGTGAACATAGAACATTTAAGTTATTAACAAAGTGGAATTAAACAAAGAGAATTAAATCAAAGAGACAAGTCCATTTTTAACGTGTCGGATGGCCGCAGACGGTGACAAAATGGTGGTGGTGTGGTTCTTGGTCCGATTACAGATAGAGATATCAAAATTTATTTTATTTTAGCTAGGTTTAAGCTGTTTGATGTAGATAGCTCCTAGGATTTTGAGTTTTCGTTTATTATTTTCTTGTCTAAGTATACATGTATTTTCAACGAGCGTTTTTCTGAGAATTGTGCGATGATAAATGAAAACTCATAATCCTACACAAAATAGACAAAATTTGTCTATATTATTCAACGAAACCTGTATTAATGAAAAAATGCTGCCAAAATATACACACACTATATATATATAAATAAAACATATATATATATATATATATATATATAGTCATCCGCAGACAGATCTGTGTTGCTATATCACAGCTTATCAGTACGGTTAGACATCTTATTGCTTTTAGCCAGGATTGAAACCCAACCGAATTGACATCACTTCGAGCTATGGGCGCTTGGTAGAAGAAGGCAGACTTTTAGCGTGTTACTCTCTTTTAGCATGTTTTAACTCTCAGTTACTGGCGTATGTTACCATACGCCAGTAACTGAGAGTGTTCTAATTCATTACTGAATGAACTATGTGTAGATGCTAGAGTAGCTACTGTTTTTTCAAAGTCTACCATTCTTCCAGAGTGCTCAATCAGGGTGTGAGAGCGTAAATAGTCATCCGCAAACAAATCTGTTTCGCTGTATCACAGCTCATCAGTACGGTTTGACAACCCATTGCTTTTAGCCAGGATTGAAACCTGACCGATTTAACATCAGTCGGTGATTCTCTATCTATATATATAATGCGATTTACGCATAACTCTTTAGATATGAATTGTGTTCTCTCGGCTGCTGGCGTGTGTATATAGCGTGTATATATAACACGTTAAAATTTCCTCCTCTCTGCCAACAGCTTAGGGGTAGACTCCCCGACCGAAACCAAATCGGTCAAGTTTCGATCCCGGCTGGAAGCACGCGGATGTCTAGCGAAACAGGCTTGTATGAGGGTGACTATATATATATATATATATATATATATATATATATATATATATATATAATCGTTCTTATTATAAAAGAGATGATATCGTTCATTCAGTAATGAATTTGAACACTCTCGGCTACTAGCGTGTGTTTACATTGTATATAACACGCTAAAGTCCGCTTTTCTCTACCGAGCGCCCATAGCTTAGAGGTAGAATTGCCTACTGATGTCAATTCGGTCGGCGATTCGGTTTCATTCCTGGCTAGAAGCAATCGGATGTCTAACCGTACTGATGATACTATTTACGTTCTCACACCCCGATTGGACACTATGGTAGACTTTGAAAAAAATAGTAGCTATTCGCGCATCTACGCGTCGTTCATTCAGTAATGAATTTGAACACTCTCGGCTACTGGCGTGTGTTTACATTGTATATAACACGCTAAAGTAGACTTCCTCTAATGGGCTCAGAGGTAGAATCATGTCAATTCGCTCGGGTTTCAATCCTGGCTAGAAGCAATCGGATGTCTAACCGTAATGATGTGTTGTGATACAGTAAAAGAGATCAGTCTGCGGATGACTCTCTCTCTCTCTCTCTCTCTCTCTCTATATATATATATATATATATATAATCGTTCTTATCATAAAAGAAAGGATATATATATATATATATATATATATATATATATATATATATATATATATATTTGCTCTGCTTACGTATTGAGGTTTTTTGTTATAGATTACTCGTCTCGGTTTTTTTTCTTTGGGCTACGTACTTTGACTGATGTTCACGTACTTAGCTCTTTTTTTTTTACAACCATTTTTTCCTTCCGCGTTTATACTCGGAGGGTTTTCCGAAACGAGTTTGTAATAAGTTTACAATCATATATATATATATATATATATATATATATATATATATTCTTGACTGCTTGTCGGCATAATTATTAGAAAAAAAGTTAAAAAAATATTTGTTAAAGACCGAATTCGCAGCAAGAGCTTCCATAACTGGCAGAAAAGAGATTGAATTGAGCCCCGACGCTGCTTCGCAATTGTTTCTCTCTCCATGGGCATGACAGGATATATATATATATATATATATATATATATATATATACAACGGTCTTTATTATAATAGAGAGGATAATCATTTTACATAATGACTTTTCAAATGCCTTATTTAACAAAACATATTCATTAATTAAGGTTTTAATCCTTAATATATAACTTTTATCCCGTTATAAAAAGTTTTTATGGTGCTGATTTGTCCCAATGCTCAGTCGGCGGTGTTGAGTTGGTGATGTTGAGTTGTACTGCACCTTCAGTGTCTTAATATTAAAAAAAAAAATGACCGCTTCCTCTGCCCGCGGCAAAATGCCCAACAGACAGGGCTGAAGAAATTCAGCCGCGGCTTTGTCATAGACAGATGCATTCTTACGAGGGGAACTGTCCATCTGGGTGATGCGTGATTTCATCAATTCACCGTCTGAAGACGAGTCAAGCACGACTATAGCAACCAGTCTTCTCTGCCATTTTACCCATAATCGGGGAAGATTAGGTAGATTCGCACTTTTCCTAAGGGCATTTGCTGTCTTGCTATTTAAGCTATAGCCGTGGGAGAAGAGATGTGTTCGCACTTTTCCTAAGGGCATTTGCTTTCCTGCTATTTAACCTATAGCCGTGGGAGAAGAGATGGATTCGTACTTTTCCTATGTGTATTTGCTGTATTGCTATTTAACCCATATACGGGGGAGAAAAGATGGATTCGAACATTTCCTAATAGCATTTGCTATCTTGCTATTTAACCCATAGCCGAGAGAAAAGAGATGTGTTCGCACTTTTCCTATGGGTATTTGCTGTATTGCTATTTAACCTATATGCGGGAGAGAAAAGATGGATTCACACATTTCCTAAGAGCATTTGCTGTCTTGCTATTTAAACTATAGAAGAGATGTGTTCGCACTTTACCTATGGGTATTTGCTGTATTGCTATTTAACCCATATGCGGGGGAAGAGATGGATTCGCACATTTCCTAAGAGCATTTGCTGTTCTGCTATTTAACCTATAGCCGATAGAGAAGAGACGTGTTCGCACTTTTCCTATGGTTATTTGCTGTATTGCTATTTAACCCATATACAGGGAGAAGATTCGCAATTTTCCTTAGGGTATTTGCCCGCAAACGAATGCAGCAAAATCAGCTGGAACTTGAACCCGGCTCTCCGATATCTCATCCCGAGTCGCAATCTATGACATCATAAACATATTGGCCGATTTGAAATTAGAATATCTGTTTAAAAAATCAGTCTGTTTGTTCAAAAAAATACTTCGTTGACCCTCTCTTCAGATAATTTTAATTATTCCTTCTATCCAGCATTAAGTATTTAAAAAAAAAATATTTTTCCCTTTCAAACCAGTGGGTAATCCCACACGATAAATTGAGCAAGAACACAGACCACAAATACCACAAGCAAAATAATTTCCTACTATTTCACAACAGCACTGTTCATTGCGGAAAAATGATATCCGGATGTCCAATGTAGGTGTGTATGAATGAGCAGATTAAAGCAGACCCCGTTTACTGTAAGTTATTATAAAAGGAACAGGCATCACCGAGCATTTATAGTTGACAAAGTGGCCGTGAACAGATGTCAGAAACAAGCTAGAAAAGAAGTCGCTTATTTATTTAACTATTTATTCACTAAATGTGTATTTATTTATATACAATTCATTCATTATCCGTATTTAAGTCCATATTTATTATCCATATTTAAACAAAGCCCACAACAAAGGGTACATCGTATAATATATTTATATATATATACATATATAGCACGAATACAGTTGTCTAGAAATAATAGATTAATTTACAATTCCCGCTTCTGCCCACACCTTAATCTTTGTTCAAAGTTTCCGATTACACTTTAACGTATTGATCGATATCAAGACGTTAAGTTCTTAAACCGTTTGTTTTAAAGTCATATTCAACAAAAACAACAACAAAAGAGGGACGTTTTTTTTCTAAGGAAAGAGTTAACCTCAAGAAGGAACCCTCCCCCAAGTTTTCAACCAGCCAAAGAAAACAAAACAAAAGATGCAACCAAGACGCTTGGCGTTCCTCGTTGTCATGGCGACGTTATTTGCCGCCTGTTCAGCTGACAAAGCGACGGTAAGTGAATCTTTTTCTTTACACATTACAGTTCTCCTCACAGGAGTAAGGGGCTCCTCGACGTCATGTATTTATTAACCAGCTTATTCCTCTAGAACCTGGAACTGAGTAATGAGTTCGATCCTTGCTGGGTACCCCATACTTTCGACCTTGTGCTACATCTAAGCGGCGCTTAGAAAATCAGCACTTCACAGGAATAAGATCAATCCTCATTGGGGATTAATGCGTTAATGGCACAGACGTAAAAATATAGTTCCGCATCGTCACTTTCACTTGTAGAATTTTAATCGCAGTTACACGTATGTTGCAGATAATTTGTCCAGGGCGATGATGTTAAAACGTTTGACTTCCGTACACATACGATCATGGCTCTCTACAGCTTCCTTTACTTTAATATGTGTAAACTGTATATTGTCATACCTTTTATTAGGGAAGATAGGACAGTATTTTTTCGTTATCTTTTCCATGATTTTGAAAAAAGTTTCTTTTCTACTGAACAGGGAAAGACTAAACAAATAATTTTGCTTTACAATTAAACTGAAGAGTCTATCTATCTATCTATCTATCTATCTATCTATCTATCTATCTATCTATCTATCTATCTATAAGATAAAGAGCAAATAGAAAAATTTATCAATCCAAATTAATGCATATATAATAATTTATTTGTTTGAACATTACTTTAATAGAGACACGTACTTGAGTAGATATTCTGTTAACTAAACAGTATATTTATGTATATAACATCACATAAAAATTACATACCTTGTCTGCCATTTTTAATGAAACCTGCATAAAAGAGAGATTGCTGCCCAAATACCCTATATATATATATATATATATATATATATATATATATATATATATATATATATATATCATGCTTATATAACACAATTTTCGATCTATCGTAAACAAACCATATCTGCTCTGTAATGTATCGTAATGTCAAACAAATGTAAACATGTTACGGAAATTAACGAAATTTGGTTATAAGCAACCGACAATTTGTAATGAATTATTTTGGACATTATTTTTACCGATACTCATATTTAAGTAGATATTCTGTTTTTAATTAAACAGTATTTTATATTTATATCTACCGGCCTGATTATTTCACGATAAATTTTTATGACGAAAATGTGTGCTATCCAGCAGGATTCGAACATGCGACCCCTATTTACATAGGGGAAGCTACCATTTGATCTGGTACTGTCTTAACCACTCGACCATGAATAGCCTCTTGATCAGACGAGGTTTTTATCATGCTTATATAACACAATTTTCGAATCCTGCTGGATAGCACACATTTTCGTCATAAAAATTTATCGTGAAATAATCAGGCCGGTAGATATAAATATAAAATACTGTTTAATTAAAAACAGAATATCTACTTAAATACGAGTACCGGTAAAAATAATGTTCAAAATAATTCATTACAAATTGTCGGTTGCTTATAACCAAGTTTCGTTAAATTTCGTTAATTTCCGTAACATGTTTACATTTGTTTGACATTACGATACATTACAGAGCAGATATGGTTTGTTTACGATAGATTGAAAATTGTGTTATATAAGCATGATAAAAACCTCGTCTGATCAAGAGGCTATTCATGGTCGAGTGGTTAAGACAGTACCAGATCAAATGGTAGCTTCCCCTATATATATATATATATATATATATATATATAGTCATCCGCAGACAGATCTGTTTCTTTGTATCACAGATCATCAGTACGGTTAGACTCCGATTGCTTTTTAACTCAGAATTGAAACCCGACCGAATTGGCCTCAGTCAGCGATTCTACATCTATGGGCGCTCGGTAGAAGGCGGCAGACATTTTAGCGTGTATATTATCATTATACACGCCGAATAGCTGAGTGTATTCTAATTCATTGCTGAATGAACGATGCGTAGATGCTACAATAGCTACTGTTTTTTCAAAATCTACCATTCCTCCAGAGTGCGCAATCAGGGTGTGAGAGCGTAGAATAGTCATCGGCAGACAGATCTGTTTCGCTGTATCACTGCTCATCAGTCAGTCAGTTATGTTCCATACGTGATATACGCTTGGGGCGATCATGTCTCGAAAGAGACATGACTGACAGGGCAGATTATCCCGCAGTAGGTTGCCATTGCTTTCTGCGGTAGACTGGTTGCCGACCAAGGCTAAAGAACCCAATCTGTCCTGTTATTTAACCCATAACTGGAAGGAATAGACGGATTAATACCTTTCCCAAGGGTATTTGCGCGTAAGTGAATGCAATGATTTTGGCTGGAATTCGAACTCGGCCCCCAGATTTCTCGTTCCGAGCCGATTTCCAATGCACCACCTGCAGTCGGAATCGATTCGAATTTTCGCCATTTTGTACCGAAATACGCCAAGGACGACACCCGACGACGACGAAGACCATTACGCCTGGCCGGGCGACTCGCGCCTGCGGGTGCTACGTCGTCGTCGTCGGGACACTTGGCGTGCGTGCGTGCGTGCGTGCGTGCGTGCGCCAGCTTTTGCATTCACTAATGTTTACAAAGTTGGATGCCAAAACGCACTGATGAACAATCTTATGAGGGTTGAACTCACTTTTACTGGCCTGCGAGATAAACCGGCTAGACAACATGCCACGCAAAGAAGTCAGAAATTTAACTTTAAAGCGGACATGTCACGTTGAAACACCAGTTCTCGTATGATCAGCAAAATTAAGAAGCATCAGGTTTGGTCATTACTAAGATCGATTACCACTTGAAATTACTACATGAGATTATCACTTGAAATTACCAGTTGAAATTACTATATCAGATTCCCAGTTGAAATTACAATTACTATATGAGATTATCACTTGAGATTACCAGTAGAAATTACTATATCAGATTACCATTTGAAATTATACATGAGCTTATCATAAGGAGATTACCAAATGAAATTTATTACATGAGATTATCACTTGAGATTACCAGTTGAAATTACTATAGTTATATCAGATTACCATTTGAAATTACAATTACTTTATATGAGATTATCACTTTGAGATTACCAGTAGAAATTACTATATCAGATATCAACATTTAGTTCATATGAAGCTTATCATATGAGATTATCAAATAAATTAACAGTAGATTATCACTTGAGATTACCAGTTGAAATTACTATATCAGATTACCAGTTGAAATTACAATTACTATATGTAGACAATGGCTTGAGATTACCAGTAATGCATTATACTTGGATACCATATTGAAGCAGTAGCAGTTGAACAAGAGATTACCAAATAAACATTATAGAGATTATCATTTTGATTACTGAAAGTTGAAATGAATACATTTGATACTACTATTTAAAATGTTAAATACGAAAGTAGTATCACTTGAGATTAAAGAAACACAGTATCGATTATCATTTGAAATTAAATGAGCTTGAATATAAAGATTACCAAAAGAATTAATATGTTAGAATATCATTTTATATCATTGTTAAATTATTATAATGAATTACCATTTGAAATTACAATTACTATATGAGATTATCACTGAGATTACCAGTAGAAATTACTATATCAGATTACCATTTAAATTAGAAGAGTTTAATAAGAGATATCAAGTCAAATGAATTAACAGAAGATTATCACTTGAGATTACCAGTTGAAATTACTACATTAGATTCCCAGTTGAAATTACAATTACTATATGAGATTATCACTTGAGATTACCAGTAGAAATTACTTCATATCAGATTACCATAGATGAAATTATACACAGCCATCATATGAGATTACCAAATGAAATTACTATATGAGATTATTATCACTGAGATTACCAGTTGAAATTACTATATCAGATTACCAGTTGAAATTACAATTACTATATGATTACTACTGGAGATTACCAGTAGAAATTATTATATCAGATTACCATTTGAATATATACAGCTATCATGAGATTACCAAATGAAATTACTATATGAGATTATCACTTGAGATTACCAGTTGAAATTACTATATCAGATTACCATTTGAAATTACAATTACTATATGAGATTATCAATTGGAGATTACCAGTAGAAATTACTATATCAGATTACCATTGAAATACATGGAGCTATCATAGAGATTAAACAAAATTCAATATATGAGATTATCACTTGGAGATTACCAGTTGAAATTACTATATCAGATTCCCAGTTGAAATTACAATTACTACAGGAGATTATCACTTGACATTACCAGTAGAAATTAATACATATCAAAGATTACCATTTGAAATTACATGAGCTATCAGTGATTACCAAATGAAATTACTTATATGAGGATATCACTTTGAGATTACCAGTTGAAATTACTATATCAGATTACCATTTGAAATTACAATTACTTATGCTTAGGATTATCACTTGAGATTACCAGTAGAAATTACTATATCAGATTACCATTTGAAATTATACATGAGCTTATCATATGAGATTACTTCAAATGAAATTACTACATATGAGATTATCACTTGAGATTACCAGTTGAAAATTACTTGTATCTGTAGATTATCATTTGTGTCATACTACTTATGAGATTACTGCATTAGATTACCAGTAGAAATTACCACATTTGGATTACCATTTGGGGCCAGGTATGAGTTTACTGCAGGATTACCAACAATGCATTGTATGAGATTATCACTTGAGATTACCAGTTGAAATGCTTTGTATTGATTACCAGTTGAAATTACTACATGAGTTTATCACTTGAGATTACCATATGAAATTACTAATTGAGATTAGCAGGTGCTGTAAGCATTGATGTGCGGCTGGTGTAATGAATAACGGATTCGAATTGGAACTCGAACTGCCGAGTTCTTGTTGTGTTCGTTATATTCACTTACGTGCAAATATCTATTGACAAACCAATATATTCACCTCTTTCTAACTCAGCTATGGGTTAATTAGTAGGACTTGTATCAGTAAATCATTCAATCAGTCACTTAAGTGCCGAACGTGATACACACATGGGCGATCATGTCTCGAAAGAGATATGACTGACGGGGCAGAAGAATTTCTTACAGTAATTTGTCATTACTTTCTGCGGTAGACTGACTGCTAACCAAAGCTATAGAACTCAAACTCTCCTGCTATTTAATCCATAGCTAGAGGGAGAATCGACGGATTAATACTTTTCTTTAGAGTATTTGCGCGTAAGTGAATACAAGGAATTCAGCTGGAATTCGAACTCGGCTCTCCGATTTCTCGTTTCGAAGTGATATCTACAACGCCCCACGAAGCACATCCTCACAATGTAAATCATTATTAACTAAAAGAAAAAGTTACAATATCAAAATATTTTCTGATTTTACTTAAATTACAAAAGGTTGATAAGGTGTGTTGTGGAGTAGTTTTCGCACTGAAGGTTATAATTTTGCTATGTCGGTTGCTAATCGACTTAACGCACCCAAAATGTTAGGAAATTGGTAATCTTCCACTATAAGCTGACTCCTTAGTATTCGACTAACTGCCAAGTAATATCAACTGCCTTAGTCCAACGATGTCCAAACTGGAACTAATAGTTCTACTGAACTCCAATAGAACTCTAAAGAACTCCTCAGAACTCCTAAGAACTCTTCGAGTTAACTTCCTGTTAACTCTTATCAATATAGGAGGGAGAGTCCATTATCTGAGGAATAGGGGTGTTTCACTATAACATCAATATAGGAGGGAGAGTCCATTATCTGAGGAATAGGTGTGTTTCACTATAACATCAATATAGGAGGGAGAGTCCATTATCTGAGGAATAGGTGTGTTTCACTATAACATCAATATAGGAGGGAGAGTACATTATCTGAGGAATAGGTGTGTTTCACCATAACACAGTCAAACAAAACACCAAATTAATAGAGGGCGCCATCAACCTCTCTAGATATTAACTTAATACAAAACTTGTGATCCATCATTAAAAGCGAAAATGGAAAACAAGATTCGGGCAAAAAAAAAACAAAGTGTTGTGGAGTAGTTTTCGCATTGAAGGTTATAATCGTGCTATGTCGGTTGCTAACCGAGTTAACGCACCCAAAACGTTAGGAACTTGGTAATCTTCCACTGAAAGCTGTCTCCTTAGTATTCGGCTAACTGCCGACTAATATTAACTGCCTAGTAGTTCTACTGAACTCCAATAGAACTAAAGAACTCCTATGAACTTCTCAAGAACTTCCGGTTAACTTTTTTTAATATAGGAGAGTCCATTATCTGAGGAATAGGTGTGTTTCTCCATAAATTTTGTTGTTGATATCTATGATATTACCCTTTTTTTAAAATTTTGTCAGACATTCCTGGAAAAATACGGTTATTTGCAAAAGAGTCATGGATCGAATCGTGGAGAGGACCGAAAACCCGAAGTAATAAATGCAGCAATCGCGTAAGTAAATTTTATTTCCTCGTAACGATGTGTTTACATAGTCACAGGAGTGTCGGTCAGTATTTTAAAAAAAATGTTTATAGATTGCTACTTTTCGGTATAAGAGTTCATAAAAAGAATAATACAAATAATATCTACCTTTTTGTAAATCACTTCAACCCAAGCAAGGCAATAAAGCCACTAAGACATGAGCATGTGAAAGAATATGAGGAAACCATTACTAAGGAGCGATAGTAATAACAGATCAGATTGGAAAGACAGTAGACCAAACTTGATTGTTAAGTAAGGAGTCGGAAAGGAGTTCTACAAGCGAGAAGTGCGAGAGAAGAAACTGTTAACATAGAACTTACGGTTACATTTAATCATTTCAACTGTTTGGTTGATTTTTTTAACAGCATATCGTTATTTATGGGTTAATTGATGCCGCAGAAGGCAATGGCAACCTAATGCGGGAAAATCTACTGCCCAGTTAGTCATGTCTCTTTCGAGACATGGTCGCCCAAGCGTGTATCACGTATGGCACTTAACTGACTGAATGCCGGAATCTAAATATTTTGAAGAAAATTTTATCGCTTTAACTATAGATAAAACATATCGTTGTTCATTTTGCTAGAAAGTTTATTTGTTAGTAATTCTGCATTAAACCGTATTTTTTAGTATAAAAATTTATTGCTGGTATTTTAATATAGAAATGTATTTTTACATTTTCATAATGTGCGTTATGTTCTCTCTCCAGCTATGGGTTAAATAGCAAGGCAGATTATGTTATATAGCCCTGGTTGGCAACTAGTCTACCTTAGAAAGTAATGGCAACCTACTGCGGAAAAAATCTTCTGCCTAGTCAGTCATGTCTCTTTCGGGACATGATCGCCCAAGCGTGTATAACGTATAGTACTTGTGTGACTGAATGTTTTGGCTTCCATATTTGCCCATAGCTGGGACTGTAAAATGATAAGACATTGTTGTACTGCATTCTTCAAATTCATAAAGTCTATGTACCGTACAGGAGAATTCATTAGAACAATTATCATGAAAACTTTATAGAAAAGACAGACAGACAGACATATTCATTTATTTATCTGTAAATTCAGAAAACATTTAGAGGGGATAGCTATTTCAACATGTCAATCTGAGACATGCATCGTCAACCCCAGTCAACCATAAAATGGAGAAAATTGTTGTACCGGTAGCAAAGGTTAGTAAAAGAAGAGGTAAAGAATGTTGGTTAGGACAGAGTCAAGCAGATGAGAATTTGTAGTAGTAATTTTCTTTTGTGGTTTTCCATTGGATCAGGGGTCAGTCAGTTAAGTGCCATACGTGAAACACGCTTTGGCGATCATGTCTCGAAAGAGACATGACTGAGTGGGCAGAAGATTATCCCGCAGTAGGTTGGCATTGCTTTCTGCGGTAGACTGGTTGCCAGCCAATGCTATAGAACCCAATCTGTCCTGTTATTTAACCCCATAACTGGAGGGAAGAGATGGATTAATACCTTTCCCAAGGGTATTTGCGCGTAAGTGAATGCAATGAATTCAACTAGAATTCGAACTCGGCTTCCGAGCCGATATCCACTGCACCACAACGCACATCCAGAAGCTTTGGATTCAGCAAATTTAAATTCTAATCTATGTAAGCGGCAAAAATATTATGAATAAATGGAAGAACGAGATAATTAATGATGTTAAATGACGAAATATGCAAATTAATTCGTTACGTTTATTAATAGTTAATATTAATTCTAATATTGGAACTTTAAAACCGTTATTTTTTCTGCTAAACAGATTACATTTACGAGTTAGTCAGTTAAGTGCCAGACGTGATACTCGCTTGGGCGATCATGTCTCTTTCGAGACATGACTGACTGGACAAAAGATTTCTATCCTGTTCTTTAAACTATAGCTGAAGGAAGAAGAGACGGATTGTGTTAAGTAGTAAATAGTGGGGGATCAGTTTATTACTTGATAACAATAGAAAACTGATCCCCCACTTTTTGCCCAGTAGAAGCTTTACTTATGTTTCCAACTATTATCTTCATTCAGTCAGTTAAGTGCCATACGTGATACACGCTTGGGGGATCATGTCTCAAAAGAGACATGACTGACTAGGCAGAAGATCATCCCGCAATAGGTTGCCATTACTTTCCGCGGTAGATTTATGTCCTGAAGAGAAAAAAATTATGATCACGTGAAAAATTATATAAAAAACTTAATTATAACACCTTGTCTGTCATTTTAATGAAACTTACATAAAAGAGAGATTGCTGCCTAACTACACAATTTTTTAATTTTATATATATATATCCAGTTTCAGAATTCTGAGATCTCCCCGGCATTTTTTCTTCTTCTATATGCCCTCTCCCTTCAGAACGTAGGCGATCATGGCCTTCCATGTTTCCCTATCCTGTTACACCATGCAATCCTCGTTCCGCCATCCACCTGATTAGGTCCTTCAAATATGTTATCCGTTGCTTTCTTCTGTCTCTTTTTCCCTCTATCTGGCCTGTTAGTTTCAGATTCTCCAAGCCCTCCTTCCTCAATGCGTGTCCCAGGAACTGCAGCTGTCTCTTCCTGATGCTCAATATTAATTTCCGGCATTTACTTTTTTTAAAAGCGTGCTCAACACAACAAATATTGTAAAGCATAATATAATTAAATTTGTTTGGTTATTTAAAATTAATATAGTTAACATTGCGACACGGAAATTTGTATGCTTCCAGATTTTTACCTCGTCATCAAGCAACGTTAGCTTATTGTTCTGAAAATCATTTTCACAACAATGAGCAAACATTGCCTGATGACGAAGTAAAATCATTTTCTCAACAATGAACTAACATTGCCTGATGACGAAGTAAAATCATTTTTTCATCAATGAGCTAACATTGCTTGATGACGAAGTAAAATCATTTTCTCAACAATGAACTAACATTGCCTGATGATGAGGTAAAAACTTCGAAGCATAAAAATTTCCGTATGTAAAATATATTAATTTTAAATAAAAAAAAACAAATTTAATTATATATAGTCATTCGCAGACAGATCTGTTTCGCTGTATTACAGCTAATCAGTACGGTTAGACCTCCGATTGCTTCTAGCCAGGATTGAAACCCAACCGAATTGACATCATTCGGCGATTCTACCTCTGAGCAATGGGCGCTTGGTAGGAGACGGATATATGTGATATATACAATGTAAACTCACGCCAGTAGCCTAGAGTGTTCAAATTCATTACTGAATGAACAATACGTAGATGCGTGAGTAGCTATTGCTTTTTCAAAGTCTACCATTCCTCTATAGTGCTCAATTGGGGTGTGAGAACGGGAGCCTTGGCAAATGTAGAAAAAGCCTGCTTAACACCACTTCTTAGGATGAAAAAAGTAATAATTCTATGCCAAAGATTGCCTATAGTCAGAAATGGTTCGGGATGTCTTAATTCTTGTTATATACAGCCTCTGGAACTGGACGAACAACGAGAAACGCGTATATATAAAAATATAATCGCATATTTCTATGCCGGAGAGAGAGATCATACTTGCGAAGGGGCCGTCGGGAGATGTTGAGGAGATAGAAAAAAAAAATGAAATGAAGCCATAACAACACGCTACGACCTGCCTTAGGTCTTCCCACAGACTTGGTTGGTAGTGCGACTATAGCAGAAATCGAAATATGATTAAAAATGACACAATAATAATAATAATAATAATAAATAATTTTTCTTTATTTTGTTAGACGCTTTCAGAAATTTGCCGGATTAACTGTGACTGGAGTCTTGGATGAAGAAACACAACAGAAAATGGAACAGTCACGATGCGGAGTGAAGGACATCTTCAGTGTTGAAACACCAGCCGGTATGCCCGCTAATCTCATACAAGGTAAGAAGCACTAGATTTTTCTTCTTTAAAGGCGGATACTGAAGCTGCTTTTGATGATTCGGAGCAGTTGTCCCAAAGACCCCAAGTCTTGAGAGGGTTCTAATATTATCTGCAGCATCTGAAACCATCAGTCAGGCTATACATGATACATGCTTGGATGATCATGTCTCAAAAGTGACATGACTGGGCAAAAGATTTTCCCGCAGTAAGCTGCCATTACATTCTGCGGTAGACTGGTTGCCAACCAAGGCTATAGAACATAATCTGTCCTATTATTTAACCTATACCTGGAGGGAAGAGACAGATTAATACCTTTCCTAGGGGTATTTGCACGTAAGTGAATGTAATGAATTCAACTGGAATTCGAACTCGGCTCTCCGGTTTCTCATTCCGAGACCACAACGCACATCATTGTGTAAATTTTCAATATTAATAAAGACATATCAATAGATGGATAGTGTAGAGCTGAAAGTGGAAACAGAGGTATTTATAATGGCATCACATGTATGTATATTATGTGAATATAGAGAGATTATCGACTTTGTTTCCCAATACTAAAACCCAAAGAATATACAAAGATTATCATGTTGAGATTAGTCAGTATATTCATCGTAAGGTATATCAATATTATATTGCTCTACTTGCTGAAAAAATATCTTTCTTGTCTTCTTCTTCTTCTTCTTCTTCTTCTTCTTCTTCTTCTTCTTCTTTGTGCCCTGTCCTTTCAGGACGAAGGCGATCATGGCTTTCCACGTCTTCCTATCCCTGGTAGCTCTTAGCAAGCTTTCTCCTGTTACACCACGCAATCCTCGTTCCGTCATCCATCTGATCAGGTCCTTCAATGTTATCCGCTGCTTTCCCCTGTCTCTTTTCCCCTCTATCTGGCCTGTTAGTATCAGGTTCTCCAAGCCCTCTTTCCTCATTGCGTGTCCCAGGAACTTCAGCTGTCTCTTCCTGATGCTCAGTATTAATTTCCTTTTCGTTTCCATCCTTTCCAAAACCACCTCATTGCTCACGTGCTCAATCTATGATATCCGCAGCATCCTTCTGTAAAACCATATTTCAGCTGCTTCAAGTTTTTCCTTCATCTTCGAAAATATTGTCCAGTATTCACTGCCATATTGAAGAACTGACATCACGTAGCAATCCAGTACTCTCTTCTTTGTTTCTAGCGAAATTGTCCTGTTTCTTAATAGTTTACTCAACTTCTGGTATGCTTCCTTTGCCATGCCAATTCGCCTTCAGATCTCTGTGTCGCACTCTCAGTCTTCTGTTAGAACACTTCCCAGTGTTCCTGCTTGATTTTAGTATCCCCCACCTGTATTTGGCATTTTATCACGTGAATAAAGTCATATTGAACGGCCACTCTTCTAGATCATTTTGCATTAACACTCTAGGGCCATTCGTATCATATTTGATACAGTATGAAAACAAGCCTTGAAAGAAATATTTTCCTGAAAAATTTTTTAAGTGAAATATTTTATAAATTTCAAATGAAAGCAGTACTGACTGCTCAGTCAATGAATACCAAATGTTTCCTTATAGGGAAATACCAAATGTTTCCTTATAGGGAAATACTGTATCAAATATGATACGAATGGCCCTAGAGGGTTAATAGATAGATAGATAGATAGATAGATAGATAGATAGATAGATAGATAGATAGATAAACAGACTGAGATTAACCCTCTAGGGCCATTCGTATCATATTTGATACAGTATGAAAACAAGCCTTGAAAGAAATATTTTCCTGAAAAATTTTTTAAGAGAAATATTTTATAAATTTCAAATGAAAGCAGTACTGACTGCTCAGTCAATGAATACCAAATGTTTCCTTATAGGGAAATACCAAATGTTCCCTTATAGGGAAATACTGTATCAAATATGATACGAATGGCCCTAGAGGGTTAATGTCGGTGTCTTCCGAAACTGTACGCTGTTTTTTTAATTTTCATCAACCACTTCCCGATGTTCGCAGCAGTATACAAGCACTTTTTTCAGATCAGTGGGTACTACTGGCTTCGTGCAAGTGAAGACTGTACCTCTTGGTGATGACCAAACTTTTAAGAACCTTGTGCATTGGCGCTACAGAATCATAAACAAAGACCTGTACTGGATAACAGAAGCCATATGATGTGAGGACTTTCAACAGCAGCAACAACTAAAATGGATACCACATGTAACTCGAAGGGAAACTAACGACATAAGATGTTGACATTCCACACTCCTTCAAATAAAATGCTAGGAAGGAAACCTCCATAAATATTAGAAAGAGTGATTATAGTTAATGAACTTGAGAAACCTATTTTCCTGAAAGTTTATTTCATACAAATCTAATCTAATCAAATGTAATCTAATCTAATCTAATCTAATCAAATGTAATCTAATCTAATCTAATCTAATCTAATCTAATCTAAATCTAATCTAATCTAATTTACTCTAAACCTAAATCTAATCTAATCTAATCTAAATCTAATCTAATCTAATTTACTCTAAACCTAAATCTAATCTAATCTAATCTAATCTAATCTAAATCTAATCTAAATCTAATCTAATCTAAATCTAATCAAATCTAATCTAATCTAATCTAATCAAATCTAATCTAATCTAATTTACTCTAACCCTAAATCTAATCTAATCTAATCTAAATCTAATCTAATCTAATTTACTCTAAACCTAAATCTAATCTAATCTAATCTAATCTAATCTAAATCTAATCTAAATCTAATCTAATCTAATCTAATCTAATCAAATCTAATCTAATCTAATCTAATCAAATCTAATCTAATCTAATCTAATCTAATTTACTCTAAACCTAAATCTAATCTAATATAATCTAATCTAAATCTAAATCTAATCTAATCTAATCTAATCTAAATCTATCTAAACTTATTTATAAATGGAACTTTGTCTGTGTGTGTGTGTCTGTGTGTGTGTGTCCGTTACCTATAAACTCCGAAACGGCTGAACCGATTTTCTTGAAAATTTACACAGTTGTACTATAAGCGTCTGCGAGTATCCTTAGCTAGGTTTTGTGTCGAGGTACCCCAGATAAATATCGTAAATCGATAATCGAAAAACTCCTTATAGAAGGAGTGGTCCGATTTTAATCAAATTTGATACATTCATAGAGAGTTCTTACAATAGTGCAGAAAATTGATAATATATATATATATAAAAGGCAAGATGTTTGTGTGTCAGTCTACAGTTTCGCTTTAACTGGAAACAACTACTACTTTTTAGTCTTTCGTGCCGGCGTCCAAAGAGTCTGAGCTCCAGGACCATGGATTAGTTTTAAAGCTTTCATTACACCCGAACAACGCCGGGCTATACTGCTAGTATTACATATATACAAGATTTGAAAACGTACATTCGGTAGAACTATGTTTTGTAAATATATATCAAGTTGATAGATATACATATATCTATGTGTGTGTGAAATAGTATTCAACCAGTCATATTTTTGAGTGCATTCCGATTTCTTTTAAGAATTCGAGTATCCTGCTTGGTCTTGTTTCCATAAATAGTTTTTTCAAACTACTTGTTTGGTAATACTACTGTATTTAAGTTTGTACACGTTTTAAAGTACTAACACAAGTACTAACACAAAAAGGAAACCGATTCTTAACATCAGCAAAAGACAGCTGCAGTTCTTGGAACATGTAATGAGGAAGGTGGGCTTTGAGAACTTGATGCACACGAGACGGATAAAAAGAAAGATAAGAAAAAGCAACGCACGACATACTTGATAGACTTGAGCAGATGGATGGCGGGGTGGTGACTGAGTGGAATAACAGAAGAGAAATTAAAAGTGACAAGTAATTGGGAGATGTGGAGGGCCATGATCACCTACGTTCTGAAGGGATGCGACACAAAGAAGAAGAAGAAGAAGAAGAAGAAGAAGAAGAAGAAGAAGATATTTCCCAGTTTTATTTCAATAAATGTGGTTTGTTTCATCTTTTTTAATATTAACGTTTGAATTTTATCCTATATTACTTAGGAAACGAGAAGTGGCCAAAGAAGGAATTGACGTGGTCAGTAAAAAAATTCAGTAAAACCTCGAAATTGACACAAGAACAGCAATTGTAAGTTGACTCTTTTGTTTAACGTATAGTTTATTTGACTGGCAGTCATTTACAATTTGAATTAAATAATCTTTAAGAAACTAAAAACATTGGTTTACATTTTGGATGCAAGAGAATATTCTTTTGAAAATCTTTTTTTAAATGGAATGTTCACTTTTATTTATTTAACTAACAAAATGACATCACTAATAATATTATCTAAAAGGTCTAATCACGATCAACTGACCAATGAGGATTCAGTTTTGTTGTTATTAAACTCCTAAACTGATCCCCCACTTGATGTTGTCTCAAACGTCTAATCAAATCTTAATGGCCAATATTGTTCAGTTTTGTTATGACTTAACTACTAAACGGATCCCCCACTTGATTGTTTAAAAACTCTAATCGACTTTTACTGGCCAATAGGGTCTAGTTTTGTTGTTATTTAACTCCTAAACTCATCCCCCACTTAATGTTGCCTAAAAAATCTAATCAAGTCTTACTGGCCAAATAGGGTCCAGTTTTGTTATTATTTAACTCCTAAATTGATCCCCCACTTAATGTTGCCTAAAAAGTCTAATCAAGTCTTAATGGATAAATAGGGTCCAGTTTTGTTGTTATTTAACTCCTAAACTGATCCCCCACTTAATGTTGCCTAAAAAATCTAATCAAGTCTTACTGGCCAAATAGGGTCCAGTTTTGTTGTTATTTAACTCCTGTACTGACCCCCCACTTAATGTTGCCTAAAAAGTCTAATCAAGTCTTAATGGATAAATAGGGTCCAGTTTTGTTGTTATTTAACTCCTAAACTCATCCCCCACTTAATGTTGCCTAAAAAATCTAATCAAGTCTTACTGGCCAAATAGGGTCCAGTTTTGTTGTTATTTAACTCCTGTACTGACCCCCCCACTTAATGTTGCCTAAAAAGTCTAATCAAGTCTTAATGGATAAATAGGGTCCAGTTTTGTTGTTATTTAACTCCTAAACTGATCCCCCACTTAATGTTGTCTAAAAAGTCTAATCAAGTCTTACTGGCCAAATAGGGTCCAGTTTTGTTGTTATTTAACTCCTGTACTGACCCCCACTTAATGTTGCCTAAAAAGTCTAATCAAGTCTTAATGGCCAATAGGGTCCAGTTTTGTTGTTATCTAACACCTAAACTGATCCCCCACTTAATGTTGTCTAAAAAGTCTAATCAAGTCTGACTGGCCAATAGGGTTCAGTTTTGTTATTATTTAATTTCTAAACTGATGCCCGACTTGTTGTCTGAAAAGTCAAATTAAGTCTTACTTTCTAATGGGGTTCAACTGATCCGCTTATAATAAATGCGTAAATATTGATATGCTTTTCTTCTTCTTCTTCTATCTTTCCTGCAGATATGCTATTCGCCAAGGTTTCCGAAGATGGTCTGAAGTTACTCCCTTAATTTTTCGTGAGGTGAAAGAAAATGGTGACGTAGAACTGTCTTTTGAGAGATTTGAACATGGTGATAAGGATCCTTTTGACGGAAGAGGTGCGGATATTATGTCTTCTATTTCCTTCTTAACTTTAACAACCTACCTGTCATATGAGGGAATGCGTAATTATTCCTAGATTTATCGACTTGACATAATTAGTGAATTGCCACACGCTTTGGGCGATCATGTCCCGAAAGAGACATGACTGACTGGGCAGAAGATTTTCTAGGCTGCTCTTTAAAATATAGCTGAAGAAAGAAGAGACGGATTGTATTAATAAGTAGTAATTAGTGGGGGATCTGTTTATTACTTAATAACAATAGATTACTGATCCCCCACTTTTTGCCCAATAGAAGCTTTACTTATATTTCCGATTATTATCTTCATTCAGTCAGTTAAGTGCCATACGTGATACACGCTTTGGGCGATCATGTCTCGAAAGAAACATGACTGACTGGGCAGAAGATTTTCTATCCTGCTCTTTAAACTATAGCTGAAGGGAGAAGAGACGGATTTTATTAATAAGTAGTAATTAGTGGGGGATCAGTTTATTACTTAATAACAATAGATTACTGATCCCCCACTTTTTGCCCAATAGAAGCTTTACTTATATTTCCGATTATTATCTTCATTCAGTCAGTTAAGTGCCATACGTGATACACGCTTTGGGCGATCATGTCTCGAAAGAGACATGACTGACTGGGCAGAAGATTTTCTATCCTGCTCTTTAAACTATAGCTGAAAGGAGAAGAGACGGATTTCATTAATAAGTAGTAATTAATGGGGGATCAGTTTATTACTTAATAACAATAGATTACTGATCCCCCATTTTTTGCCCAATAGAAGCTTTACTAATATTTCCGATTATTATCTTCATTCAGTCAGTTAAGTGCCATACGTGATACACGCTTTGGGCGATCATGTCCCGAAAGAGACATGACTGACTGGGCAGAAGATTTTCTATCCTGCTCTTTAAACTATAGCTGAAGGGAGAAGAGACGGACTGTATTAATAAATAGGAATTAGTGGAGGATCAGTTTATTATTTAATAACAAAAGAAAACCGATCCCCCTTTTTTGCCCAGTAGAAGCTTTACTTATGGTTTCAACTATTATCTTCATTCAGTCAGTTAATTGGCATACGTTATACACGTGCATGTGCGTTGTGGTGCAGTGGTTATCGGCTCGGAACGAAAAATTGGTAGAGCCGAGTTCGAATTCCACTTGAATTCCTTGCATTCGCTTACGCACAAATACCCTTGGGAAAGGTATTAATCCGTCTATTCCTTCCAGTTATGGGTTAAATAATAGAACAGATTGGGTTCTATAGCCTGAGTCGGCAACTAGTCTACCGCAGAAAGCATTGGCAGCCGACTGCGGGATAATCTTCTGCCCATTCAGTCATGTCTGTTTCCAGGCATGATCGCCCAAGCGTGTATCACATATGGAACTTAACTGACTGATACACGCTTTGGGCGATCATGTCACAAAGGGGACATGACTGACTGGGTAGAATGTTTTCTATTTTGCTCTTTAAACTATAGCTGAAGGGAGAACAGACGGATTGCATTAATAAGCAGTAATTAAAGGGGGATCAATTTGTTACTAAATAACCAAAGAAAAACGATCACCCACTTTTTTCCCAGTAGAAGCTTTACTTATGTTTCCAACTATTATCTTCATTCACTCAGTTAAGTGCTATACGTGATTCACGCATTTTGGCGATCATGTCTCGAAAGAGACATGCCTGACTAGGTAGAATATTTTCCTGTAGGAAATTACCATTACTTTCTGCAGTAGACTGGTCGCCAACCAAGGCTGTAGAACCTAATATGTCCTGCTATTTAACTCAAAGCTTCAGGGTGAAATATGGATAATATTATAATATTAATGATTAGTAATTAATGGTGGATCAGTTTATTACTTAATAACAATAGAAAACCGATCCTCCATTTTAGGCCCAGTAGATGCTTTACATATGTTTCCAACTATTATATTCAGTCAGTCAGTTAAGTACCATACGTGATGTATGCATGGGAGATCATGTCCCGAAAGAGACATGACTGACTAGGTAGAAAATTGTCCCGCAGTAGGTTACCATTATTTTCTACAGTAGACTGGCAGCCAACTAAGGCTATAGAACACAATCTGTCCTACCACTTAACCAGTAGCTGGATACAGAAAAGACGGATTGATAACTTTTCCAGGGGTATTTTTTTCGTAAGTGAATGCAACGAATTCAACTGGAATTCGAACTCGGCTATCCGATTTGTCTAGATTGTTGTTTCTGTTTTAGTAGTGTTACTGATGAAAGATATTTTGGCAAGCAGTTTTTATCATAAAGTGCTTGATATCGGGGTGGAGACAGAGCGTTGATAGTTTTAGTGCAATTTGGTCGGAATGAACCTGCTCAGTTCAAGTGGCAAATTCTTTGCACTAAAACTATATATACATGGTGTCTATAAAGTCCGTGTACACTTAAAAAATATAACTTTATTTGTATTGTGACAGAAATAATCTGTAAAAAATGAGCTTGAACAATTAAACTTGAAAGATGATACAGTGTTTCAACAAGATGAAGCTCCTTGTCACTTTGCTCGGCGTGTTAGTTTCTAAGTCAGGAATTTCCTAACAGATAGATCGAAAGGGGTGGACCATTTTTTTGGCCTCCACGTTTGCCAGATTTGACTCCATTAGATTTTTTTATGGGGACATGTAAAAACAATTGTGTATGCAACCAAACCTAGTTCATTAGAAGATTTTTTTTTTTAATCATATCACCCCGAGCAAGGCGATAACGCCACTGATGCGCAGGGGGCTACGTAAGAGTAAAAAGATTGGAAAAGAGAAAACCGGAAACCACATCCTAAACAGGAAACAAGGGATGAGCCTCTTCACCTGTTCAATAGACGTGGGTGGAGTGTGAACCGGGTGATAGTTTAGTCTATCTACTCCAATTGAAAGCTAAAATAACTAATGTGATTTCAGGCATTACTGTAAATCAGTTGGCAATTCTTTTTTATGTGAACTGCAAAATCGTTTTACCCTTTGTATTGCTAATGATGGAGGACATGTGGAAAGTTAAATAAGAGTTCAATAAAACCTTTAAAAAGATAGATTTACTTCTTTCTAATACTTTTTACAGATTATGACGATCTGTTGTGTAAAACAGCAGTCGGTGTTGGCATTTTTAGATTTAGTATACTGTATTTTTGCTCTACTTTCGTATAGAGCAGTTTTCTGTTAAGGTTTTCGTCTTGGGGTTTTTTTTTCTTTCAAACAAGCTCTTGACACATTGTTCTTGTGATTGGTTGTTTCTTTTTTTCTTCCTCTTTATTTAACCTACGAGGGGTCACCGTTGGGTTATTGACGATTTAATTTATTTACTGATAGGTTAGCATTGGTTTTTCGGACATTAGTCTTTAATAAATGAGTGCTGCTTTATGGTAATTACGTATATATATATCGAGGCAGCAAATAATTTTCTAAACATATTCTGTTAATGATGAGCCGTTCTAAACATCGTATTTTGGCTTTAATTTCAGGTGAAAATAAAGACAAAAATTCTTCAACATTTGGAATTTTTATACTATGCTTTCGGCTCACATGAGCCATCTTCAGAGAGGTTACAGAGACGCTAATATAAAGACTTCACAATCAAAGATGATTTTATCTTGTGTTGCTATGCAACGATAACAGTCACTGAATAGCAGACGAAGTTTCTAAATTTGTAATGCGGTTCTATGACGTCACACCACGTGAGAGACCGAAATGTTATAATGGCTGATGTGAGCCGAAAGCTTAGAAACAGCATAATAAAAAATTATTCAAATGTTGAACAAGTTTAGTCTTTACTTTCACCTGAAATTAAAGCCAAAATACTATTTTTAGAACGGCTCATGTTTAAACATTCATTCATGTTATATTTAACAATAAGTGTTTAGAAAATTATCTGCCGCATTAAATAATCCCAACACTAAGAAATTTCAGTGGATTCGGTGACTGTTATCGTTGCTTAGCAAAGTTTTATGTCAAGACAAGGTAAAAGCCGGCTCATGTGAGCTGATATCTTAAAAACAGCCTTATAAAAAATGTGCGTCGTGGTGCAGTGGATATCGGCTCGGAACGAGAAATCGGGAAGCCGAGTTCGAATTCCAGTCGAATTCCTTGCATTCACTTACGCGCAAATGCCCTTGGGAAAGGTATTAATCCGCCTCTTCCCTCCAGTTATGGGTTAAATAATAGGAGAGATTGGGTTCTGTAGCCTTGGTCGGCAACCAGTCTACAGCAGAAAGCAATGGCAACCTACTGAGGAATAATCTTCTGCCCAGTCAGTCATGTCTCTTTGGAGACATGATCGCCCAAGCGTGTATCACGTATGGCACTTAACTGACTGAATAAAAAATATCCAAATGTTGGACAATTTCTGTCTTTATTTGTACCTGAAATTAAAGCCAAAATACAATGTTTAGAACGGCTCATGATTAAACATAATATACATTCATTGTCTGTTATATATGTGTAACAGTATCTTCTTCTATGTGCCCTGTCCTTTCAGGACGTAGGTGATCATGAGCTTTCACGTCTCCCTATCTCTTGCAGCTCTTGGCACCCTTTATCTTGTTACCCCCTCCCAAACCCTGCTCTGCAATCCATTAAACTAGAATATTAATTCATAGAAACTAACATGGTCACAAAGTGAGGGATCAGTTTATATATTCATTAAAATATAAAATTGATCCCCCACTTTATATCCACATTATAATTTCTTATTTGTTTCTCAAATTCTGATTAGGTATGAATCCACCTTTTCTCAATACTGATTAGTTATTCATAACTATTCTTTTATGAGCCGTGTCCTTTCAGTACGTAGGCAATCATGGACATCCACGTCTCCCTATCTCTGGTGGCTCTCTTAGCACGCTTTTCCCTATAACATCTGGCAACCCCCAGTTCTGTCATCCACCTGCTCAGGCCCTTCAAATAAGTTATCCGCTGCTTTCCTCTGTCTCTTTTCCCTTCTATCTGGCCTGTTAGTATCAGGTTCTCCAAGCCCTTCTTCCTCATTGCATGTCCCAGGAACTTTAGTTGTCTCTTCCTGATGCTCAGTATTAATTTCCTTTTTGTTTCCATTCTTTCCCAAACCTCATCATTGCTCACATGCTCGGTCCATGATATCCGCAGCATCCTTCTGTAGAACCATATTTCAGCCTCTTCAATTTTTTTCTTCATCTTTCTTGATATTGTCCAACATTCACTGCCATTAGAAAATTATCTGCTGCCTCTATACACTAAATTATATATATACTAGCAGTATAGCCCGGCGTTGCTTGGGTGTAATGAAAGCTTTAAAACTAATCCATGGTTCTGGAGCTCAGACTCTTTGGACGTTGGCACGAAAGACTAAAAAGCAATAGTTGTTTTCAGTTAAAACGCAACCGTAGACTGAAAGAAAAATGAATGGATGTAAGTCAAATTTTGATTTCCTAGTATCGATATCAAATAAGCTTTTTGGTCGTAAACTGAATTTTGAAGGCTAAATAGGTCCTCTGAGTAAATGGTATCATGGCTGAGACTAAGAACTACAATTATACCTACTTAGAGCCAAACCCGAAGCAAAAACTAAAATAAAAGGGCTGAAAAAATACAAACATACAGGCAGATAAACAGACACACACACACAAACATCTTGCCTTTTATATATATATATATATATATATATATACATTATCGATTTTCTGCACTATTGTAAGAACTGCAACCTTGGAACTTCCGAATATCGTTTCTTATGTCTTCGTCTATGAGTGTATCAAATTTGATTAAAATCGGACCACTCCTTCTATAACCCGATTTTTTCGATTATCGATTTTCGATATTTATTGGGGGTACCTCGACACAAAACCTAGCTAAGAACACTCGCAGACGCTTATATAGTACAACTGTGTAAATTTTCAAGAAAATCGGTTCAGCCATTTCGGAGTGTATAGGTAACGGACACACACACAGACATACACACATACACGCACACAGACAAAGTTCCATTTATAAATAAGTTTAGATACTTCAGTTTTTCTGTATTTTATTTTCTGAAAATATTTTCATTATTTCGAATAGACTTATCAGATTGTTGTCTTAATAGTTTTGATTTCTGAGCGCAGTCACATCATTCAATATTTCCTAAACTTCTCGTCTCGTTTGAAATGTTGCTTTTTAAATATCAAATCAATACTGCATGAGTCCTGCGTAATCTTTCATCTTAATAATAACATCAACGGTTTGACGACGAAACTTTACTTTCAGTAAGTTTGTAGCCTTCTTTATTACAACATGATGTTCGTTAGAAAAGATTATAAAAAAAAACTTTAAAAAAAAAAAAATTACAAAAACACTTTGGAGATCACAAGCACAAAATGAAGTTTAATGTAGCACTAGTAGTATACACCCATAAATATACACACACACACACACTCTTCCACATTGGCAGGGGTCAAACTAACGGTCAGGCCAACCCACACTTAGATAAAGGACATATCAAAGTAGACTGATACCATCAGACCATAAACATCCCAACTATAAATCACTCATATGCACACCATAAACGCACGCAGAGATACATGCACTAGCTCACACACACACACACACACACACACACACACACACACACACACACACACACACACACACACACACAATTAACGACAGCAGCAGCAGCCAGGAAGGACCATTTGTTAAAAGGCGCGGACTCAAACACAAGCCCTCTAACATTCTGAAGATGAGATTTAGATCTCGAAATACTAATGTATAATAAATAGGTGATACCCAACAACATATTTACCTTCCTTTATTTTACTAAACGCTTTGTGACAGCCTTCAAGACCTAACGATATTCCTAATATACACAATGCTTCAAGCAAATTACAAAACTTTCCTAATCAAGTCAACAGTTAATTTTATTTTCTCTCTCTTTTTTTTTTTTTTTTTTTTGTAGGTAGCACTTTGGCTCATGCCTACCCACCAGTTGATGGCCGGACCCATTTTGACGATGATGAAGATTGGACATCAAAAGTGGACTATGGTACAAATTTGGAACATGTGGCCACACACGAAATTGGACACGCTCTCGGACTAAACCATCTACCCGGTATAGACCCTATTATGTCACCATTCTACCCGGGCTATGTACCGAATTTTAGTCTCCATCGATATGATATTATGGAAATACAGAGACGTTACGGTAAGAATTTATTTAGCATGTTATCTACCCGTCAACCTCAGCACATCGGCCATAGCACTTTTTATATACCATGTCCTTTCATGGCGCGTTCAGTCATGGCTCTCCACAACTTCTTATCATTTGAAGCTCTTATTAATGCTTTTTTAACTATCACTGTGTTACTGACGATCTGCCATATAGTCACACAAGCTCGTTAGTTAAGTTAGCTGATGTTCCCAAATGTCCCTATCAACTGGGTATGATTGTTGTTTTCAGGTCCACCCAGATCCAGAATGGTAGCACCTGTTAAGGCCCCCAAAATCCTGGGTATGACGGTAAACTGCATCCAGCAGCAAGGCTTCTCGTTGGGAAGTTGTGAGGAGCATGGAACCACCTCTTAATTGCTGCTGTTCCCAGGTTCACCCCGAGCCGGAGTGGTAGCACCTATTAGGGTCCCAGCTATGGGCAAATATTTAAATACCAAATGGTCAAAACACCATGAAAGACTTTTATAGAAATATATACATAAAAATATACTTTTATAGAAAAATATTACTATCAATACTTTTCTGAAGGAAAAATATTACCAACAATACAATTTTGAAGGAAAAAAATATTACCAGCAATACATTTATGAATACAAAATTGGAGTAGATAGACTAAACTATCGCCCGGTTCACACTCCACCCACTCTATTGAACGGGTGAAGAGGCTCATCCCTTGTTTCCTGTTTAGGATGCGGTTTCCGGTTTTCTCTTTTCTAATCTTCTTCTCACTTCGTTTTTTTTCAATTGGAGTAGATAGCCTAAACTATCACCCGGTTCACACTCCACCCACAGCTAATGAACAGATGAAGAGGCTCATCCCTTGTTCTCTGTTTAGGATGTGGTTTCCGGCTTTCTCTTTTCCAATCTTTTCACTCCTTTTTCTTTTTTTTCAATTGGAGTAGATAGCCTAAACTATCGCCCGGTTCACACTCCACCCACATCTAATGAACAGGTGAAGAGGCTCATCCCTTGTTCTCTGTTTAGGATGTGGTTTCCGGCTTTCTCTTTTCCAATCTTTTCACTCCTTTTTCTTTTTTTTTCAATTGGAGTAGATAGACTAAACTATCGCCCGGTTCACACTCCACCCACGTCTATTGAACAGATGAAGAGGCTCATCCCTTGTTTCCTGTTTAGGATGCGGTTTCAGGTTTTCTCTTTTCTAATCTTCTCACTCTTATGTAGCCCCCTGCACATCAGTGGCGTTACCGCCTTGCTCGGGGTGATATGATTAAAAAAAAAAAATGGGCAGTTAGTGAAGCCTCAAACTGGGGTCAAAACATGAAATATAACAATACATTAAAAAAATTAACAGCAATATATTTTCATAAGGAAAAAAGCTATTATCAATACATTATTGGGGAAAAGGTTACCGAAACGTATTTGGGAAAATATCACAAGAAAATAAAATTTCGGCATTAAATGACCATATGTCGTTAAATAAACCAAGCCAAAAGTTTCATTTTGTCCTCAAGTGTCAAATTTCTCCAAGCCGTCTTTCCTCATTATGTGGCCCAGAAATTCCAATTACCTCATTCTGGTCGGGGTTGTTTTCATTTTCCTTAAAACTTCCCTGTTGGACACATGTTCGGTCCATAGTATTCTCAGCAGCCTTCTTTTAAACCACATCTCTGTTGCCTCAAGTCATCTCGAGGGAAAACAGTCCAGCATTCACTGCCATATAACAGCTTATTAATATATTATATTGGTTATTAATATACTTTTTAATTGATTGTAGACAAGTTTCTTTACTTTTTATATTACTCATATCATGAATTAGTAATTAGTAATAGTGATTGTCTATATTTCTGAGATGAGGTAGTATTTACAGTATTTACATTATTCGGACTATTGTCCTCATCTTTGTTGCCATTTGTACAACGTTTAATAATAGATCATTCTATTTGTCTATATTTCTGAGATGAGGTAGTATTTACATTATTCAGAATATTGTCCTCATCTTTGTTGCCATTTGTACAACATTTTGGTCGTTGTACATTCCGGCCTTCTTCAGGTGTTAGAAATTTCGAATAGAACCCTTTATTACAATCACTGGGGTATATCATCTCCATCGCTTTTGCGTATAGCCTCTTTTTGGTAGTCATGAGTTATCTCCCTCTAACCCGACTCTGTAAGTTACTTGTCCACCACTGCTGTATCCTGGTATTGAACTCACAACTCTTTGGGTCAAGTCACAGGAATTAACCAACGTCTATATCCACTGGCAATGTCTCCTTAAGAACAATAGTCCGAATAACGTAAATATTGCACTACCAAAACAAGGACACTAAAATTATGATTGTAATATATATATATATATATATATATATATATATATATATATATATTACTGTGCAAAAGTATTAGGACAAGAACTAGTTTGTCTTTTGTGAGGCATATTAACAGGAAATAAACAATTTAATTAAAGTAATTTTATTTGATTTACTCAACAAATGCTTCAACAAGAAAAATACTTGTTACAAAATAAATTTAATATTTAGTATAATAGCCTTTTGCTTTGATCACAGCTTTCATTCTGTTAGGCATTGACATCACAGGCTTCTTCAATGTATCTAATGTTATTTCCTGCCAAGCAGCTTGTATTTCTTCCCAAAGTGTATCTTGCGAAGTAACATTAGATTTATCGTTTTTTATCCAAAACATCTCATAGATGTTCAATAGAGTAGTTACAAAATAACTTGTTTAATAAAAAATAGGAAAAATTAAATATAACAAATTTTAAATACATTTCTTTTACACCTGGTTTTAAATTATCAATATTTATTCGCAATTTATTTGGCTTTTCACCCTGTATTTGAATTTTAGTGAGGTTTTTAGAAAAATCATCACCGTCCTAATACTTTTGCACACTGTAGAAGGCCGGAGCGTACAATGGCCAAAACGTCGTACAAATTGCAACAAAGATGAGGACAATAGCTCAATTCATTTAAATAATGTAAATACAATCTCATCTCACAAATATAGACAAATACTTTCTGTTTTTGGTTTTAAACTTCTAGTTGTGCTTTCAAAAATAAAGCCTTAGAAAATCAGTTAATCTATTAGGCCTGACGATACGGAAAGGTTGGAACCATGGTCGCGTGATCGGCCGATCTTCTTAATTTTGATGTGTATCTTTTACCGTGAGTTAACTTGTCGGTTAATGATAATCTTATGGTTGGCTGTTTTTAAATTTTATGGAACCCCTTCTCTAAAAAAAGTGGACGCTATGCGAAATTAAAAAAAAAAAATTGTTATTATAGAACTTACAATTACGTCTAACCATTTCAAATCTAAAATGATGTGACCTTACCACCAATCTAGTCAGTTAAATGCCATACGTGATACACGCTTTGGACGATCATGTCTCGAAAGAGACATGACTGACTGGGCAAAAGATTTTCTATCCTGCTCATTAAACTATAGTTGAAGAGAGAAGAGAAAGATTGTATTAATAAGTAGTAATTAGAGTGGGGGGCAATTTCTTACTTAATAACAATAGAAAACTGATCCCCCACTTTTTGCCCAGTAGAAACTTTACTTATGTTTCCAACTATTATCTTCATTCAGTCAGTTAAGTTCCATACGTGAAACACGCTTTGGGCGATCATGTCTCGAAAGAGACATGACTGACTGGGCAGAAGATTATCCCGCAGTAGGTTGCCATTGCTTTCTGCGGTAGACTGGTTGCCGACCATGGCTATAGAGCCCAATCTGTCCTGTTATTTAACCCATAACTGGAAGGAATAGACGGATTAATACCTTTCCCAATGGTATTTGCACATAAGTGAATGCAATGAATTCAGCTGGAATTCGAACTCGGCTCCCCGATTTCTCGTTCCGAGCCGATATCCACTGGACCACAACGCACAACCAATCTAATACCGCACTTATAAAGTCTAGTTTACCAAAAAGAAGAGCTCGTCAGAACAATTACCATGAACATTTTTATAGAACAGGAACTTCTATAAATATTTTTATGACTGCTGCTCTGACGAACTTGGGTCACTGGTGCCCCCTCCACAAGAATTTACTCGGGCAACCAGACTGGCAACAAGGTCCCACCCTTTTATTGTAAAATCAACCAAATGCAGAGGACAATTCTATTCCGTCAACTTCTTTTCTCGCGCTTCTCAGCTGTGGAACTCCCTTCCCTATACTTGCTTTCCTGATGGCTATAATCTCCGGGAATTTAAATGCAATGCCTATTCCCATCTCTTATCCTCTTGACTCCAGTTCTTTCTACATCACCCCGTGTATCTTGTTCTTTTCCTTTCTCTCTACCTTCGCAACTGTCTTCACTCCTGTGTTCACATCCTTCTCTTTCCCTTTCTCTTTCACTCTCTGTAGCTTGTTCGTCTTTGTCTTCACTCTCCTCCTGCCTAATACTTCAACTCTCTTATGTAACTCCAGCCTTTTCTAAATCACCCCGTGTATCTTGTTCTTTTCCTTTCTCTCTACCTTCGCAACTGTCTTCACTCCTGTGTTCACATCCTTCTCTTTCTCTTTCTCTTTCACTCTCTGTAGCTTGTTCGTCTTTGTCTTCACTCTCCTCCTGCCTAATACTTCAACTCTCTTATGTAACTCCAGCCTTTTCTAAATCACCCCGTGTATCTTGTTCTTTTCCTTTCTCTCTACCTTCGCAACTGTCTTCACTCCTGTGTTCACATCCTTCTCTTTCCCTTTCTCTTTCACTCTCTGTCGCTTTTTCGTCTTTGTCGTCACTCTCCTCCTGCCTAATACTTCAACTCTCTTATGTAACACCCTGCACATCAGTGGCGTTAACGCCTTGCTTGGGGTGAAATGATTTAAAAAACTGGAACTACTTAACGGCAGTGGGAAATTGATTAAAGCCAAGATGCCAGATCAGGTCCAAAACTAGTACACATTCTTCGCTGTATTTTTTCAATCTTCTCTAAAAAAATATATGCACTAAACCAGATCGAATGTCAGTATTCAATTCATGGTCCAATGGTTGATTTATGAATGCTTAAGATAGATTCTGTAGAGAAAAAGATTGTCTAGCACGACACAGTGAACCAGCAACAGTCCTAGCAGTAGATTAAATGTAACCATTACAATTGTAATGTTCGAAAGCAGAAAGAAGATTTGATAGAGCTTTGCTCCAAGTCGTTTGTCGTGAAGGACGTAAAGTTTAAATGATTATAAACTCTTAATTCATTTTATTTATTTTTTCAGGTAAAAGACAAACAGCCCCGACATCAAATTTAGAAAGTTTCTGCGGCCAGAATTATGAAGAAATAAATGCTGCTATGCGATGTAAGTCGGATCTTTATACGTGATACACGCTTTGAGCGATCATGTTGTATTAATAAGTAGTAATTAGTGGGGGATCAGTTTATTACTTAATAGTAATAGAAAACTGATCCCCCACTTTTTGACCAGTAGAAGCATTACTTATATTTCCAACTATTATCTTCATTCAGTCATTTAAGTGCCATACGTGATACACGCTTTGGATGATCATGTCCCGAAAGAGACATGACTGACTGGGCAGAAGATTTTTCTAACCTGCTCTTTAAACTATAGCTGAAGGGAGAAGAGACGGATTGTATTAATAAGTAGTAATTAGTGGGCGATCAGTTTATTACTTAATAACAATAGAAAACTGATCCCCCACTTTTTGCCCAGTAGAAGCTTAACATATTTTTCCAACTATTATCTTCATTCAGTCATTTAAGTGCCATACGTGATACACGCTTTGGGCGATCATGTCTTGAAAAAGGCATGGCTGACTGGGCAGAAGATTTTCTATCCTGCTCTTTAAACTATAGTTGAACAGAGAAGTGACGGATTGTATTAATAAGTAGTAATTAGTGGGGGATCAGTTTATTACTTAATAACAATAGAAAACTGACCTCCACTTTTTGCCTAATAGAAGCTTTACTTATGTTTCCAACTATTATCTTCATTTAGTCAATGAAGTGCCATACGTGACCCAGTAATTGTTGTTGAGTTTTTAAATTAACCTAATCTAAATTAACTGTAAAAATGTATTGGTAAATATCGCGTAATCTAAAGTTAGATTAAAGCAAATATTCGTTGGTGATAAAAAAATTGTCCACCGGCCTGACTTGAATTTATTTATTTATTCACAGTGAACGGAAATACAGATTACATTTTCGTTGACCGAAAAATGGTTATCAGTGGTGTGAGCGGACGAAAGACGTTCGTTACGCGTCTGTTTCCACGTGGTCCAAAAACGGTGAATGCCGCTGTCTTCTCGAACCTGACAAATAGTGTTTATTTGTTCAAGGGTAAGTATTTTCAATTTATTTAAAAATCTATTGGTATCCCTTCTTGTCAAACATTAGCCTACGACCGGTGGGATTATTTATTCCTGAAATTCCCGACCGGCGTGGTAACCTGATAAGGGACCCACGTTAGTTTTTTGTGACCCACGTTAGTTTTTTGTGACCCACGTTAGTTTTTTTGTGACCCACGTTAGTTTTTTGTGACCCTCGTTATTTTATCAAATTTTTTTCTACCTACATTTATATCAGCTAAGTGCCATACGTAATACACACTTAGGCGATCATGACACGACTGAATGGGCAGAAGATTTTCCTGCAGATGGTTGCCATTAATTTCTGCAATAGACTGGTTGCCAACCAAGGTTATTGTTGTGGAGCTATTTTCGCAGTGGAGGTAAGTATTTGTGTTAAAGTCGGTCCTAATAAGTTCGACGTACAAAACGTTAGGAACGTGATATAATATGTATTACGCAGTGTAATCTTGCCAGGTCGCTGACTACTTTTGTATTCAACTAACTGTCGACTACTATTGTCCAACATTGGCTGACCCTCGTTCCTCTTACTACTCCTACCTTAAATTAGGTGGGAGAGTCTATTCACTATAGAATAGGTGTGTTTCACCATAACAGTTATAGAACCTAATCCGTCCTGTTATTTGATCCATAGCTGGAGAGAAGAGACGGATTAATGTTTTTCCCAAGGGTATATGCGTGTAAGTGAATGCAACGTATTCAACTGAAATTCGAACTCGGCTTTCCAATTTCTCGTTCCGAGCCAAAAAATATTTGTCGATTTAACCCCTAACTGGAAGGAAGAGACGGATTAACACCTTTCGTAAGTAAATGCAATGAATTCAACTGGAATTCGAACTCGGCTCCCCGATTTATCGTTCCGAGTCGATATCCACTACATAAAAAAAATGGGCCTGGTGGTGCAGTGTATATCGGCTCGGAACCAGAAATTGGAGAGCCGAGTTCGAATTCCAGTTGAATTCATTGCATTCACTTACGCACAAATAACCTTGGGAAAGGTATTAATCCGTCTTTTCCATCCAGTTATGTGTTAAATAATAGGACAGATTGGGTTCTATAGCCTTGGCTTGCAACCAGTCTACTGCAGAAAGTAATGGCAACCTGCTGCAGGATAATCTTCTGCCCAATTAGTCATGTCTCTTTCGAGACATGATCGCCCAAGCGTGCATCATGTATGGCACTTAACTGACTGAATGAAGATAATAGTTGGAAACATAAGTAAAGCTTCTACTGAGCAAAAGGTGGGGTATCAGTTTTCTATTGTTATTAAGTAATAAACTGATCCCCCACTAATTAATTACTACTTATTAATGCAATCCGTCTCTTTTCCCTTTAGATAGAGTTTAAAGAGCAGGATAGAAAATCTTCTGCCCAGTCAGTCATGTCTCTTTCGAGACATGATCACACAAATCGTGTATCACCTATGATTGATATCTCTTTGGTATTTTTGGTCTTAGTTTTAAAGGAAGGTGGTCACCTTGGTCTTCTCAGTCATAGTTTTAAAGAAAAGTTAAGTCTTGTTTTTTTCGCTCTTAATTTTAAAGGGAGGTGGTTTCTCCTTGTTCTTTTTAGTCTTAGTCTGAAATTGTTAAATAAAACTTTACCGTCAAAATAGTTAAATAAGAGACTTTACCGTTGAAATAGTTAAATAAAACTTCACTTCTGCTGTCATTGGTGCTTTTCTGGCATTTCCAGCCTGTGAAACTACCTTCTGTTTACTTGCTTCCCTAAAAGCTACAATCTTCAAAGATTTAAACGCAACGTCAATTGCCATCTTCTATCTTCTTGAATCTCGTTCATCTTTTATCCTTTCGTAAATACATCCTGAACATTGTGTTTTCTCTCACTGTAACACCCCTGCGTACCCTTTTTTCTTTTTACCCTTCTTTTTTTTCTTTTTATCTTTCTTTTCTTTTAATTCATCTTTTATTTTTAACCCTTTCCTTCTTTTCGTTTTACACTTCTTTCTTTCTTTCTTTCTTTCTTTCTTTCTTTTTACTCTTCTTTCCCTTTAAACTTATTTCTCTTTTTGCTCTTCTTTCTTTCTTTTTGCCCTTTCTTTTTATTTTTACTCTTCTTCTCTTTTTAGCTTTCTTTCTTTCTTTCTTTCTTTCTTTTTAACCTTCTCTCTTTTCTTTTTTGCTCTTCTTTCTTTTTTGTCCTTTCTTTCTATTCTTACCCTTCTTTCTTTCTTTCTTTCTTTCTACTTAACTTGTTACTTCTCTTTTCTTTCTTTTTTTCTTTTTTCTTCCTTCTCTCTTTTTAACCCTTCTTTCTTCCTTTTTACCCTCTTTCTTTTTTTACTCTTCTTTCTTTCTTTTTTATCCTTCATATTTTCTTTTTACTTTTTCTTTTCTTTTTAACATTCTTTCGTTTCTTTTCAACTTCTTTCTTTCTTTTTACCCTTTTTTCTTTTAATCTCCTTTTCTTTTACCCTCCTCCTTTTGTTTTTACTCTTCTTTCTTTTCTGTCTATACTTCTTCCTTTCTTTCTTTCTTTCTTTCTTTCTTTCTTTCTTCTTACCCTTCTTTCTTTTCTTTTTACCCGTCATTCTTTCTTTTTACTCTTTTTTTCCTTTTTACACTTCTTTCTTTCTTTTTTCTTTTCTTTTTACTTTTCTCTCTTTCATCTTCTTCTTCTTTTCTTTGTAACTTTCTTTATTACTTTTTATCCTTTATTTTTTTTAAATTCTTTCTTTTTACTAATTTATCTTTTCTTTCTTTCCTTTTTTACTCGTTTTTCTTATTTTTCTACTCTTCTTTCTTTTCATCCTTTCTTTCTCTTCACGCTTCTTTCTTTTCTTTTTGAACTTCTTTCTTTCTTTTTCTACTTATTTGCCTTTCTTTCATTTTCTTTTCTTAGTTATTGGCCTTTCTTTCTTTCTCTTTCTACTTTTTTGCCTTTCTTTCTTTTTTCTACTATTTTGCCTTTCTTTCTTGTTAGACTTAATTGCCTTTCTTTCTTTTTCGACTCATATGTATTTCTTTCTTTCTCTTTCTACTTATTTTTCTTTCTTTTTCGACGTATTTGTCTTTTTTCTATTTCTACTCATTTGTCTTTCTTTCTTTTTTTCTTTTTTTCTTGCTTTCTTTCTTTAACAACAAATTGTCTCTATAAAATAATTCATGTGCATGAAAACAAATCTTGGCCTAAGGACAAAAAAAAAAAAACAAAAAAAAAAACAAGTGCTGCCTACACTCTCCGGAATGTGTCCTAATTTTTTATTTCTTTTAATTTTATTTCTGCAGGATCAAAAGTTTGGGCATTTCTTGTAAGCGCACCAGACCGGTTTGTCCTCAAAAATGGTTTCCCAAAAGATCTGCTAAACTCAGAAGTCAGAAAACCCGAAGCTGCAATCAAGATTAAAGATAGATTTGGAATGTACACAATTTTTCTAATCAAGGTAAATCTTTTTTTACAAAAGTTGTTTCGTTCGGTTCAAAATCTGTGTCCATTAAAAAGTGCTCAATGCAAAACTAGGCGAATTAAGCGTAGCAGATACGAAACTCAAACAAATAAATCCGTTTCTGTTGGACGAAGGGAATTATTCTGTAAAATATCATGTGATTCCTCTTTTTTAATTGCATAATTTTCATAGGATTTGAAATAATTTTATGCTTGATTTCAATGATTTTTTAAAATTCTTATCAGCATTGCAAAGTACATGAAATGATTGGTTTTGTGTTCCTTTTTTCTTTCTTGTAGGAAGGTAAACTGTGGGTGTGGCTGCCCTATGATGAAAGGGTAGTCAGCAGTATTGGGTTCCCTGCCATAGAAATATTTCCAAGAATTCCAGAGCGTATGGACGCAGCCATTACTGGTGAAAATATTGCCAATTTTATTGTTGGAAAAAAGTAAGAAAAGAAGAGGATTTCTTTTTCATTTTACAGCTTGCTCTTTTTTCTTTTCTTTTCTTTTTCTTTTTTCTTTCTTTTTTTCTTGTTTTTATTTCTTGCTTTCTTTTTTCTTTCTTTTTCGTTCTTTCTTTCTTGCTCTTTTTTTCTTTTCTTTTCTTTTTCTTTTTTCTTTCTTTTTTTCTTGTTTTTATTTCTTGCTTTCTTTTTTCTTTCTTTTTCGTTCTTTCTTTCTTGCTCTTTTTTCTTTTCTTTTCTTTCTTTCTTTTCTTCTTTTTTCTTGCTTTCTTTTTCTTTCCTTTTTCGTTCTTTATTTCTTGCTCTTTCTTCTTTCTTTCTTTTTTATTTCTTGCTTTCTTTCTCTTTTCTTTCTTTCTTTTCTTTCTTGCTTTCTTTTTTCTTTCTTTTTTCGTTCTTTCTTACTTTCTTTTTTCTTTCTTTCGTGCTCTTTTCTTTCTTTCTTTCTTTCTTTTTGTTTGTTTCTTCCTTTCTTTCTTTCTTTCTTTCTTTCTCTTTCTTTCTTTCTTTCTTTTTTATTTCTTGCTTTCTTTCTTTTTTCCTTCTCTTTTCTTTCTTTCTTTTCTTTCTTGCTTTATTTTTTCTTTCTTTTTTCGTTCTTTCTTACTTTCTTTTTTCTTTCTTTCGTGCTCTTTTCTTTCTTTCTTTCTTTTTGTTTGTTTCTTCCTTTGTTTCGTTCCTCCTTGCTCTCTTTCTTTCTTTCTTTCTTTCTTTCTTTCTTTCTTTTTGACACCTATCTAACGTGAACTATAATATCATAAAAAACAGCATGCCCCACAAACTATATATATATATATATATATATATATATATATATATATATATATATAAACTCGTATATATTATCTGGTTATGTGGTGTGTGTGTGTGTGTGTGTGTGTGTGTGTGTGTGTGTGTGTGTGTGTGTGTGTGTGTGTGTGTTTGCGCTAGTATATATTAATGTATACACACATATATATACGGGTCCATTCGCTATATATAAATAATGGCCGGGGTTGTAGCACCTTTTAGGCGGATCCCTGCTATGGGGTAATAGCTAACCCCTAAACTGCGAAAGACTAAAGACGCTTTTTCCGACCTGTCCTTTACTTATTCTAGTCATCTCGTAAGATTTAAATTCATATATTTAACACGGATACTTTTGTGTTTCTTTGATTCAAACTGATGACGCAAAAAAGAAGCTAGGTTTCATAACTAAAAGTATACTTTCTCAATGGCAAACTGTGTCTTAAAAGAAAGTATACTTTGTGCGTTGTAGTGCATTGGATATCGGCTCGGAACGAGAAATCGGGGAGCCGAGTTCGAATTCCAGTTGAATTCATTGCATTCACTTACGCGCAAATAACCTTGGGAAAGGTATTAATCCGTCTATTTCTTCCAGTTATGGGTTAAATAACAGGACAGATTGGGTTCTATAGCCTTGGCTGGCAACCAGTCTACCGCAGAAAGCAATGGCAACCTACTGCAGGATAATCTTCTGCCAAGTCAGTCATGTCTCTTTCGAGACATGATCGCCCAAGCGTGTATCACGTATGGCACTTAACTGACTGACTGAATATAATAGTTGGAATAATGATTAAGGCTTCTACTGGTCATAAAGTGGGGGATCAGTTTATTACTTCATAACAATAGGAAACCGATCCCCCACTAATTACTACATAATAATATAATACATTTCTTTCCCCTCTAGCTATGAGTCAAATAACGGGACAGATTGGGTTCTATAGCCTTGGCTGGCAACCAGTCTACCGCAGAAAGCAATGGCAACCTACTGCAGGATAATCTTCTGCCAAGTCAGTCATGTCTCTTTCGAGACATGATCGCCCAAGCGTGTATCACGTATGGCACTTAACTGACTGACTGAATATAATAGTTGGAATAATGATTAAGGCTTCTACTGGTCATAAAGTGGGGGATCAGTTTATTACTTCATAACAATAGGAAACCGATCCCCCACTAATTACTACATAATAATATAATACATTTCTTTCCCCTCTAGCTATGGGTTAAATAACGGGACAGATTGGGTTCTATAGTCTTGGCTGGCAACCAGTCTACCGCAGAAAGCAATGGCAACCTACTGCAGGATAATCTTCTGCCAAGTCAGTCATGTCTCTTTCGAGACATGATCGCCCAAGCGTGTATCACGTATGGCACTTAACTGACTGGCTTTCAGTCATGCAACTTAGCTTCAACATTTCTGAAATGGCTTTATGTATATGATGAAGTAATAAAATTACTTTTTGGAATATCTTCTATAATTTTAAGAATATTGCTTTTTATTAAGTCTTTTATGAGAATTGATTCATTCAGATAGAGTTATGCTCTGCTTAAGCATGGTTAAAACTTTTTCCTTTTGCTAATGGGCTTTTAATACACAGTTTGCCATCGAGAATGTATACAAAAAGGAATATAAACTTTCTCTGGTAAAACGAGTCTTTGATAAAACAATTTCAATTTGTGTCATCGTCTTCACTTAACTATCTATAAAATTTCCCCATAAATATTTGTATATACATAAAATATGAATCAAAGACAAAAATTTACAATTCCTGCTTAAATATGCTTTAAGGGTTGCTCTAAAATGACATTTTTTCAAACAGCGAAATGGGTTAAATAGCATGACAGATTTGGTTCTGTAGCCTTGGTTGGCAACTAGTCTATCACAGAAAGTAATGGCAACCTACTGCGGGAAAATCTTCTGTCCAGTCAGTCAAGTGTCTTTCAAGACATGATCGCCCAAAGCGTGTATCACGTATGGGACTTAACTGACTGAATGATGATAATACTTGGAAACATAAGTAAAACTGCTACTTGGCAAAAGTGGGGGATCAGTTTTCTATTGTTAATAAGTAATAAACCGATCCCCTACTAATTACTATTTGTTAATACAATCCGTCTCTTCAGCTATAGTTTAAAGAGCAGGATAGAAAATTTTCTGCCAAGTCAATCATGTCTCTTCCGAGACATGATCGCCCAAGCGTGTATCACGTATGGCACTTAACTGACTGAATGAAGATAATAGTCGGAAATATATGTTAAGCTTCTACTGGGAAAAAAGTGGGGGATCAGTTTTCTATTGTTAATAAGTAATAAACCGATCCCTCACTAATTAGTATTTGTTAATACAATCCGTCTCTTCAGCTATAGTTTAAAGAGCAGGATAGAAAATCTTCTGCCAAGTCTTCCGAGACATGATCGTCCAAAGCGTGTATCACGTATGGCACTTAACTGACTGAATGAAGATAATAGTCGGAAATATATGTTAAGCTTCTACTGGAAAAAAGTGGGGGATCAGTTTTCTATTGTTAATAAGTAATAAACCGATCCCCCACTATTAGTATTTGTTAATACAATCCGTGTCTTCAGCTATAGTTTAAAGAGCAGGATAGAAAATCTTCTGCCAAGTCTTCCGAGACATGATCGCCCAAGCGTGTATCACGTATGGCACTTAACTGACTGAATGAAGATAATAGTCGGAAATATATGTTAAGCTTCTACTGGGCAAAAAGTGGGGGATCAGTTTTCTATTGTTAATAAGTAATAAACCGATCCCTCACTAATTAGTATTTGTTAATACAATCCGTCTCTTCAACTATAGTTTAAAGAGCAGGATAATAGAAAATCTTCTGCCAAGTCTTCCGAGACATGATCGCCCAAGCGTGTATCATGTATGGCACTTAACTGACTCAATGAAGATAATAGTCGGAAATATATGTTAAGCTTCTACTGGGAAAAAAGTGGGGGATCAGTTTTCTATTGCTAATAAGTAATAAACCGATCCCTCACTAATTAGTATTTGTTAATACAATCCGTCTCTTCAGCTATAGTTTAAAGAGCAGGATAGAAAATCTTCTGCCAAGTCTTCCGAGACATGATCGCCCAAGCGTGTATCACGTATGGCACTTAACTGACTGAATGAAGATAATAGTCGGAAATATATGTTAAGCTTCTACTGGGAAAATAGTGGGGGATCAGTTTTCTATTGTTAATAAGTAATAAACCGATCCCTCACTAATTAGTATTTGTTAATACAATCCGTCTCTTCAACTATAGTTTAAAGAGCAGGATAGAAAATCTTCTGCCAAGTCTTCCGAGACATGATCGCCCAAGCGTGTATCACGTATGGCACTTAACTGACTGAATGAAGATAATAGTCGGAAATATATGTTAAGCTTCTACTGGGAAAAAGTGGGGGATCAGTTTTCTATTGCTAATAAGTAATAAACCGATCCCTCACAAATTAGTATTTGTTAATACAATCCGTCTCTTCAACTATAGTTTAAAGAGCAGGATAGAAAATCTTCTGCCAAGTCTTCCGAGACATGATCGCCCAAGCGTGTATCATGTATGGCACTTAACTGACTCAATGAAGATAATAGTCGGAAATATATGTTAAGCTTCTACTGGGAAAAAAGTGGGGGATCAGTTTTCTATTGCTAATAAGTAATAAACCGATCCCTCACTAATTAGTATTTGTTAATACAATCCGTGTCTTCAGCTATAGTTTAAAGAGCAGGATAGAAAATCTTCTGCCAAGTCTTCCGAGACATGATCGCCCAAGCGTGTATCACGTATGGCACTTAACTGACTGAATGAAGATAATAGTCGGAAATATATGTTAAGCTTCTACTGGGCAAAAAGTGGGGGATTAGTTTTCTATTGTTAATAAGTAATAAACCGATCCCTCACTAATTAGTATTTGTTAATACAATCCGTCTCTTCAGCTATAGTTTAAAGAGCAGGATAGAAAATCTTCTGCCAAGTCTTCCGAGACATGATCGCCCAAGCGTGTATCACGTATGGCACTTAACTGACTGAATGAAGATAATAGTCGGAAATATATGTTAAGCTTCTACTGGGAAAAAGTGGGGGATCAGTTTTCTATTGTTAATAAGTAATAAACCGATCCCTCACTAATTAGTATTTGTTAATACAATCCGTGTCTTCAGCTATAGTTTAAAGAGCAGGATAGAAAATCTTCTGCCAAGTCTTCCGAGACATGATCGCCCAAGCGTGTATCACGTATGGCACTTAACCCAAGACAGAAATTTACAATTTCTGCTTAAATATGCTTTAAGGGTTGCTGTAGAATGACATTTTTTTCAAACAGCGAAGTGTCTAATAAAACAAAATGTCTTCCATTAGATGTTACTGTTTATTGGGATTGCGGTATTTACGCTGATTTCGGGCAACGTTCTAAAACAGGAACATTGTGTTGCGAATATTCTTTGTTCTTTTCATTTATTTTTATTTGTTCTTTAGTTCAGTTTGTTCATTTTTTTTTTTTCAGATTTTATGAAAGTAAGCTGCACGATTCATCCGAAACAAAAAGCGGCATCCCGTTAAAAATCCTCTTGAAGTGCGCAAAATGATGGACGACGTCACTGCTCGAATTTTCTCAGGGTTTCTCGTTTTTTTTTGTTTGCAACTACGAGTCTGTGTTGAGTGTTATGTCGACGTTGTTTTTCAACAGGAAAGTTGTCCCAAGTCCTCTCCATCTTAACTAAATTGTGAGTGCTAACCCCACGATTCCAATACGTTATTTGTTGAATTTGGATGGGACCTTGACAGTTCGTCAGATTAACGCAAAGAAATTGTCGTAAATAAATCATTTATTTGCAAATAAATATATTTTTTATGTTTAATTGTTTGTGTCGTTATTTTGTCTGTTTGTATGTGCATTGTGGTGCAGTGATATCGGGTCAGAACGAGAAATAAAAAAAAGGAAAAGAGAAGGACACATAGGAAATAAAAAACAGAGGAAAACAACTTTCTCCTTTTTTTGATTTCTCTTTTTGTTTTCTCATATTTCCTTATCCTCTTTACCTTGTGGTGATACGGAGCAAAAGCGATGGACCGGATGTTCGCACCCTCACAACCAAAAAGCAAATGACCAAAACTCGTCGGTGCGCAGCTGGCTTCGCGCAGATGTTCTGGTTGAAAACTAAAAATTAATTAAATATTAAATTTCCAGTTCGCGAGCCTACGCGAATTTTATTTATCGACCCAGAATCAAATACAAGTGTGAATCGCAAATGATCTGCTGCGATCTAAAAAGAAGATATAAAAAGCCGATACAGAAAGCATAGACAGACAGACCGACGCAGGCCGACACACACACAGACTGACTCGGGAGAGAGGAGTGTAATCAGTATCCACCTTGACCGAAGTCATGTGGCTTACTATGCTAGCCTCCCTTCCTTCTCATCTTATCTTTCGCTGTCTCAAAACTACTTACTGACCCCAGGAGCGGATATTCAAAGACATTCCTTACTTATAACGTTCCCACATTCCTAAGCATTAATACTCTTTTCAGCATTTTATTGCCATGAACATTTTAACGTCCGTTTGACCCACATTCAAAGGATTACTCTAATTGTAAAAATTTTAATTGATATATGTATATATAAAATGTTATTTTTCAACTCAATTTGCTTTTTGATCGTGAGAATGCAAACATCCGGTCCATCGCTTTTGCTCGGTCGGTATCACCACAACCTCGTACGAAAATATTTGCCAATAAAAAGAAGTTAATTTTCATCAATTTTCTATTAAAAACTCACGTTCATTATTATCATTTTTAACTACCTGACTACCTGATGAGACATTGTTCTTTAAATGTCGAAACAAAATGTACACTTTTGTAGCAGATTGTAGTTTGGACCTGTTCGAAAGGATAATTTATAATAAATATTCATTGCTCTATTTTTATATTGAGCACTCTTTTAAATTAATGTTTTGAACGCTGTGAATATTTTCTTCGTTCCTTATTCATTTGGGATATATATATATATATAACATATATTCAATACTCATGCGTGTCTCTCTCTCTCTCTTTATATATATATATATATATATATATATATATATATAAAGAGAGAGAGTATTGAATATATGTTATTTTCTGGTATAACTCTAGTTTATGTTTGGCATTTTGCCTGATATTTGGCAAGTAATATATCGTAAAGTTGTTTTACTTGTATGTGGAAGGAAAATTAAATACACAGATAACACAGTTGCAATGGCTAATGCGGTACTGTCACCCCTGGCTCCACGGACAGAGTTTTTTTTTTTTTTTGCGCAGATGCAAAATCATTGCGATTTTCTATGAAATTGCAAGTTATATTTTCAACGTTGTTTAAAAGCGTTTTCATTTTTGATCGTTAACCAACGAGAAACTGAAGAGCCGAGTTCGAATTCAAGTTGAATTTGCTGCATTCACTTACGCACAAATACTCTTGGGAAATGTATGAATTCATCTCTTCTCTCTCCAGCTATGGATTAAATAGCAAAACATATTGAGTTCTGTAGCTTTAGTTGGCAACCAATCTATTACAGAAAGTAATGGCAACCTACTGCGTGAAAATCTGTCAAGTTAGTCATGTCTCTTTCGAGACATGATCGCCTAATCGGGTATTGCTTAAATGACTGAGCCAATACACAATACAGCCGTAGCGACTATTATCAATGACGTAAGTATGGGAGGTAAACAAATGTGTGTAACTTTGGAAATAGCATTTTGCTGCGATAAATAATATTGACAAACAGATTCATAAAATAAAAACAATTGTATACACTACCGGCCATAATTATTGCCCACTCCATTAAAAAAAAACAAAAAAAAACAATGATGTATTTCATACTATTTTTAGTATTTATTGCCAAGTGTATAATTTTAAATGAAAATAGAATGGTTCTTTTGTTATTATTACTTTGCAAAATTTTACAAGGCAAATAGCGACAATTTACGCATCACACCCTGGAGATTTGCTATCTATCTATCTATCTATCTATCTATCTATCTATCTATCTACTAGCGGTCATAATTATTAGGCTACCCCAGTTTTTTAAAAGGAATGAAGTATTTCATATTATTTTTAGTATTTATTGCCAAGTGGATAATTCTAAATGAAAATAGAATGGTTCTTTTTTTAAATACTGCACGATAACATGTGCATCAAATGAACTTTTCTGGTGTCCAGTTTTTGTGCTCTCTTCCCTATGCTAGTCTTTTCTTCTTATTGGCTGGCCAAAGCAAAGGCTTTTTAGCTGCCTTGTAAAATTTTACAAAGTAATAATAACAAAAGAACCATTCTATTTTCATTTAGAATTATCCACTTGGCAATAAATACTAAAAATAGTATGAAATACATCATTTCTTTTAAAAAACTGGGGTGGCCTAATAATTATGGCCAGTAGTATATATATATATATATATATATATATATATATTTGAGGATAAAATTTATATATATATATATATATAAATAATATATATATATTATATATATATAATTATATATATATATATATAAAATTTATATATATATATATATATATATATATATATATGTATTTGAGGATAAATTTTTTATAAATTCAGTGAATTTATTGAGTTTATAGTTGGGTCATTTTACGAGGGTCATTCAATAAATAAGGTGAATTTTTCTAAGGTAATTTTTTCTAATACAAATAGAAGCTTAATTTTTTTTTTTTAATTTTTCAACATAGTCTCCCAGCAGTGTCGCACACTTTTCCCATCTGTACACAATCTTCCGTATTCCCTCAGCGTAAAAATCTTTCGACTGATGTCTCAGCCAATCGCTCACAGCACTTTTGACTTTAACGTCACTTTCAAACTTCTTTAAACAATTAAGCCCACTTTTAGACATTTTTGGGCTGAAACATGTGGCACCATACACAGTTGATATTCTCCTATGAATTTCAACTGGTTTGCACCCTTCAGCAACCAAAATCTTGATAACTGACCTCTGTTCAATCCTGGAGCATGCTTCTTGGTCGGCCATCTTTGTTAATCTCCAAAAGATTTTTTTTCGATCTCCAAAAAGATTAAATCTTTTTGAAAAAGAAGTAAAGGAAAGAAAAAGTAAGTTTCTATCTGTATAAGAAGTTCTTATACCGAAAAACTCACCTTATTTATTGAATGACCCTCGTAGAATACAAATGCTATAGAAATTGGAGTAGATAGACTAAACTATCGCCCGGTTCACACTCCTCTCACGTCTATTGAAGAGGTGAAGAGGCTCACCCTTGTTACCTGTTTAGGATGTGGTTTCCGGCTTCGTCTTTTCCAATCTTTTCACTCTTTTCTTTTTCTTTTTTTCAGTTGGAGTAGATAGACTAAACTATCGCCCGGTTCACACTCCTCCCACGTCTATTGAACAGGTGAAGAGGCTCATCCCTTGTTCCCTGTTTAGGATGTGGTTTCCGGCTTCCTCTTTTCCAATCTTTTCGCTCTTTTCTTTTTTTCAGTTGGAGTAGATAGACTAAACTATCGCCCGGTTCACACTCCACCCACGTCTATTGAAGAGGTGAAGAGGCTCATCCCTTGTTCCCATTTTAGGATGTGGTTTCCGGATTTCTCTTTTCCAATCTTTTTACTCTTTTCTTTTTTTTTCCAGTTGTAGTAGGTAGACTAAACTATCGCCCGGTTCACACTCCTCCCACGTCTATTGAAGAGGTGAAGAGGCTAATCCCTTGTTCCCTGTTTAGGATGTGGTTTCCGGCTTCCTCTTTTCCAATCTTTTTACTCTTTTTTTTTTGTTTTCCAATTGTAGTAGGTAGACTAAACTATCGCCCGGTCCACACTCCACCCACAACTATTGAACAGGTGAAGAGGCTCATCCGTTGTTCCCTGATTAGGATGCGGGGTGATATGATTTAGGGGTTTTATTGATTTTATGGTATGAATTATTTACCTATCAGATTTTGTAGATACAGTGGATCCGTTGATTTTATGGTTCTGAATTAATAACTAATAGATGTACACTGTAACCTGGATATAAGAGAGTTGTCGACACCGGATAAAAGTTCTCTTATATCCATATTTCTCTCTTATAAGGGTTTATCTCATATCCGGGCCTGGTCTAATTTATATACAGTATAACCCGGATATAAAAGGAATCACGATATAAGAGATATTTTCTCTGGTCCAAAATTAGAGCCTGTGGTAATGTATATAAAATAGGCAAAACCCGGATATAATATAAACCAGCATATAAGATACCTTTTATCCGGTTCCGACAATTCTCTTATATTAGGGTTACACTGTACACTACCACAGGTTCTAATTTGAGACCAGAGAAACTCTCTCTTATATCAGGGTTATACTGATTTTATAAAAATTTAAATGCATTAGATTTTGTGGACACTATCGTTGGAAAATTTTAGTTCACAATTGTTGGAAAAAATTCAATCTTATATATATATATATATATATATATATATATATATACAGAATAATCTGAACAGCGTTGGAGATATAACAAAACTTAAATATATGTAAAGTGCGACACTGAGATCCGAAGGCGAATTGGCATGGCATAGAACGCGTTCCAGATGTTGTGTAGAGTATTAAGAGACGGGAAAATTTCGCTAGAAACAAAGAGGCGAGTACTGGATTGCTATGTGATATCAGTTCTTTAATATGGCAGTGAATGCTGGACAATATCATCAAAGATGAAGGAAAAACTTGAAGCAACTGCTGCGGATATCATGGATCGAGCATGTGAACAATGATGAGGTGTTGGAAAGAATGGCAACAAAAAGGAAATTAATACTGAGCATCAGGAAGAGACAGCTAAAGTTCCTGGGACATGCAATGAGGAAGGAGGGCTTGGAGAAGCTGATACTGACAGGCTAAATAGAGGGAAAAAGGGGCAGAGGAAGCAGCGAAGGTCCTGAGCAGGTGGATGGCAGAACGGGATGTGGAGACGTGGCCATGATTGCCTACGCCTTAAAAGGACAAGGTACAGAGAAAAAGAAGAAGATTGCCACAGAGAGGGTTAGGGTTGTAGATGGTTTTGTTTTTTTTCAGTAAAGCTGTTTTCATGCCTAAATAACTATTCAAACTCACGATACGTGAATTAAAAATGTATTTTAACTCGGATTTTCTGTGTTCCTGTTGGCATTTAAATAGACACGCTAAAAGGACGCCATCTAACGTTAGCAACACGATAATAACTTAGTTAAGACAGACATATTTATTATATATTTTGCGTACAATTTTGACACAAAGCTGAAGGAGAGGTGAGGCTGGTCGTCACTGACCATCCTCAACCTAGTTAATCTGATTTGCGACCCATTCATTCGATACAATTTACTCATTCAACAAAATTCAACACAAACCTTTTCGACCAATTCTACATTTACCAAAATACCATACATTTACCAAAGTACCACATACTCACTTGTGAACTAATTAAAACTCCGTAACCTAAAAATTTCTGGATATTTAAAATTCTTAATTTTATTTTATTATCCGGTCAGTCACAATAAGCAGCAACATCTAATGGAAGACATTTTGTTTTATTCTACACTTCGCTGTTTGAAAAAAAATGTAATTTTACAACAACCCTTAAAGAATAATTAAGGGGGGGGGGGTGTAAATTTGTCTTGGGTTTATTAGTCAGACAATTAAGTGCCATACGTGATAGACGCTTGGGCGATCATGTCGCGAAAGAGACATGACTGACTGGGCAGATTTTCTACCCTGCTCTTTAAACTATAACTGAAGGGAGAAGAGATTGTATTAATAAATAGTAATTAGTGGGGGATCAGTTTATTACTTAATAACAACATAAAACTTATCCCCCACTTTTTGCCCAGTAGAAGCTTTAATTATGTTTCTAAGTATTATCTTCATTCAGTCAGTTAAGTGCCATACGTGATACTCGCTTTGGGCGATCATGTCTCGAAAGACACTTAACTGACTGGGCTGAAGATTTTCCCGCAGTAGGTTGCCATTACTTTCTGTGGTAGACTAGTTGCCAACCAAGGCTATAGAAACAAATCTGTCATGCTATTTAACCCATAGATCGAGGGAGAAGAGGTCGATTAACATTTTTCCAAGGGTATTTAGCCCGAAAGTGAATGCAATGAACTCACCTTTCTGATTTCTCGTTCTGAGCCTATATTACTGCACCACGTGCAGCTACAGTGAAAATGATGCCGTTGTCTTTGATAGTTTTCTAATTGGTAATTAAACCGAAGAATTTTGGTGTCTATCTTAAACTCCATCAACCGAGCCTGTGCAGGCAGAAAGAGCGATTTATTGGCTCCTTGCAATTACTGGAGGGTTTGTGAGTGTTACATTTTTTCCTTTTCATCACTCTTATGGTGTTGTGCGTTTACACCCCCCCCTTACATTTTAATTTATTGATTAAGATTTATTTTTAGACGAGCTCCATCTTTCCCCCCATTTTTGTAAGTAATCCTTTGGTGTTTTCTTTATCCTGTATTTACAATCTAAAATAAAGCCAACGTAAGCCTTTGAAAAAGTGTTGACCGAAAGTTTCCTCAGGTTGGTTTAGTATAATGACGTCTATTTTGTTTAAAGTAATTAGTTCTTTCTGTGGGTACAAATCTTTGTTTATATATCTAAACTTATTTATAAATGGAACTTTATCTGTGTATGTGTGTGTGTCCGTTACCTATAGACTCCGAAACGACTGAACCGATTTTCTTGAAAATTTACACAGTTGTACTATAAGCATCTGCGAGTGTTCTTAGTTAGGTTTTGTGTACTACCGATAAATATCGAAAATCGATTATCGAAAAAATCGGGTTATAGAAGGAGTGGTCCGATTTTAATCAAATTTGATACACTTATAGACAAAGACATAAGAAACGACATTCAGAAGTTTCAAGATTGCAATTCTTACAATATTGCAGAAAATTTGATATCGATACCAGAAAATCAAAACTTGACTCACATCCATTCATTTCTGTTTCAGTCTACGGTTTCGCTTTAACTGGAAACAACTATTGTTTTTTCGTCTTTCATGCCAACGTCCAAAAAGTCTGAGCTCCAGGATTAGTTTTAAAGCTTTCATTACACCCGAGCAACGGCGGGCTACACTGCTAGTATATATATATACACACACTATAGTCATCAGCAGACAGATCTGTTTTGATTTATTACAGCTCATCAGTACAGCTTAGACTCCGGTCGCTTCCTAGCTCAGGATTGAAACCCGACTGAAGTGGTGTCAGTCAGCGATTCTACCCCTAGACCACGAGCGTCCAGTAGACGAAAGCAGCCTTTTTAGCGCGTATAAACACGCCCAATAGCTAGGCTGCTCCAATACATTATCGAATGAGCGGTGCGTAAATGCCGGAGTAGCTACTGTTTACAAAGTCCACCACTCTTCTAGAGTGCTCAATCATGGTGTGAGAGCGTAAATATATATATATATATATATATATATATATATATATATATATATATATATATTTCGTTACACAAGTGTTGTCGCGTTTTGGTGCATTATATCGAGTCCATCATCAAGCAATATACGGTTAACAGCCACTTATCAACTCAGCCTTTCGTTTACTTTAAAATATAGTTAATTATATTTTCTTGTTTAAATATAACTACTATGCCTTCCATGATCATTCATTATCCCCGCACCATCTCTCTCTTCTAAAATCTAAACATCACTTATTATCCTGATTTTGTACTGACGTCGAACGGCGTCTTGTCATATGTGAACGGCTGCTTCAGTGGCAGAAAGAAAGAAATCATTTTTTTGCATCGTATTGTGATCGACGATGAAAAGTAGATACACTATGATAATCCTAAGCGTAGAAGATCGTGACGTAAGCTCGGCCAGGCATCAGTATCGGCAGGAAAGCCGAATATCCATGATTTGAAGCTTCTGCTTTGCATTTGGTGGGATCAGCTGAGTGTATATTATTAAGAGCTTCTCAAACAGACCGAAACCATGACGGGAGATTGCTATCGACGAAAATTAATGCACTTTGTGCCAAGCATTGAAGAAAACAACTCTTTCTTTTCAGAATATTCAGTCAGTTAGTCAGTTAAGTGCGTTGTGGTGCAGTGGATATCGACTCGGAACGAAAAACCGGGGAGCTGAGTTCTAATTCCAGTTGAATTCATTGCATTCACTTACGCGCAAATACTCTTTGGAAAGGTATTAATCCGACTCTTCCCTCGAGTTATGGGTTAAATAACAGGACAGATTGGTTTCTATAGCCTTGGCTGGCAACCAGTCTACCGAAAGCAATGGCAACCTACTGCGGGATAATCTTCTGTCCAGTCAGTCATGTCTCTTTCGAGACATGATCGCCCAAGCGCGTATCACGTATGGCACTTAACTGACTGACTGATTGAAGAAAAATGGTTGCTATACAAGCAGAGACATAACAAACGGATTTTGCAACATGGCATGTTGCAAAACGGGCTAAAACCGACATGGAATTGTTTAAATGGGAAATCCTACCCAAACTAGACGTTGCTCCATCTGATCATCGCCTGTTCTAATCAGTGGCATATGGCCTGGCTGAGCCACACTTTCATTCATATGAAAATGTCAAAAAAAAAAAAAATAAATAAAATAAATGGGTGGAAACTCGTGATTAGCCTCAAAAGACGTGTCATTTTTCCAACGTGAAATTCAAATGCTGCAAGAAAGATGGGAAAAAGTAGTGGCTAGCGACGGACAATAATTTCAGTGACATCTTTTTTACTAATTTTTGTAAATAAAACATTCTTCTTCTTCTTCTTCTTCTTCTTCTTCTTCTTCTTCTTCTTCTTCTATGTGCCCTGTCCCTTCAGGATGTAGACGATCATAGCTTTCCACATCTCTCTATCCCTGGTAGCTCTGAGCACGCCTTCTGTTACACTATGCAACCCTCATTTTGTCATCCACCTGATCAGTTCCTTCAAATATGTTATCCGCTGCTTTTCCCTATCTCTTTCCCCCTCTACATGGCCTGTTAGTATCAGGTTTTCCAAGCCCTCTTTCCTCATTGCATGTCCCAGGAACATTAGCTGTATCTTCCTGATGCTCAGTATTAATTTCCTTTTCTTTTCCATCCTTTCCAAAACCTCATCATTGCTCACATGCTCGATCCATGATATTCGCAGCATCCTTCTGTAGAACCATATTTCAGTTTCTTCAAGTTTTTCCTTCATCTTTGATGATATTGTCCAGCATTCGCTGCCATATTGAAGAACTGACAGCACACAGCAATCCTGTACTCTCTTCTTTGTTTCGAGAGAAATTGTCCTGTTTCTTAATACTCTTCTCAGTTTCTGGAATGCATCCTTGTGCTTTTGGATCTCAGGAATATAAATGTATAAAAACTGCTGTTGTCACAAAGTGAGGGGTCAGTTTATATATTGATTTTAATATGGAGCTGATCCCCCACTTTATATCCAGTATGCTTCTGCAGAACCACATTTTAGTTGCTTCCAGTTTTTTCTTCATCTTTGACGATATTGTCCAGCATTCGCTGCCATATTGAAGAACTGACATGACATAGCAATCCAGTACTCGCCTCTTTGTTTCTAGCGAAATTGTCCTGTTTCTTAATACTTTACTCAATTTCTGGAATGCTTCCTTCGCCATGCCAATTCACCTTCGGATCTGTGCGTTGCACTTTCCGTCTTCTGTTATAACATTTCCCAGGTATTTAAATTTTTGTATTGCTTGATTTCAATATTTTGTATTGCTTGATTTCAGTACCCCTCACCTGTATTTGGCATTTTGTGCTGCCTTTTTTGCTGATGACCATGCATTCGGTTTTCTTGCAGTTTATTTGTAGTCCTTTCATGTCACTCTCTTCAGCTACTTTCTGTAGGAGGTCTTTTAGTTTTCTTTCTGTGCCTGCTATCAGCACTGTATCACCTGCATGCCTTATATTGTTCTAATTGTGGTCTCCGATGACACATCCTGGCATAACAGCTAGGGTCTTTAGAATAGTCTCGCTGTACAAGTTGAATAGATCCGGTGAAAATTTTCCTGTCTCTTAATACTCTACTCAGCTTCTGGATTGCTTCCTTTGCCATGCCAATTCGCCTTCGGATCTCTGTGTCGCACTTTCCGTCTTCTGTTAGAACACTTCCCAGCTATTCAAATTTGTGTACCTGCTTGATTTTAGTATCCCCCACCTGTATTCGGCATTTTAGGTTGTTCTTTTTGCTGATGACCATATCTTCCGTTTTTTCTTGCAATTTATTTGTAGCCCTTTTTTGTCACTTTGTCATGAAAAATCAGCGAGAACTTATTCAAGGTCCTGAAAAAAAATCCTGAAAACTAATATACAGATATATATATACAATATATATATTGTCTGTTTATGTGTGCGCTTAGATATTATGTAAGAAAGCGATACCAATTAAGCGAAATTTGAGGGTAATTAGCTGAATTTGAACGGAATATGTCACATGACCGAATTTAAATTGGAAATTCTAGGATTGGTAACGAAAATTGTTTATCTATCTCAATGTCTCCAACGCAAGAATGTACCAGACATCAGGAATGGATTTGCCCCCCACCTCCTTAAGTAAGATAAAATGTAATTGTTTGCATGAATATGTAATTTCGGTTAAAGAATGTAGGTGGTTGGGATTTTTTAACGTTAATTAACATATGAATTTCTCTCTCTCTCCCCCTTTCCTTCTTTCTCTCTCTCCCCCTCTCTCACTCTCTCCCCCTCTTTTTTTCTCTCCTTATTCCTTTTATATACACTACCGGCCATAATTATTAAGTCACCCCACTCTTTAAAAAATGATGTATTTCATACTATTTTTAGTACTTAAAAACTTGAAGCAATTGAAATGTGGTTCTACAGAAGGATGCTGCAGATATCATGGACCAAGCATGTGAGCAATGATGAGGTTTTGGAGGGGATTGAAACGAAAAGGAAATTAATACTGAGCATCAGGAAGAGACAGCTAACGTTCTTGGGACATGTGATGAGGAAGGAAGGCTTGGAGAATTTGATACTCACAGACCAAACAGAGGAAAAGAGAGACTTACTAACATTGCTTAATTTTAGTTTTAAAATTATGTTGCATTATAATTTGTTTTAGAGTTCATCACCCTCCCATCATCACATTTTTTATTAAAGCTTATATATATATATATATATATATATATATTGTCATCCGCAGACAGATCTGTTTCGCTGTATCACAGCTCATCAGTACGGTTAGACTCCGATTGCTTTTTAACCCAGGATTGAAACCCGACCGAATTGGCGTCAGTCGGCGATTCTACCCAATGAGGAAGGCGGGCTTGGAGAACCTGATACTAACAGGCCCGATAGAGGAAAAAAAGAGACAGAGGAAAGCAACGGATAGCATATTTGAAGGACCTGAGCAGGTGGATGACAGAACAGGGTTTGCGTGGTGTAACAGGAAAAGCGTGCTAAGAGCCACCAGGGATAGGGAGACGTGGAAAGCCATGATAGCCTACGTCCTAAAAGGACAGGGCACATGGAAGATGAAGATTGCCAAGTGAATAATTGTTAATGAAAATAGAATGGTTCTTTTGTTAACACTGCACAATAACAGGCGCATCAAATGAACTGTTCTCGTGTCCAGTTTTTGTGCTCTCTTCCCCATGCTAGTCTCATCTTATTGGTTGGCCGAAACAAAGGTTTCCTAGCTGCCTTGTAAAATTTTGCAAAGTAATAATAACAACGCAGATGTGCGTTGTGGTGCATTGGATATCGACTCGGAACGAGAAATCGGGGAGCCGCGTTCGAATTCCAGTTGAAGTCGTTACATTCACTTACACACAAATGCCCTTGAGAAAGGTATTAATCCATCACTTCACTCCAGTTATGGGTTAAATAACAGGACAGATTGGGTTCTATAGCCTTGGTTGGCAACCAGTCTATTGCAGAAAGTAATGGCAACCTAGTGCAGAATAATCTTCTGCCCAGTCAGTAATGTCTCTTTCGAGACATGATCGCCCAAGCGTGTTTGACGTATGGCACTTAACTGACTGACTGAATAAAAACAAAAGAACCATTCTGTTTTCATTTAGAATTATCCACTTGGCAATAAATACTAAAAATAGTATGATTACATCATTTTTATAAAAAACTGAGTGGTCTAAGATTTATGGCCGGTAGTGTATATATATAGGATTAATGTGGGGGTGGGGATTTTCACTTAACTGAGCAGAAAAAATACAAAAAACCCTGATGAGTGAAGACATTAAATTAATACCTTCACGAAGACAGCATGACCAAAACAACACTGCTCAGTTAAGCGAAAAACTTTCCACATGAATTATATTAACGCTCTGTCTCTATCATGATATCGAGCGCTTTATGACAAAACCCTGCTTGCCTAAAATGCCTTTCTACTAGTAAATTACTGAAAAACAGCAATTTTAGCATAGAATTACTCAACAACAGTGAAAAAATAAAAGAAATCTTAGGGACAACCAAAATAATCAATAGCCAACGCCAGCCCCAAAATTTAAAAGACATCCTCACCTCATCAAAATTTGAACAACAACACACAATACAGGGGGGGCACAAAATGCAACAAAAAAGATGTGGGGCTTGCAAAATAATAATAGAAGGAAAATATTTCCAGTTCGAAAACGCAATTACATTCGAAATAAAATCGGATCTAAGCTGCAACTCGAAAAATGTAATTTACGCTCTAAAATGCGACAGATGCACAAAAATATACATAGGAGCGACACAAGGCTTAAATTATCGTATCTCACTTCATAAGAGCAATATCAGATTATCACGTAACAGGAAATCATATGTCTCTAAACATCTACATGAATGGAGTGACGGCCTCTTTTCCGTCAAACCATTTTATCAAAATACTAATTATGAGATTTTATTAATGCAGGAAGAAAGATTCATAAAAAAATACAAACCTTCGCTCAACAAAACAACATAAAAAACAAACACACTGAAAAACATACAGAAACACGCATACATAGATAGACAAAAAATACACACACCAATCTCAAAACAAATCCAATTCATACTAAATAAATAAATAAAAAACACCCACACACGCAAACAGACAAATAGAGACACACACACTCACATAACACAATCCACCTAACACACACACACACACACACACACACACACACACACACACACACACACACACACACACACACACACACACACCGAAAAACACACAGAAACACGCATACATATACACACAATAAAAAACACGCATACATGTACACACAATCAATAAAAAAATGCCCACACACACAAACAAACATAAATAAAAGAAGCCCTCACACACACACACACACACACACACCGAAAAACACACAGAAACACGCATACATATACACACAATAAAAAACACGCATACATGTACACACAATCAATAAAAAAATACCCACACACACAAACAAACATAAATAAAAGAAGCCCTCACACACACACACACACACACACACACACACACACACCGAAAAACACACAGAAACACGCATACATATACACACAATAAAAAACACGCATACATGTACACACAATCAATAAAAAAATACCCACACACACAAACAAACATAAATAAAAGAAGCCCTCACAAACACACACGCACACGCACGCACACACACACACACACACACACTAACACAAAGACACAAATATCACCAAACCTATAAGATAATAAAAAGGCACCAGAATGCCTTAAGAAAACACTTGACTCTTTCATCTGTTTATTTACTGGTTAACCCATTAGGACACATGCTGACAGAGAAAAGAGACGATTCAAACATGTCAGCATTGAACTCACATTATTCTGATTTATTTTATTTTTTACATATTTCTTATTTTTTTTAAATATTTTTTTACTGTTCTTATTTATTTTTCACATACTTCCTATTAACTTTAAACAGAATGATCAGATATTCAGAGATACCCAAACATAATACCACGAATTTGTTCGCCTGGAGAGAGTCAATTCTAGACTTGAAACACGTGTAGCGCAAATCATGAACAATTAATACTTTATAATTTGTATAAATACCAAAACAATAAACATATATTTTAAAGAAAACGTTCATAGCTTCTGACACTTTTTATTTTATACTAATTACTCTCGTTGAAACAACTCTATTTCTTTATTCTATATATATATATATATATATATATGTGTGTGTGTGTGTGTGTGTGTGCGTGTGTGTGTGCATGTGTGCGTGAGTGTTTGTGTGTGTGTGTGCTATTAGTATCAGCCCATGAAAGGCAATAAAGACACTAAAACACACAGGGTGTGGAAGAATTAGAAACAGAAACATTAATAATGAGCGGGAAGAGGAAAGAGTAATCAGGAGGACAGTAGATATTGATTGACATTGCATTTAAATTTTCAAAGTTTTTAAATTTAAGAACGCCTACAAAGATTTACCGAATGAACATTATTCGGACTGTTGTCATTTTCTCTGTTGCCATATTCACCTTCAATATCTGTCTATATTTCTGAGATGAGTTATTGTAATTCTTTACACTATTTACACTGTTTGGACTGTTATCCTCATCTTTGTTGCCATATTCACCTTCAATATCTGTCTATATTTCTGAGACGAGGTATTGTCATTATTTACACTATTTACATTGTTTGGACTGTTATCCTCCTCTTTGCTGCCATATTCACCTTCAATATCTGTCTATATTTCTGAGATGAGGTATTGTAATTATTTACACTATTTACATTGTTTGGACCGTTGTCCTCATCTTTGTTGCCATATTCACCTTCAATATCTGTCTATATTTCTGAGATGAGGTATTGTCATTATTTACACTATTTACGTTGTTTGGACTGTTGTCCTCCTCTTTGTTGCCATATTCACCTTCAATATCTGTCTATATTTCTGAGATGAGGTATTGTCATTATTTACACTATTTACATTGTTTGGACTGTTGTCCTCATCTTTGCTGCCATATTCACCTTCAATATCTGTCTATATTTATGAGATGAGGTATTGTAATTATTTACACTATTTACGTTGTTTGGACTGTTGTCCTCATCTTTGTTGCCATATTCACCTTCAATATCTGTCTATATTTCTGATATGAGGTATTGTCATTATTTCCACTATTTACGTTGTTTGGACTGTTGTCCTCCTCTTTGTTACCATATTCACCTTCAATATCTGTCTATATTTCTGAGATGAGGTATTGTCATTATTTACACTATTTACATTGTTTGGACTGTTGTCCTCCTCTTTGTTGCCATATTCACCTTCAATATCTGTCTATATTTCTGAGATGAGGTATTGTAATTATTTACGCTATTTACATTGTTCGGAATTTTGTCGACATCATTATTGTCATGTGGTGATACCGAGCAAACGCGAGAGACAGGATGTTTGCTCTATAACAACCAGAAAGCAAATAAACAAAAGTCGTCTCTGCGCAGGTGTATTTGAGCAGATATTCCGGCTGAAAAATAAAAATTAATGAAATATCAAATTTCCATTTTGCGAGCCTACGCGAATTTTATTTACCAGCCAATGGGAAGCCCAGAATCAAATATAAGTGTGAAATTCAAAACGAGCTGTTTTGATCCAAAAAGCAGATATAAAAAGCCGAGACAAAAAGCACCCAACAGACAGACTGACGCAGAGACCAAGGAGAAGAATGTAATTAATATCCCTTTGACTTAAGTCGAGCGGCTACTACATTCGCATCCCTTCACCTCTCATCACTTCTTCATTGTCTCAAAAGTACTTACTGACCTCAGGAGCGACTACTTCAAAGACATTCCCACATACCTCAGCTCCCCACATTCCTAAGCCTTTTATCTCTTTCAGCTCATTATTTGCCATGAACATTCTAACCTCCGTTGGACCTATATTCAAGTATTGCTTTAATTGTAAAAACATTAATTGACATGTGTATATATAAATGTCATTTTCTACTCAAATTGCCTTTCTTGATTTTATAATCATTTTATGACATAGTGGGCTATCTACCACAAGGCCAAATTCCGTTAACCTGCAACAATATAATACTACCCCTCACTAGAACGGAATCCCACCACAACTAGAAAAAGAATAGATAAGATACCCACTATAGTCAAATACACCTTCAAAATCAGTCCCTATTTCTGGTGTGAGATATTGTAATAATTTACATTATTCACACTGTTTGGCATGTTGCCCTCATCTTTCTTGCATATTGATGCTATTTGGATCATTGTACACTGCAACATTCTTAAGGATCTGTCGATAATTTTGACATATTATTTATTGTAATTTACACTATTTACATTGTTTGGACTGTTGTCTTCATCTTTGTTGCCATATTCACCTTCAATATCTGTCTATATTTCTGAGATGAGGTATTGTAATTATTTACACTATTTACATTGTTTGGACTGTTGTCCTCATCTTTGTTGCCATATTCACCTTCAATATCTGTCTATATTTCTGAGATGAGGCATTATAATTATTTACACTATTTACATTGTTTGGACTGTTGTCCTCATCTTTGTTGCCATATTCACCTTCAATATCTGTCTATATTTCTGAGATGAGGTATTGTAATTATTTATACTATTTACATTGTTTGGACTGTTGTCCTCATCTTTGTTGCCATATTCACCTTCAATATCTGTCTATATTTCTGAGATGAGGTATTGTAATTATTTACACTATTTACATTGTTCGGACTGTTGTCCTCATCTTTGTTGCCATATTCACCTTCAATATCTGTCTATATTTCTGAGATGAGGCATTGTAATTATTTATACTATTTACATTGTTTGGACTGTTGTCCTCATCTTTGTTGCCATATTCACCTTCAATATCTGTCTATATTTCTGAGATGAGGTATTGTAATTATTTACACTATTTACATTGTTTGGACTGTTGTCCTCATCTTTGTTGCCATATTCACCTTCAATATCTGTCTATATATCTTAGATGAGGTATTGTAATTATTTACACTATTTACATTGTTCGGACTGTTGTCCTCATCTTTGTTGCCATATTCACCTTCAATATCCGTCTATAATTCTGAGATGGCGTATTTGTAATTATTTACACTATTTACATTGTTTGGACTGTTGTCCTCATCTTTGTTGCCATATTCACCTTCAATATCTGTCTATATTTATGAGATGAGGTATTGTAATTATTTACACTATTTACATCGTTTGGATTGTTGTCCTCATCTTTGTTGCCATATTCACTTTCAATATCTGTCTATATTTATGAGATGAGGTATTGTAATTATTTACACTATTTACATCGTTTGGATTGTTGTCCTCATCTTTGTTGCCATATTCACCTTCAATATCTGTCTATATTTCTGAGATGAGGCATTGTAATTATTTATACTATTTACATTGTTTGGACTGCTGTCCTCATCTTTGTTGCCATATTCACCTTCAATATCTGTCTATATTTCTGAGATGAGGCATTGTAATTATTTATACTATTTACATTGTTTGGACTGCTGTCCTCATCTTTGTTGCCATATTCAACTTCAATATCCGTCTATATTTCTGAGATGAGGTATTGTAATTATTTACACTATTTACATTGTTTGGACTGCTGTCCTCATCTTTGTTGCCATATTCAACTTCAATATCCGTCTATATTTCTGAGATGAGGTATTGTAATTATTTATACTATTTACATTGTTTGGACTGTTGTCCTCATTTTGTTGCCATATTCACCTTCAATATCTGTCTATATTTATGAGATGAGGTATTGTAATTATTTACACTATTTACATCGTTTGGATTATTGTCCTCATCTTTGTTGCCATATTCACCTTCAATATCTGTCTATATTTCTGAGATGAGGCATTGTAATTATTTATACCTTTACATTTTTTGGACTGTTGTCCTCATCTTTGTTGCCATATTCACTTTCAATATCTGTCTATATTTATGAGATGAGGTATTGTAATTATTTACACTATTTACATCGTTTGGATTGTTGTCCTCATCTTTGTTGCCATATTCACCTTCAATATCTGTCTATATTTCTGAGATGAGGCATTGTAATTATTTATACTATTTACATTGTTTGGACTGCTGTCCTCATCTTTGTTGCCATATTCACCTTCAATATCTGTCTATATTTCTGAGATGAGGCATTGTAATTATTTATACTATTTATATTGTTTGGACTGCTGTCCTCATCTTTGTTGCCATATTCAACTTCAATATCCGTCTATATTTCTGAGATGAGGTATTGTAATTATTTACACTATTTACATTGTTTGAACTGTTGTCCTCATCTTTGTTGCCATATTCACCTTCAATATCTGTCTATATTTCTGAGATGAGGTATTGTAATTATTTATACTATTTACATTGTTTGGACTGCTGTCCTCATCTTTGTTGCCATATTCAACTTCAATATCCGTCTATATTTCTGAGATGAGGTATTGTAATTATTTATACTGTTTACATTGTTTGGACTGTTGTCCTCATCTTTGTTGCCATATTCACCTTCAATATCTGTTTATATTTCTGAGAGGAGGTGTTGTAATTATTTACATTATTTACATTGTTCGGACTGTTGTCCTCATCTTTGTTGCCATATTCACCTTCAATATTTGTCTATATTCCTGAGATGAGGTGTTGTAATTATTTACACTATTTACATTGTTTGGACTGTTGTCCTCATCTTTGTTGCCATATTCACCTTCAATATCTGCCTATATTTCTGAGATGAGGCATTGTAATTATTTATACTATTTACATTGTTTGGACTGCTGTCCTCATCTTTGTTGCCATATTCACCTTCAATATCTGCCTATATTTCTGAGATGAGGCATTGTAATTATTTATACTATTTACATTGTTTGGACTGCTGTCCTCATCTTTGTTGCCATATTCAACTTCAATATCCGTCTATATTTCTGAGATGAGGTATTGTAATTATTTACACTATTTACATTGTTTGAACTGTTGTCCTCATCTTTGTTGCCATATTCACCTTCAATATCTGTCTATATTTCTGAGATGAGGTATTGTAATTATTTATACTATTTACATTGTTTGGACTGTTGTCCTCATCTTTGTTGCCATATTCACCTTCAATATCCGTCTATATTTCTGAGATGAGGTATTGTAATTATTTATACTATTTACATTGTTTGGACTGTTGTCCTCATCTTTGTTGCCATATTCACCTTCAATATCTGTTTATATTTCTGAGAGGAGGTGTTGTAATTATTTACATTATTTACATTGTTCGGACTGTTGTCCTCATCTTTGTTGCCATATTCACCTTCAATATTTGTCTATATTCCTGAGATGAGGTGTTGTAATTATTTACACTATTTACATTGTTTGGACTGTTGTCCTCATCTTTGTTGCCATATTCACCTTCAATATCTGTCTATATATCTTAGATGAGGTATTGTAATTATTTACACTATTTACATTGTTCGGACTGTGGTCCTCATCTTTGTTGCCATATTCACCTTCAATATCCGTCTATATTTCTGAGATAAGGTATTGAAATTATTTACACTATTTACATCGTTCGGACTGTTGTCCTCATCTTTGTTGCCATATTCACATCCAATATCTGTCTATATTTCTGAGATGAGGCATTGTAATTATTTACACTATTTACATTGTTCGGACTGTTGTCCTCATCTTTGTTGCCATATTCACCTTCAATATCTGTCTATATTTCTGAGATAAGGTATTGAAATTATTTACACTATTTACATCGTTCGGACTGTTGTCCTCATCTTTGTTGCCATATTAACCTTCAATATATGCCTATGTTTCTGAGATGAGGTATTGTAATTTTTTATACTATTTACATTGTTTGGACTGCTGTCCTCATCTTTGTTGCCATATTCACCTTCAATATCTCTCTATATTTCTGAGATGAGGTATTGAAATTATTTACACTATTTACATTGTTCGGACTGTTGTCCTCATCTTTGTTGCCATATTCACCTTCAATATATGCCGATATTTCTGAGATGAGGTATTGTAATTATTTATACTATTTACATTGTTTGGACTGCTGTCCTCATCTTTGTTGCCATATTCACCTTCAATATCTGTCTATATTTCTGAGATGAGGCATTGTAATTATTTATACCGTTTACATTTTTTGGACTGTTGTCCTCATCTTTGTTGCCATATTCACCTTCAATATCTGTCTATATTTCTGAGATGAGGTATTGTAATTATTTATACTATTTACATTGTTTGGACTGTTGTCCTCATCTTTGTTGCCATATTCACCTTCAATATCTGTCTATATTTCTGAGATGAGGTATTGTAATTATTTATACTATTTACATTGTTTGGACTGTTGTCCTCATCTTTGTTGCCATATTCACCTTCAATATCTGTCTATATATCTTAGATGAGGTATTGTAATTATTTACACTATTTACATTGTTCGGACTGTTGTCCTCATCTTTGTTGCCATATTCACCTTCAATATCTGTCTATATTTCTGAGATGAGGTATTGTAATTATTTACACTATTTACATTGTTCGGACTGTTGTCCTCATCTTTGTTGCCATATTCACCTTCAATATCTGTCTATATTTCTGAGATGAGGTATTGTAATTATTTACACTATTTACATTGTTCGGACTGTTGTCCTCATCTTTGTTGCCATATTCACCTTCAATATCTGTCTATATTTCTGAGATGGCGTATTGTAATTATTTACACTATTTACATTGTTTGGACTGTTGTCCTCATCTTTGTTGCCATATTCACCTTTAATATCTGTCTATATATCTTAGATGAGGTATTGTAATTATTTACACTATTTACATTGTTTGGATTGTTGTCCTCATCTTTTTTGCCATATTCACTTTCAATATCTGTCTATATTTATGAGATGAGGTATTGTAATTATTTACACTATTTACATCGTTTGGATTGTTGTCCTCATCTTTGTTGCCCTATTCACCTTCAATATTTGTCTATATTTATGAGATGAGGTATTGTAATTATTTACACTATTTACATCGTGTGGACTGTTGTCCTCATCTTTGTTGCCATATTCACCTTCAATATCTGTCTATATATCTTAGATGAGGTATTGTAATTATTTACACTATTTACATTGTTCGGACTGTTGTCCTCATCTTTGTTGCCATATTCACCTTCAATATCTGTCTATATATATGAGATGAGGTATTGTAATTATTTACACTATTTACATCGTTTGGATTGTTGTCCACATCTTTGTTGCCATATTCACCTTCAATATCTGTCTATATTTATGAGATGAGGTATTGTAATTATTTACACTATTTACATCGTTTGGATTGTTGTCCTCATCTTTGTTGCCCTATTCACCTTCAATATTTGTCTATATTTATGAGATGAGGTATTGTAATTATTTACACTATTTACATCGTTTGGATTGTTGTCCTCATCTTTGTTGCCCTATTCACCTTCAATATTTGTCTATATTTATGAGATGAGGTATTGTAATTATTTACACTATTTACATCGTGTGGATTGTTGTCCTCATCTTTGTTGCCATATTCACCTTCAATATCTGTCTATATTTCTGAGATGAGGTATTGTAATTATTTACACTATTTACATCGTTTGGATTGTTGTCCTCATCTTTGTTGCCATATTCACCTTCAATATCTGTCTACATATCTTAGATGAGGTATTGTAATTATTTACACTATTTACATTGTTTGGACTGTTATCCTCATCTTTGTTGCCATATTCACCTTAAATATCTGTCTATATATCTTAGATGAGGTATTGTAATTATTTACACTATTTACATCGTTCGGACTGTTGTCCTCATCTTTGTTGCCATATTCACCTTCAATATCTGTCTATATTTCTGAGATGAGGTGTTGTAATTATTTACACTATTTACATTGTTTGGACTGTTGTCCTCATCTTTGTTGCCATATTCACCTTCAATATCTGTCTATATTTCTGAGATGAGGTGTTGTAATTATTTACACTATTTACATTGTTCGGACTGTTGTCCTCATCTTTGTTGCCATATTCACCTTCAATATCTGTCTATATTTCTGAGATGAGGTGTTGTAATTATTTACACTATTTACATTGTTTGGACTGTTGTCCTCATCTTTGTTGCCATATTCACCTTCAACATCTGTCTATATTTCTGAGATGACGTATTGTAATTATTTACACTATTTACATTGTTTGGACTGTTGTCCTCATCTTTGTTGCCATATTCACCTTCAATATCTGTCTATATTTCTGAGATGAGGTATTGTAATTATTTATACTATTTACATTGTTTGGACTGTTGTCCTCATCTTTGTTGCCATATTAACCTTCAATATATGCCTATGTTTCTGAGATGAGGTATTGTAATTTTTTATACTATTTACATTGTTTGGACTGCTGTCCTCATCTTTGTTGCCATATTCACCTTCAATATCTCTCTATATTTCTGAGATGAGGTATTGAAATTATTTACACTATTTACATTGTTCGGACTGTTGTCCTCATCTTTGTTGCCATATTCACCTTCAATATATGCCTATATTTCTGAGATGAGGTATTGTAATTATTTATACTATTTACATTGTTTGGACTGCTGTCCTCATCTTTGTTGCCATATTCACCTTCAATATCTGTCTATATTTCTGAGATGAGGCATTGTAATTATTTATACCGTTTACATTTTTTGGACTGTTGTCCTCATCTTTGTTGCCATATTCACCTTCAATATATGCCTATATTTCTGAGATGAGGTATTGTAATTATTTATACTATTTACATTGTTTGGACTGCTGTCCTCATCTTTGTTGCCATATTCACCTTCAATATCTGTCTATATTTCTGAGATGAGGCATTGTAATTATTTATACCGTTTACATTTTTTGGACTGTTGTCCTCATCTTTGTTGCCATATTCACGTTCAATATCTGTCTATATTTCTGAGATGAGGTATTGTAATTATTTATACTATTTACATTGTTTGGACTGTTGTCCTCATCTTTGTTGCCATATTCACCTTCAATATCCGTCTATATTTCTGAGATGAGGTATTGTAATTATTTATGCTATTTACATTGTTTGGACTGTTGTCCTCATCTTTGTTGCCATATTCACCTTCAATATCTGTCTATATATCTTAGATGAGGTATTGTAATTATTTACACTATTTACATTGTTCGGACTGTTGTCCTCATCTTTGTTGCCATATTCACCTTCAATATCTGTCTATATTTCTGAGATGGCGTATTGTAATTATTTACACTATTTACATTGTTTGGACTGTTGTCCTCATCTTTGTTGCCATATTCACCTTTAATATCTGTCTATATATATGAGATGAGGTATTGTAATTATTTACACTATTTACATCGTTTGGATTGTTGTCCTCATCTTTTTTGCCATATTCACTTTCAATATCTGTCTATATTTATGAGATGAGGTATTGTAATTATTTACACTATTTACATCGTTTGGATTGTTGTCCTCATCTTTGTTGCCATATTCAACTTCAATATCTGTCTATATTTCTGAGATGAGGTATTGTAATTATTTACACTATTTACATCGTGTGGACTGTTGTCCTCATCTTTGTTGCCATATTCAACTTCAATATCTGTCTATATATCTTAGATGAGGTATTGTAATTATTTACACTATTTACATTGTTCGGACTGTTGTCCTCATCTTTGTTGCCATATTCACCTTCAATATCTGTCTATATTTCTGAGATGGCGTATTGTAATTATTTACACTATTTACATTGTTTGGACTGTTGTCCTCATCTTTGTTGCCATATTCACCTTTAATATCTGTCTATATATATGAGATGAGGTATTGTAATTATTTACACTATTTACATCGTTTGGATTGTTGTCCTCATCTTTGTTGCCCTATTCACCTTCAATATTTGTCTATATTTATGAGATGAGGTATTGTAATTATTTACACTATTTACATCGTGTGGATTGTTGTCCTCATCTTTGTTGCCATATTCACCTTCAATATCTGTCTATATTTCTGAGATGAGGTATTGTAATTATTTACACTATTTACATCGTTTTGATTGTTGTCCTCATCTTTGTTGCCATATTCACCTTCAATATCTGTCTATATATCTTAGATGAGGTATTGTAATTATTTACACTATTTACATCGTTTGGATTGTTATCCTCATCTTTGTTGCCATATTCACCTTCAATATCTGTCTATATTTCTGAGATGAGGTATTGTAATTATGTACAGCATTTACATTGTTTGGACTGTTATCCTCATCTTTGTTGCCATATTCACCTTAAATATCTGTCTATATATCTTAGATGAGGTATTGTAATTATTTACACTATTTACATTGTTTGGACTGTTGTCCTCATCTTTGTTGCCATATTCACCTTCAATATCTGTCTATATTTCTGAGATGGCGTATTGTAATTATGTACAGCATTTACATTGTTTGGACTGTTATCCTCATCTTTGTTGCCATATTCACCTTAAATATCTGTCTATATATCTTAGATGAGGTATTGTAATTATTTACACTATTTACATTGTTTGGACTGTTGTCCTCATCTTTGTTGCCATATTCACCTTCAATATCTGTCTATATTTCTGAGATGAGGTATTGTAATTATGTACAGCATTTACATTGTTTGGACTGTTATCCTCATCTTTGTTGCCATATTCACCTTAAATATCTGTCTATATATCTTAGATGAGGTATTGTAATTATTTACACTATTTACATTGTTTGGATTGTTGTCCTCATCTTTGTTGCCATATTCACCTTCAATATCTGTCTATATTTCTGAGATGGCGTATTGTAATTATGTACAGCATTTACATTGTTTGGACTGTTATCCTCATCTTTGTTGCCATATTCACCTTAAATATCTGTCTATATATCTTAGATGAGGTATTGTAATTATTTACACTATTTACATTGTTTGGACTGTTGTCCTCATCTTTGTTGCCATATTCACCTTCAATATCTGTCTATATATCTTAGATGAGGTATTGTAATTATTTACACTATTTACATCGTTCGGACTGTTGTCCTCATCTTTGTTGCCATATTCACCTTCAATATCTGTCTATATTTCTGAGATGAGGTGTTGTAATTATTTACACTATTTACATTGTTTGGACTGTTGTCCTCATCTTTGTTCCCATATTCACCTTCAATATCTGTCTATATTTCTGAGATGAGGTGTTGTAATTATTTACACTATTTACATTGTTTGGACTGTTGTCCTCATCTTTGTTGCCATATTCACCTTCAACATCTGTCTATATTTCTGAGATGACGTATTGTAATTATTTACACTATTTACATTGTTTGGACTGTTGTCCTCATCTTTGTTGCCATATTCACCTTCAATATCTGTCTATATTTCTGAGATGAGGTATTGTAATTATTTATACTATTTACATTGTTTGGACTGTTGTCCTCATCTTTGTTGCCATATTCACCTTCAATATCTCTCTATATTTCTGAGATCAGGTATTGTAATTATTTACACTATTTACATTGTTTGGACTGTTGTCCTCATCTTTGTTGCCATATTCACCTTCAATATCTGTCTATATTTCTGAGATGAGGTATTGTAATTATTTACACTATTTACATTGTTCGGACTGTTGTCCTCCTCTTTTTTGCCATATTCAGGTTCAGTCTCAGTCTATATTATCGTGATAAGTTATTTAATTATTTACACTATTTATGTTTGTTACTGTTATAGTGGAACATCCTGCCATCCCCGAGAATAGAATGCTCTACTTTATAAAAGACGGTAACGAGCGGTACGACGAGGGAAAAAGGTCTTAGGCATTCGCCTGACTGCTCCATGACACTGTCAGCACTCTGCCTTGGGGTAGAGGGCGCTCTCTGTTTCCGAGCAGAGAGCACTAACCCAGTCGTGGTTCCGCCGAAGGGTAGAATCACGACTGGGGGAAAAATAGACAGAGATTTTTTGCCCCGGCTATATGGCCGGGAATACCCACTATAAAATGACCATGTGTCACATCTGGCCTTGCGTGAGAAGGCTAGTAAATACCGAAAAAGGTCTTAGGCGAAGGCATTCATTATTCGATAGTCGATTCCACTCCAATCCGTGGCTTAGTACAATTAATCTGTATTTCTTATTCCTGGTGCTGAGTACCATTCCTCAACTGATCTATTTATACTGTATTCCTTTTCGGGATATATCAGTTACAAATGCAAATCAACACACACACACCTACACATATATGCTAAGCTTAGACTCCGCTAGACAAGAGAGGATAGTCACGTGGGAGCCTATAGTCATTTTGGGGAATAGCAGGGCAGAGGTTAACTGATCCAAATACACTTAGTAACAAATGTCTAGACAGAAGCTAGACAGGGGCCAGACATGAGAAGTTATGAAGCACAAGGAGCCAAAATTCTCGCCTAAATGCAATCACGAGGAAGTCGGAAAATTTAATCAGTTGCGAGCTAGACTTTGAATGGACAAGTCATGATATTTCTATACTGAAGCTCCGACAGCTTTTGAATGAAAAGAGGAGACGCATTTTTATAATGACGTAACTCAACCAATTCAGTTACAGCAACTCCGGATAAAAATCATAAGTGTATATATTTTTATTCGTCAACTTCAGAAGAAGAAGAATCGACCGAATTGTTCATCAAGGAAGAAAGATATTGACGCAGAGAAGATAACGTTCTGTTGAAGAAACCAAAGTGAAGAACGTTTGCTTGCTGCGAATACAACATTCGGTTGAAGAAAGAAGTGAAGAAAATTGCAGATGAGTTTATTACAGTCAGGCAGCATTTGAATCTGAGTTTATGCAATGAAGAAAGACGAAGGAAAGAAAAGAAAAGAAGAAAAGGAGACAAGAAAGAAATAAAAGAAAGAAAGAGAAAAAGAGAATTGAAGATAAGTTATCATACTTTTGGCCCCGTGTTAGAGTTAAATACAGACATCCATATTATGTTATCGCAAACATCATGCCACATGTTCATATCCTCCCCCATGATTGATTATGTGTTAATCTTCTGTATTCATATTAATTCGTCGTAATTTGTTATTTCGACAAGTTTGGTATCCTAACATAAGTTTTGAGATTCGGATCATTGGATATTTTTACTTAAACTTATTTTATTTTAATCTCTTGTTCATGTATTAAATTTATACCAAAAACCATTTGGCCTTGTTGTTTATCCTTGGATTGTTGGTCAGTACATGTGTTTATAAAGGAGCGACCCAGGAGAGATTATATTCCGATTATACTGATCGAATAATAAATTTATCAGTTTACTTTTATTTATTTTTTATTATTGTCCATTCAACACGATCTAAGAGAGATAACTCGTATCCGTCCATAGATGTGAAGAATGTAAATATCCCAGAATCGGCGTATAACCGCATTAGTGATTATCGACAAGGAAGGCATACGACAATGTTGGACCTACTGTTATCCTCATATCTTTAGCCATATTCGCCCCCAACATCTGTCTATATTACTGAGACCAAGTATTGTAACTATTTACATTGTTGTCTTCACTGTCCACATCAGTCGACATCTAAACATATTTATAAATGGAACTTTGTCTGTGTGTGTCTGTGTGTGTGTCCGTTACCTATAGACTCCGAAACGGCTGAACCGATTTTCTAGAAAATTTACACAGTTGTACTATAAGCGTCTGCAAGTGTTCTTACCTAGGTTTTGTGTCAAGGTACCCCAGTTAAATATCGAAAATCGATAATCGAAAAAATCGGGTTATAGAAGGAGTGGTCCGATTTTAATGAAATTTGATACACTCATAGACAAAGACATAAGGAACGATATTCAGAAGTTTCAAGGTTGCAATTATTACAATAGTGCAAAAAATTGATAATATATATAAAGGGCAAGATGTTTGTGTGTTTGTCAGTCTATTTGCCTGTATGCCTGTATTTTTTTCAGCCCTAGTTTTTGCTTCGGATTTGGCTCTAAGTAGGTATAATTGTAGTTCTTAGTCTCATCCATGATACCATTTACTCAGAGGACTTATTTAGCCTTCAAAATTCAGTTTATGACGAAAAAAACTTATTTGATATCGATAAAAAGGAAATTAAAATTTGACTTACATCCATTTATTTTTCTTTCAGTCTACGGTTTCGCTTTAATTGGAAGCAACTATTGCTTTTTAGTCTTTCGTGCCAACGTCCAAAGAGTCTGAGCTCCAGGACCATGTATTAGTTTTAAAGCTTTCATTACACCCGAGCAACGCCGGGCTACACTGCTAGTCAGTCTATATTTCAGTGATTGGGTATTTTAATTATTTACCCAATTTCCACTGTGCGGACTGTTGTCCTAATCTTTAAATGCAATGTCAATCGCTATCTACTGTCCCCCTGATCATCTTTCTGTCTCTAATTCTTTCATACCCTGTAACTTTTCGTGTCTTAGTGGCTTTACTGTTCTAAATGGGGTGATATCGATTTTATATATACTACCGGCCATAATTATTAGGTTACCCCAGTGTATAAAAAATGATGTATTTCATACTATTTTTTAGTATTTATTGCCAAGTGAATAATTGTAAATGAAAACAGAATGGTTCTTTTGTTAATACTGCACAATAACATGTGCATCAAATGAATTTATAAATATTTAATAAGAGCAAATCCTAGTCTGACAGCATACAGAAGAATGAAAGAAATTTAGAGAGATTCGAATGTTTCAATATTCAAAGTCAAGCTTACGCTATATTTCGGAGATGATGTATTGTAATTATTTAGATTATTTACATTGGTCCTACGGTTGTTCTCATGCTTGTAACCATATTCATCTTCGTCATCGGGCGATATTTCAGAGACGAGATATTGTATTTTTTTTACACTATTTACATTTTTCTGGCTGTTTTCCTCATATTTTTGTCATATTCATCTTCGACACACATATATATATTTCTATATTTCTGAGATAAGGTTTTTTTTTTAATCATATCACCCTGAGCAAGGCGGTAACGCCACTGAAGCGCAGGGGGCTACGTAAGAATGAAAAGATTGGAAAAGAGAAAGCAGGAAACCACATCCTAAACAAGGAACAAGGGGTGAGGCTCTTCACCTGTTCAATAGATGTGGGTGGAGTGTGAACCGGGCGATAGTTTAGTCAATCTACTTCAATTGAAAAAAAAAAGAAGAAAAGAGTGAAAAGATTGGAAAAGAAAAAGCAGGAAACCACATCTTAAACAAGGAACAAGAGGTGAGCCTCTTCACCTGTTCAATAGACGTGGGTGGAGTGTGAACCGAGCGATAGTTTAGTCTATCTACTCCAATTGAAAAAAAAAAGAAAAGTGTGAAAAAATTGGAAAAGAGAAAGCCGGAAACCACATCCTAAACAAGTAACAAGGGATGAGCCTCTTCACCTGTTCAATAGACGTGGGTGGAGGGTGAACCGGCGATAGTTTAGTCCATCTACTCTAATTGAAAAAAAAAAGATAAAGAAAAAGAGTGAAAAGATTGGAAAAGGGAAAGCAGGAAACCACATCCTAAACAAGGAACAAGAGATGAGCCTCTTCACCTGTTCAATAGACGTGGGTGGAGTGTGAACCGGGCTATAGTTTAGTTAATCTACTCCAATTGAAAAAAAAAAAGAAAAGAGTGAAAAGACTGGAAAAGAGAAAGCCGGTAAACACACCTTAAACCAGGAACAAGTGATGAGCCTCTTCACCTGCCTGACTATATTTCTGAGATGAGGTATTGTAATTATTTACACTATTTACATTGTTTGGACTGTTGTCCTCATCTTTGTTGCAATATTCACCTTCAGTATCTGACTATATTTCTGAGATGAGGTATTGTAATTATTTACACTATTTACATTGTTTGGACTGTTGTCCTCATCTTTGTTGCCATATTCACCTTCAATACCTGTCTATATTTCTGAGATGAGGTATTGTAATTATTTACACTATTTACATTGTTTGGACTGTTGTCCTCATCTTTGTTGCAATATTCACCTTCAATACCTGACTATATTTCTGAGATGATGTATTGTAATTATTTACACTATTTACATTGTTTGGACTGTTGTCCTCATCTTTGTTGCAATATTCACCTTCAATACCTGACTATATTTCTGAGATGAGGTATTGTAATTATTTACACTATTTACATTGTTTGGACTGTTGTCCTCATCTTTGTTGCAATATTCACCTTCAATATCTGACTATATTTCTGAGATGAGGTATTGTAATTATACACTATGTACATTGTTCGGGCTGTTGTCTTCATCTTTGTTGCCATATTCACCTTCAATATCTGACTATATTTCTGAGATGAGGTATTGTAATTATTTACACTATTTACATTGTTCGGACTGTTGTCCTCATCTTTGTTGCAATATTCACCTTCAATATCTGTCTATATTTCTGAGATGAGGTATTGTAATTATTTACACTATTTACATTGTTTGGATTGTTATCCTCATCTTTGTTGCAATATTCATCTTCAATATCTGTCTATATTTCTGAGATGGGGTATTGTAATTATTTACACTATTTACATTGTTTGGACTGTTGTCCTCATCTTTGTTGCCATATTCACCTTCAATATCTGTCTATATTTCTGAGATGACGTATTGTAATTATTTACACTATTTACATTGTTCGGACTGTTGTCCTCATCTACATTGCCTTATTAACATCCAATAGCAGTCTGTATTTGAGTGATGAGTTTTTAAAAATTGTTTACATTATTTCCATTGTTCAGATTGTTGTCTTCATCTTGATTGTCATATTCACTTTCAAAATCAGTTTATAATTCTGTAATAATTAATATATTTTATTTTGTGTCTATTGTTGTCCTAATTTTTGTTGTCACATTAACGCCATTTCAGACATTGTACAGTCGAGCCCCACTTAAGGGTCTGTCTACATTTTTTACACAGTTTGCATTGTTCAGACTGTTGTTTACACCATTTTGGGTATATTATTCTCCAGCTCACTTTACAATCTCTCTTTATTTTTGAGATAATGTATTGCAATTATTTACACTATTAGGTTGTCCCAAATGTTCGTAAACACTTGCAAAAAATTGAAATTTTACCCGCCAAGTAATCTAAGGTTACCAGAAAACATTTGCAAAAAATTGAAATTTTACTTGAAAAAACACCAAAGAATATTGCTCAAAATAAAGACCACCATTTACCAAGACTTTCTGCCATCGATCTGCAAGCTTTCGGATCTGGTCAAAGTACCATTCAGCCGGCTTCGAATCAAAGAATTCTTAACACGCTTCCTCGACTTCATCAAACGAGTCGAATCGGCGGCCCTTCAGAAAGTGTTGCATTGAGCGGAAAGGCCGTAATCTGATGAAGCACAGTCAGGACTGTAGGCTGAATGTGGCAGAACCTAAACGCCGTCCAGCTATTCAAACTTGTTTTTGGTCTTCCTGGCGGTGCGTGGCTTGGCACTTTCTTTCTGCATCAAAGCGCGCTTTCGGTTGATCAAAGCCGGGTACTTTTGCTTCAACTTTTCGTAGACCCACTCAAGTTGCTAACAGTAAAGTTCGGCACTGATGGCACGACCTTTCGGAACCAACTCAAAATGCACGATTCCTTCAAAGTTCCACCAAATGCGCAACATGACTTTCTTGCCAAATCGATCTTGTTTTGGAACCGATGGTGTCTTTTGCCTTCTCTGAACCCATCGCTTGTCTTGATTGTGCTAGACCAGAGAGACCCATTTCGTAAGTGTTGACGAACCTTTGGGACAACCTAATATTTCCATTATTCGGCCAGTTGTTAGCGTCTTTTTTGCCATATTCACAATCAATATCTGTCTATATATTTGAGCTGAGGAATTGTGATTATTTCACTATTTACATTGTCCAAACTGTTGCCCTCATCTTTATTGTCTTATTCGTATTCGACATCAGTCTATATTTCTGAGATGACGTATCTTAATTAATTACATTTTTGATATTGTTCGAACTGTTGTCCTCATCTTTGTTGCCATATTCACCTTCAATATCTGTCTATATTTCTGAGATGACGTATCTTAATTAATTACATTTTTGATATTGTTCGAACTGTTGTCCTCATCTTTGTTGCCATATTCACCTTCAATATCTGTCTATATTTCTGAGATGAGGTATTGTAATTATTTATACTATTTACATTGTTTGGACTGTTGTCCTCATCTTTGTTGCCATATTCACCTTCAATATCTGTCTATATTTCTGAGATGAGGTATTGTAATTATTTACACTATTTACATTGTTCGGACTGTTGTCCTCATCTTTGTTGCCATATTCACCTTCAATATCTGTTTATATTTTTGAGATGAGGTATTGTAATTATTTATACTATTTACATTGTTCGGACTGTTGTCCTCATCTTTGTTGCCATATTCACCTTCAATATCTGTCTATATTTCTGAGATGAGGTATTGTAATTATTTATACTATTTACATTGTTTGGACTGTTGTCCTCATCTTTGTTGCCATATTCACCTTCAATATCTGTCTATATTTCTGAGATGAGGTATTGTAATTATTTACACTATTTACATTGTTCGGACTGTTGTCCTCATCTTTGTTGCCATATTCACCTTCAATATCTGTCTATATTTCTGAGATGAGGTATTGTAATTATTTATACTATTTACATTGTTTGGACTGTTGTCCTCATCTTTGTTGCCATATTCACCTTCAATATCTGTCTATATTTCTGAGATGAGGTATTGTAATTATTTATACTATTTACATTGTTTGGACTGTTGTCCTCATCTTTGTTGCCATATTCACCTTCAATATCTGTCTATATTTCTGAGATGAGGTATTGTAATTATTTACACTATTTACATTGTTCGGACTGTTGTCCTCATCTTTGTTGCCATATTCACCTTCAATATCTGTTTATATTTTTGAGATGAGGTATTGTAATTATTTATACTATTTACATTGTTCGGACTGTTGTCCTCATCTTTGTTGCCATATTCACCTTCAATATCTGTCTATATTTCTGAGATGAGGTATTGTAATTATTTATACTATTTACATTGTTTGGACTGTTGTCCTCATCTTTGTTGCCATATTCACCTTCAATATCTGTCTATATTTCTGAGATGAGGTATTGTAATTATTTACACTATTTACATTGTTCGGACTGTTGTCCTCATCTTTGTTGCCATATTCACCTTCAATATCTGTCTATATTTCTGAGATGAGGTATTGTAATTATTTATACTATTTACATTGTTTGGACTGTTGTCCTCATCTTTGTTGCCATATTCACCTTCAATATCTGTCTATATTTCTGAGATGAGGTATTGTAATTATTTATACTATTTACATTGTTTGGACTGTTGTCCTCATCTTTGTTGCCATATTCACCTTCAATATCTGTCTATATTTCTGAGATGAGGTATTGTAATTATTTACACTATTTACATTGTTCGGACTGTTGTCCTCATCTTTGTTGCCATATTCACCTTCAATATCTGTTTATATTTTTGAGATGAGGTATTGTAATTATTTACACTATTTACATTGTTCGGACTGTTGTCCTCATCTTTGTTGCCATATTCACCTTCAATATCTGTCTATATTTCTGAGATGAGGTATTGTAATTATTTACACTATTTACATTGTTCGGACTGTTGTCCTCATCTTTGTTGCCATATTCACCTTCAATATCTGTCTATATTTCTGAGATGAGGTATTGTAATTATTTACATTATTTACATTGTTCGGACTGTTGTCCTCATCTTTGTTGCCATATTCACCTTCAATATCTGTTTATATTTTTGAGATGAGGTATTGTAATTATTTACACTATTTACATTGTTCGGACTGTTGTCCTCATCTTTGTTGCCATATTCACCTTCAATATCTGTCTATATTTCTGAGATGAGGTATTGTAATTATTTACACTATTTACATTGTTCGGACTGTTGTCCTCATCTTTGTTGCCATATTCACCTTCAATATCTGTCTATATTTCTGAGATGACGTATCTTAATTAATTACATTTTTGATATTGTTCGAACTGTTGTCCTTTTCTTTGTTGCAATATTACACCATTTCGGACAGTCTACTCTCCAGGGTTCTTAAGGATCTTACTATATTTTTGAGATAATGCACTTAATTATTTTAAATATACAGATTGTTCGGACTGCTGTCTTTATCCTAGTTTCCATAATCACGCCATTTCGGCCATTGTACACTCCAAACTTCTTAAAGGTCTAAGTATGTTTTTATGGCAATATATTGCACTTATTTCGACTATTTACATTGTTCGGACTGTTGTCCGGGTCTTTGTTGCCGTATTTACAATCAATAGTTCTCTCAACTTCTGTGCTGAATATTTTGATTGTTTAACCTGTTTACATTGTTCGAACTGTTGTCTTTCTCTTTATTGCTATGTTCAGGCCATTTCAGTCATTATACATTCTAACCTTCTAAAAGATCTGTCTACATTTTCAAGACAATGTGTTTTTATTATTTACACTATTTACATTTGTTCAGACTGTCGTCATTACATTTGTTGCAATATTTATATTCAATATGTATCTACAATACTAATATGAGTGACTGCAGGTATTTACACTATTTACATTGTTTGGACTGTTGTTCTCATCTTTGTTGCCATATTCACCTTCAATATCTGTCTATATTTCTGAGATGAGGTATTGTAATTATTTACACTATTTACATTGTTTGGACTGTTGTCCTCATCTTTGTTGCCATATTCACCTTCAATATCTGTCTATATTTCTGAGATGAGGTATTGTAATTATTTACACTATTCGGACTGTTGTCCTCATCTTTGTTGCCATATTCACCTTCAATATCTGTCTATATTTCTGAGATGAGGTATTGTAATTATTTACACTATTTACATTGTTTGGACTGTTGTCCTCAACTTTGTTGCCATATTCACCTTCAATATCTGTCTATATATATGAGATGAGGTATTGTCATTATTTACACTATTGACATTGTATGGACTGTTGTCCTCATCTTTGTTGCCATATTCACCTTCAATATCTGTCTATATTTCTGAGATGAGGTATTGTAATTATTTACACTATTTACATTGTTTGGACTGTTGTCCTCATCTTTGTTGCCATATTCACCTTCAATATCTGTCTATATTTCTGAGATGAGGTATTGTAATTATTTACACTATTTACATTGTATGGACTATTGTCCTTATCTTTGTTGCCATATTCACCTTCAATATCTGTCTATATTTCTGAGATGAGGTATTGTAATTATTTACACTATTTACATTGTATGGACTATTGTCCTTATCTTTGTTGCCATATTCACCTTCAATATCTGTCTATATTTCTGAGATGAGGTATTGTAATTATTTACACTATTTACATTGTTCGGACTGTTGTCCTCATCTTTGTTGCCATATTCACCTTCAATATCTGTCTATATTTCTGAGATGAGGTATTGTAATTATTTACATTATTTACATTGTTCGGACTGTTGTCCTCATCTTTGTTGCCATATTCACCTTCAATATCTGTTTATATTTTTGAGATGAGGTATTGTAATTATTTACACTATTTACATTGTTCGGACTGTTGTCCTCATCTTTGTTGCCATATTCACCTTCAATATCTGTCTATATTTCTGAGATGAGGTATTGTAATTATTTACACTATTTACATTGTTCGGACTGTTGTCCTCATCTTTGTTGCCATATTCACCTTCAATATCTGTCTATATTTCTGAGATGACGTATCTTAATTAATTACATTTTTGATATTGTTCGAACTGTTGTCCTTTTCTTTGTTGCAATATTACACCATTTCGGACAGTCTACTCTCCAGGGTTCTTAAGGATCTTACTATATTTTTGAGATAATGCACTTAATTATTTTAAATATACAGATTGTTCGGACTGCTGTCTTTATCCTAGTTTCCATAATCACGCCATTTCGGCCATTGTACACTCCAAACTTCTTAAAGGTCTAAGTATGTTTTTATGGCAATATATTGCACTTATTTCGACTATTTACATTGTTCGGACTGTTGTCCGGGTCTTTGTTGCCGTATTTACAATCAATAGTTCTCTCAACTTCTGTGCTGAATATTTTGATTGTTTAACCTGTTTACATTGTTCGAACTGTTGTCTTTCTCTTTATTGCTATGTTCAGGCCATTTCAGTCATTATACATTCTAACCTTCTAAAAGATCTGTCTACATTTTCAAGACAATGTGTTTTTATTATTTACACTATTTACATTTGTTCAGACTGTCGTCATTACATTTGTTGCAATATTTATATTCAATATGTATCTACAATACTAATATGAGTGACTGCAGGTATTTACACTATTTACATTGTTTGGACTGTTGTTCTCATCTTTGTTGCCATATTCACCTTCAATATCTGTCTATATTTCTGAGATGAGGTATTGTAATTATTTACACTATTTACATTGTTTGGACTGTTGTCCTCATCTTTGTTGCCATATTCACCTTCAATATCTGTCTATATTTCTGAGATGAGGTATTGTAATTATTTACACTATTCGGACTGTTGTCCTCATCTTTGTTGCCATATTCACCTTCAATATCTGTCTATATTTCTGAGATGAGGTATTGTAATTATTTACACTATTTACATTGTTTGGACTGTTGTCCTCAACTTTGTTGCCATATTCACCTTCAATATCTGTCTATATATATGAGATGAGGTATTGTCATTATTTACACTATTGACATTGTATGGACTGTTGTCCTCATCTTTGTTGCCATATTCACCTTCAATATCTGTCTATATTTCTGAGATGAGGTATTGTAATTATTTACACTATTTACATTGTTTGGACTGTTGTCCTCATCTTTGTTGCCATATTCACCTTCAATATCTGTCTATATTTCTGAGATGAGGTATTGTAATTATTTACACTATTTACATTGTATGGACTATTGTCCTTATCTTTGTTGCCATATTCACCTTCAATATCTGTCTATATTTCTGAGATGAGGTATTGTAATTATTTACACTATTTACATTGTATGGACTATTGTCCTTATCTTTGTTGCCATATTCACCTTCAATATCTGTCTATATTTCTGAGATGAGGTATTGTAATTATTTACACTATTTGCATTGTTCGATCTTCTAAACTCATATTTCTTGCCACATTTGACTTCAAAGTAGCACTGTATTTCTTTGTGGTGGTATTGCAATCATTTACAACATTAATATTTTTCAGCCAGTTGTACTTATCTTTATTGCCATACTAGCAGTATAGCCCGGCGTTGCTCGGGTGTAATGAAAGCTTCAAAACTAATCCGTGGTCCTGGAGCTCAGACTCAGTCTAAAGAATATTTGTCTGAAGTTTGGTGAGAATCGGATAAAAATTGTGGATTTGTATAAAAGACAGATAAACAGACACACACAAAGTCATCTTGCCTTATATATATATATATATATATATATATATATATATATATATATATACTATTGATTTTCTGCACTATTGTAAGAACTGCAACATTGAAACTTCTGAATATCGTTTCTTATGTCTTTGTCTATGAGTGTATCAAATTCGATTAAAATCGGACCACTCCTTCTATAACCCGATTTTTTCCATTATCGATTTTCGATATTTATCCGGAGTACCTCGACACAAAACCTAGCTAAGAACACTCGCAGACGCTTATCGTGCAATTGTGTAAATTTTCAAGAAAATCAGTTCAGCCGTTTCGGAGTCTATAGTTAACGGAAATACACACACACACACAGACAGACACACACACAGACAAAGTTCTATTTATAAATAAGTTTAGAATTGACTTCCAGGGAACACTGTATTTCTTTGTGGTGGTATTGCAATCATTTACAACATTTATATGTTTCAGCCAGTTGTACTTATCTTTATTGCCATATTAGCATGAATCTATTTTTCTGAAATGGGGTGATTTAATTATTTGCATTATGTACATTGTTCGGACAAATGTCCTTATCTTTCTATACCACATTTACACCATTTTGGACTGTGTACAGCCCAGCCTTCTGAAGGATCTGTCCATTTATTTGAGATAATGTGCTTAATTAGTGCCTCTTTTGACATTTTTTTAAACTGTTTCCATTATCTTTGTTGCCATGTGTACGCCATTTCGGCCATTTTACTCTCCAGGCATTTTAAAGAACCTGTCTAAAATTTGGAGATAGTATATTGTAATTATTTACACTATTTACATTGTTCAGACTGTTCTGCTTATTTTGCCATATTTATGCCATTTCGGCCATTGACACTTCATCCTTCGTAAAGATCTGTCTATATATTTGAGACAATATATTGTAATTATTTAAACTAATTACATTTTTCTGACTGTTGTCTTCATCTTTGTTGCCATATTTACCTTCAATATCTGTCTAAATATATGTAAATATATATATATTTACTTATATTGATTGTATAATACTTTGTTTTTGGTCATAATAAGTATTAATTTGTATTAAAAAGTGTTCGATACAATTATATTGTAGAACTTTTGAATATTTTTCTATTTTAAAACGAGTTATTACGCGACCTAGGTTTCTACCGTGAGTGGTGTCTTCAGGCGATTTTTGATAACTGATTTTACCTTTTACTGTTTTTCTTTTTAAAGAACGCTCTTGTAACGATGTTTTATTTGAATGTTCACGTCGCAGGCAATTTATGAACGCGCAGTTTTTAAATTAAAACAGATTATGACGTTTTCATCCATGGTTGTATGAACCTAAGAGGTAATTTCCGTTCTTTCATTTAACAGTTCGTCTTTATTTGGGTATGTCATAATTTCTAATTTTTCTTCTTGGCACAGTCTACATATATGTCCACCGTTGTAAGGCTTGGCTGTTTTTATAATGCTCTACGTTATGTCTGAGTCTTTTCCATATTTTGATTTCAATACAATATATATATATGTATATATATATATATATGTGTGTGGGTGTATGTGTATATATATATATATATATATATATATATATATATATATATATATAACAGACAGTGAATGTCTATTATGTTTAATCATTCTAAACATCGTATTTTGGCTTTAATTTCCGGTGAAAATAAAGACGAAATTTGTCTAAACTTTGGATATCTTTTTATTATGCTGGTTCTAAGCTTTCGGCTCATATGAGCCATCTTCAGAGAGTTTACATTAAAACAAAACAACGTACAACACACTTTGTAAAAGTGTGGGTCATTTTGATTTTGTTCCCTATCTATCTATCTATCTATCTATCTATCTATCTATCTATATATATATATATATATATATATATATATATCTCAGGTTCTGTTCATATCTATCTATCTATCTATCTATCTATCTATGTAAGTTTATACATCATCTATCTATCTATCTATCTATCTATCTATCTATCTATCTATCTAGTCTTCTTATTTTTTCCTTTATTGACTAAACTTACTCCGAATATTATCATTTCCATGAAATATTGACGTTAATCAACTGAAATGGGGTTTAAAATAAATAAATAAATAAGCTTCAAAAAAACAAACAGCAACAAAAATCAACAGCTGTAACCTCCCCCCTGCCCCCCATTTGCATCCGCTTGAAAATTTTCCCGACCAGAAACAATCATGAAAAAAACCCCGTCAGTCGACACCACTTTGCGTCAACAACATATGCATTGCGTCATTTCATAATAAATAAAGAAACACGTAAATAAATAAATGAAAATTGTCTGTGAGGTTAGAAAATGTTGAAAAATATTCCAGATTTTCATCTTAAAATACCAGCAAGATTGCTCTGCATCACCCAGGATTGCTTTTAAATAAATTATAAACTTACTTTTCAACTGGGCAAACATTTTAGAACAGAAGTCTCAAGAATCATACATTTCTTCTTCTTCTTCTTCTTCTTCTTCTTCTTCTTCTTCTTCTTCTTCTTCTTCTTCTTCTTCTATGTGCCCTGTCCTTTCAGGACGTAGGTAATCATGGCTTTTCACGTCTCCCTATCACTGGTGGCTCTTAGCACGCTTTCTCCTGTTACACCAACCAAACCCTGCTCTGCCATCCACTAGATCAAGACCATAAATCTAGAATATAAATGTATAAAAACTAGCATGGCCAAAAAATGAGGGATCAGTTTATATATTGATTATAATATAGATTTGATCCCCCACTTTATATCCACATTATAATTTTCTTTCACTGCTGTTTATAACTCTTCTTCCTTTATGTGCCCTTTCAGGACGTAGGCGATCACAGCTTTCCACATCTCCCTATCCGTGGTGGCTCTTAGCACGATTTCTCCTGTTACACCAATCAAACCCTGCTATGCCATCCACCAGTTAAAGCCCATAAATCTAGAATATAAATGTATAGAAACTAGCATAGCAACAAAATGAGGGATCAGTTAATATATTGATTATAATATAGATTTGATCCCCCACTTTATATCCACATTATAATTTCCTCCACTGCTGTTTATAAATCTTCTTCTCCTATGTGCCTTGTTTTTTCAGGACGTAGGCGATCATGGCTTTCCATGTCTCCCTATCCCTGATGTATCTTAGCACGTCTTCTCTTATTACACCACGCAACCCTCGTTTCGTCATCCACCTGATTAAATCCTTCAAATATGTTATCCACTGCTTTCCCCTGTCTCTTTTTACCTCTATCTGGCCTGTTAGTATCAGGTTCTCCAAGCCCTCTTTCCTCATTGCATGTCCCAGGAACCTTAGCTGTCTGTTCCTGATGCTCAGTATTAATTTCCTTTTCGTTTCCATTCTTTCCAAAACGTCATCATTGCTCACATGCTCGATCCATGATATCCGCAGCATCCTTCTGTAGAACCACATTTCGGCTGCTTCAAGTCTTTTACTGATGCTCTGTATTAATTTCCATTTTGTTTCCATCCTTTCCAAAACCTCATCATTGCTCACATGCTCGATCCATGATATCCGCAGCATCCTTCTGTAGAACCACATTTCAGCTGCTTCAAGTTTTTCCTTCATCTTCGAAGATATTGTCCAGCATTCACTGCCATATTAAAGAACCGACATTACATATCAATCCAGTACTCTTTTCTTTGTTTCTAGCAATATTATCCCGTTTCTTCATACTTTACTCAACTTCTGGAATGCTTCCTTCGCCATGCCAATTCGCCTTCGGATCTCTGTGTTGCACTTTCCGTCTTCTGTTAGAACACTTCCCAGGTATTTAAATGTTTGTACCGGCTTGATTTTAGTATCCCCGACCTGTATTTGCCATAGTGGGCTGCCCTTATTCTGATGACCATGCATTCGGTTTACCTGCAGTTTATTTCTAGTCCTTTCTTGTCACTCTCTTCAGCTACCTTCTGTAGGGGGTTTGTAGTTTTCTTTTTGGTGTCTGCTATCAGCACTGTATCATCTGCGTACCTTATGTTGTTTAAATTGTGACCTCCGATGACGAATCAAAATATTTAATCATGCCAAAATTCCTTTTAAGGCTGTTCTAAAATATTCTTTTTAAACAGCAGAGATACATATAACTCTAGAAACATTTCTTCGTAACTAAAATGTATGCTCCTTGCAGGTGTAATATAACAATCTGGCCCCACCCGAGGAAGGCTGATGCAAGCGAGGGTGTTTCCGGTCGTTGAAAGGAACAGATGTCGTTTGACCTTATTTCCAGCAGCAGCGGAAATAACTACAGAGGCAAACAGAACAGGTGTCTCTGAGAATTACGTGGGTGTGCGTGGGCGAGGCAAAACCGGAAGAAAAAGTCCCGGTTCTGGAAGATTATAAAAAGACCTCGGCACACGGATTCGCCAGTAGAGGAGCAACAGAGATCGGCCAGTGAAGAGAGAGACACAACAGATAAGACTACACTCCCGTCAACCCATTAGAAGCGCGCTCTCTCACTTCTCTGTTCCCTATTCTACACGGTTCATCGTCATTAATAAAAATATAACTTTATATTTTTATATATATGCGTGTTTGTTGTTTGTCGATATACAACAGCAGGAAGAAAGCAATCTCGCCGAAAAAAATGACACTTTTTCGCCTGACATGTATGAACACCCCACATCCCCTAACATCTAACCTATATTTCAAATTTTCAAAGTCGACCTTTATTCTGATTAGTTAAATTAAACACACCTCCATGATCTAAATTTTGTGTCTTCCCACCTCCATATTAACTCTTAAAAAAGAACGTATTTTTTTCTGCATTCAAATGTAAATCATTTTCACCAAAGTTGAACATTTCCTGATGGCGAGATAAAAAAAAAAACAAAAACTTTTCAATCGCGAAACATAAAAATTTCTGTGTCGCAATGTAAATTAAATTAATTTTAAATAATAAAGAAATATATATATATATTGTATCGAGGCAGCAGATAATTTTCTAAACATATATTGTTAAATATGAATGTCTATTATGTTTAATCATGAACCGTTCTAAACATTATATTTTCGCTTTAATTTCAGGTGAAAATTAAGACAAAAATTCTCCAACATTTGGATAATCTTTTATTACATTGGTTCTGAGCTTTCGACTCACATGAGCCATCTTCAGAGAGGTTGCAAGGACGTTAACATGAAAACATCCACCATCAGCGACGATTTTATCTTGTGTTGACATAAAACTTTGCTAAGCAACGATAACAGTTACCAAAAATAGAAAACGCAGTTCGTAAATTTGTAATGCGGTTCTATGACGTCACACTGCGTGAGAGCTCGAAATGATAACATAACCATATATTTAAATGCAATGTAAAGTGTTATGACCAGATTTAAAAGTGATTTTATTAAGTGCGGGTTGTTTGGATTTAATGTAGATGGCCTCTAATATCTAAAGGTTCTTTTTACTGTGTGTATGAGTGAGGATTATTGTATTGTTGACTAAAATCTGTCTGATATTACCTACATTGCTATGTTTTTCTAAGAAATGTTGTTTAATTGTACTCTGATCAGAAAGTTGACAGGTAAGTCTGCGGGAGAGCGTGGTTGTCGTAAAAGCAATATATGTAGTGGGTTATTGTTAGCACCAGAGATACAGTCTCTGAACGTGCATGTAAATTGATACACTACATTGGTTTTCTGTGAGCCGAAAGCTTAGAAGTAACTTAATAAAGGATTATTCAAATGTTGGAGAATTTTTATCTTTATTTTCACCTGAAATTAAAGCCAAAATACGATGTTTAGAACGGCTCACGATTAAACATAATAGATATTCATTGTCTCTTATATTTAATAGTATATGTTTAGAATATATATATATATATATATATATATATATATATATATATATATATATATATATAAAAAGAGAGAGAAAGAGATGCAGAATTTTCTCTTTAGGTTTTTTCTTTTTCTATTTAATTGATTACGTTTTCGTCATCGTCTGTTTTAGTCTTTTTTTTTGTTCAGTTCCAACAAGCAGCCCAGTGTCATTCACCTGTAAAAGTTTAAATTCTTCTAATTTCAGCTTTCAAGACCAACTGAAACGTTTTTGTGCGTTAAATACACCAGACTTTTTAAATACCCACAGATCGGCTCCGAATTGAAGCAGAAATGTTATACTGTTATATATCGATAAACAGACAAACACGCATATATATAAAAATATAAGTTATATTTTTATTAATGACGATGAACCGTGTAGCCTAGGGAACAGAGAGTGAGAGAGCGCGCTTCTAAGGGTTGACGGGGGAGTGTCGTCGTATCTGTTGCTCCTCTGGTCTGGTCTGGCTCTCTCGTCTGCCTCTGTCTCTCTGCCCCTGAAATCCGTGCGCCGAGATCTTTTTATAATCTCCAAACCGGAACTTCCGATTTTTGCCTCGCCCACGCACGCTCACGTAATTCTCAGAGACACCTGTTCTGTTTGCCTCTTGTAGCCATTTCCGCTACTGCCGGAAATAAGGTCAAACAAACATCCGTTCCTTTCAACGACCGGAAACGCCCCCGCTTGCTCAGCTTCCTCGGGTGGGGCGGGATTGTTATATTACATTCCTCGCCCACCCATTTTCCAAAATGTTCACCTAAGAACATTTTAAGCGCAACACCCTCACTCTCCTCCCCATGCCACACAAGCCCGACAATTATATAAAACATGTGCACGCCAAAACAACAAAAACATGTGCATGCCGAAACAAAAAAACAACAAACAAAAAAATATATAGGGGAGCCTACATCGGCAACCCAACAATGTTCGTGTCCATCTTGAAAATTGTTCTACCAGCTCGATGTTTCATTGTTCTTTTTTTTTCTTTTTTTTTTTTTTAATATCCATTTTCACAGAATTGGGCAAAGTTCTTAAAAATGTTCATTTTCTTTCTCGACTCTGTCCATAAGCGTAGACACCCCGATGCATAACCACGTGATTATAGGCGGTAACCGCGCCCCAGTTTCAAAACTAACATCGAGTAAATGACCTTTGACCAACACCATGCGTGCTTCTGCTCGAGTTTATTGTTACACATGTAACCTCATTTAATTTAATTTAATTTCAAACATACTATGTTTGAACACAGAAAAAATGGCCATTATCTGCCGTACATATCATTCATAGTCTGACCGAGAAATGTTCAATAGAAAATGAAGAAAATTACCCTGATTCCAACGTTAATCCGCATGCAATTTACTTGTGGAGGATATTAATTTAGTCTAAAAAAAAAAAAAATGGACCCGTAACTCGTAGTACCTTAGTTTGTACAATGTTTTCTATTCCCTGAACTACTTCCTCTGGATTCGAAACCAAGCATATCTGATTTGTTGACATCTCTCTGTTTAACGCAGAGACATTTGAGTGTTGAACACCCGTTGACCCCGGAGTACTATTCACAACGGATAACTCAATTTCCTTTTCCGAAGCACTGTTGCTTCTTTTACACTTAAAAATCCGCTTCCTGGCTATTATTCCCAGGATTATTATTACGCCGACCACGCCAGCAATGACTCCTATCGTCAACCTCTTCGGGAGTTCTTCATCCTTCACTAAATCTTTCCATATCTATCTGTTCCAAGGTATTTACTAGTTTTCAGAAATTAATATATCTTCAAAAGATATTTCCCAAGTCACATAAATGAAAATTCCAGAGGATGTTGAATTGATGGGAACCTGCACAAAAGCATAATTCACAACCATAGAAATGTAAATCATTTTGTAGTGTACAGTCATTGAAAAGAAATTAAAAAAAAAAACCTAACACTGCACAACCCAACGAAAACATTGTTATCAACAAGTTAATCCAATTATCCACTTTAAAGAGTAGAAGAAACTTCCTTTACATGATTTTACATCTCACTTACTCAATAAAAGTCAGATTAATTAAGCAACATACCAGTAAACTCACTTCACATATATGGTAAAATATTAACAACAAAATAAATCATTAACTCAGATGTTTTGTACTTACAGATAGGTAAATATTTCAACTCCAATCCTCCCGTCAACTTTAACACCCCCGTCAACTTTAACACCCCCGTCAACCCCAAACCTATGCGCTACTCCCTACATGTAGTCTGTTTCACCCCCTCCGTTCTACCCTTCTTAATGTGTTTGACACCAACAATCCACATTTCTCAATGGCAAAAGTATGCATTTTTTTTTTCTAACTGGACTTATTATAAACACGAGCAGAGAACACACACACTATCAAATCAATGAGTCACTTACCTTGGCTGAATGTCTACAGTCGCGGCTGCTATATATTTTCGTCTTCTTTTTTCTTTTTCTTCCTTCCTCGCTGTCGTCCGGTTGTTTACTATTTTCGTCTTCTATCCGGTAGTTTTAAGTCCGGAATTTTCAATCGTTGCCGTGGCAACTAGCTCGTATCAATCTGTTTTGTTGTCCCAAAACAGCAAGTCACTTAGGCACCAAATAAACGTGTGTTATATAGCAATATACAACAAACACGCATATATATAAAAATATATCAAGTGATATTTTTATTAATGAACGATGGACCGTGTAGCCTAGGGAACAGAGAGTGAGAGCGCGCTTCTAAGGGTTGACGGGGGGGGGGGTCGTATGTGTTGCTCCTCTGGTCTGGTCTGGCTCTCTCGTCTGCCTCTGTCTCTCTGCCTCTCTGCCCCTGAAATCCGTGCGCCGAGGTCTTTTTTATAATCTCCAAACCGGGATTTTTTCTTCCGGTTTTTTGCCTCGCCCACGCACGCGCACGTAATTCTCAGAGACACCTGTTCTGTTTGCCTCTTGTAGCCATTTCCGCTACTGCCGGAAATAAGGTCAAACAAACATCCGTTCCTTTCAACGACCGGAAACGCCCCCGCTTGCTCAGCTTCCTCGGGTGGGGCGGGATTGTTATATTACAATACTATATGACCGTAACTTACTTTTCCAACTGATTAATCTAAACTTATTTATAAATGAAACTTTGTCTCTCTCTGTGTGTATGTGCGTGTGTCCGTTACCTATAGGCTCCGAAACGGCTGAACCGATTTTCTAGAAAATTTACACAGTTGTACTATAAGCGTCTGCGAGTGTTCTTAGCTAGGTTTTGTGTCGAGGTACCCCCGATAAATATCGAAAATCGATAATCGAAAAAATCGGGTTATAGAAGGAGTGGTCCGATTTTAATCAAATTTTGATACACTCATAGACAAAGACATACGAAACGATATTCAGAAGTTTCAAGGTTGCAGTTCTTACAATAGTGCAGAAAATCGATAATATATATATATATATATATATATATATATATATATATATATATATATATAAAAGACAAGATGTTTGTGTGTGTGTCTGTTTCTCTGCCTGTACGTCTGTATTTTTTCAGCCCTTTTATTTTAGGTTTTGCTTTGGGTTTGGCTCTAAGTAGGTATAATTGTAGTTCTTAGTGTCAGCCATTATATCATTTACTCAGAGGACTTATTTAGCCTTCAAAATTCAGTTTTCGATGAAAAAAACTTATTTGATATCGATACCAGGAAATCAAAATTTGACTTAATCCATTCATTTTTCTTTCAGTCTACGGTTTCGCTTTAACTGGAAACAAGTATTGTTTTTTAGTCTTTCATACCAATGTCCAAAGAGTCTGATTTCCGGGATCTACAACACCTGGACTACTAATCTTCATTCAAGTCTGTATCCTTACGTTAATACACTTATTTTCTATCTCAATTACTGGTCGTTGTTCATTTATTTGTGCGGGTCCCATTCCCGGGATCCACAACACCTGGACTACTAATCTTCATTCAAGTCTGTATCCTTACGTTAATACACTTATTTTCTATCTCAATTGCTGGTCGTTGTTCATTTATTTGTGCGGGTCCCATTCCCGGGATCCACAACACCTGGACTACTAATCTTCATTCAAGTCTGTATCCTTACGTTAATACACTTATTTTCTATCTCAATTGCTGGTCGTTGTTCATTTATTTGTGCGGGTCCCATTCCCGGGATCCACAACACCTGGACTACTAATCTTCATTCAAGTCTGTATCCTTACGTTAATACACTTATTTTCTATCTCAATTACTGGTCGTTGTTCATTTATTTGTGCGGTCCCATTCACGGGATCTACAACACCTGGACTACTAAATCTTCGGCTGAAGTCTGTATCCTTACGTTCAACCACTTATTTTCTATCTCAATTGCTGGTCGTTGTTCATTTATTTGTGAGAGGTTGTTCGGGATCCACAACACCTGGACTACTAATCTTCTAATTCAAGTCTGTATCCTTACGTTAATACACTTATTTTCTCTCAATTGCTGGTCGTTGTTCATTTATTTTGTGCAGGTCCATTCCCGGGATCCACAACACCTGGACCACGAATCTTCATTCAAGTCTGTATCCTTACGTTAATACACTTATTTTCTATCTCAATTGCTGGTCGTTGTTCATTTATTTGTGCGGGTCCCATTTCCGGATCCACAACACCTGGACTACGAAGCTTCATTCAAGTCTGTATCCTTACGTTAAATACCTTATTTTCTATCTCAATTGCTGGTCGTTGTTCATTTATTTGTGCGGGTCCAGTTCCGGGATCACAACACCTGGACTACTAATCTTCATTCAAGTCTGTATCCTTACGTTAATACACTTATTTTCTATCTCAATTGCTGGTCGTTGTTCATTTATTTGTGCGGGTCCCATTCCCAGGGTCCACAACACTGGACTACTAATCTTCATTCAAAGTCTGTATCCTTGCATTCATCCTTGTTACTATCTCAATTGCTGGTCGTTGTTCATTTATTTGTGCGGGTCCCATTCCCGGGATCCACAACACCTGGACTACTAATCTTCATTCAAAGTCTGTATCCTTACGTTAATACACTTATTTTTTTCTATCTCAATTACTGGTCGTTGTTGTTGTTGTGCAGGTCCCATTCCCGGGATCTACAACACCTGGACACTAATCTTCATTCAAGTCTGTATCCTTACGTTAATACACTTATTTTCTATCTCAATTGCTGGTCGTTGTTCATTTATTTGTACCGGGTCCCATTCCCGGGATCCACAACACCTGGACTACTAATCTTCATTCAAGTCTGTAGCCTTACGTTAATACACTTATTTTCTATCTCAATTACTGGTCGTTGTTCATTTATTTGTGCGGGTCCCATTCCAGGATCTAACCTGGACTAACAAATCTTCATTCAAGTCTGTATCCTTACGTTAATACCTTATTTTCTATCTCAATTACTGGTCTTTGTTCATTTATTTGTGCGGGTCCCATTCCCGGGATCCACAACACCTGGACTACTAATCTTCATTCAAGTCTGTATCCTTACGTTAATACACTTATTTTCTATCTCAATTGCTGGTCGTTGTTGTTTATTTGTGCGGGTCCCATTCCAGGATCCACAACACCTGGACTACTAATCTTCATTCAAGTCTGTTATCCTTACGTTAATACACTTATTTTCTATCTCAATTACTGGTCGTTGTTCATTTATTTGTGCGGTCCCATTCGGGATCTACAACACCTAGACTACTAATCTTCATTCAAGTCTGTATCCTTACGTTAATACACTTATTTTCTATCTCAATTGCTGGTCATTTGTTCATTTATTTGTGCAGGTCCCATTCCCGGAATCCACAACACCTGGACTACTAATCTTCATTCAAGTCTGTATCCTTACGTTAATACACTTATTTTCTATCTCAATTACTGGTCGTTGTTCATTTATTTGTGCGGGTCCCATTCCAGGATCTACAACCTGGACTAACAATCTTCATTCAAGTCTGTATCCTTATGTTAATACACTTATTTTCTATCTCAATTATTGGTCGTTGTTCATTTATTTGTGCGGGTCCCATTCCCGGGATCCACAACACCTGGACTACTAATCTTCATTCAAGTCTGTATCCTTACGTTAATACACTTATTTTCTATCTCAATTACTGGTCTTTGTTCATTTATTTGTGCGGGTCCCATTCCCGGGATCCACAACACCTGGACTACTAATCTTCATTCAAGTCTGTATCCTTACGTTAATACACTTATTTTCTATCTCAATTGCTGGTCGTTGTTCATTTATTTGTGCGGGTCCCATTCCCGGGATCCACAACACCTGGACTACTAATCTTCATTCAAGTCTGTATCCTTACGTTAATACACTTATTTTCTATCTCTATTACTGGTCGTTGTTCATTTATTTGTGCGGGTCCCATTCCCGGGATCTACAACACCTGGACTACTAATCTTCATTCAAGTCTGTATCCTTACGTTAATACACTTATTTTCTATCTCAATTGCTGGTCGTTGTTCATTTATTTGTGCGGGTCCCATTCCCGGGATCCACAACACCTGGACTACTAATCTTCATTCAAGTCTGTATCCTTACGTTAATACACTTATTTTCTATCTCAATTACTGGTCGTTGTTCATTTATTTGTGCGGGTCCCATTCCCGGGATCTACAACACCTGGACTACTAATCTTCATTCAAGTCTGTATCCTTACGTTAATACACTTATTTTCTATCTCAATTGCTGGTCGTTGTTCATTTATTTGTGCGGGTCCCATTCCCGGGATCCACAACATCTGGACTACTAATCTTCATTCAAGTCTGTATCCTTATGTTAATACACTTATTTTCTATCTCAATTACTGGTCGTTGTTCATTTATTTGTGCGGGTCCCATTCCCGGGATCTACAACACCTGGACTACTAATCTTCATTCAAGTCTGTATCCTTACGTTAATACACTTATTTTCTATCTCAATTACTGGTCGTTGTTCATTTATTTGAGCGGGGCCCATTCCCGGGATCTACAACACCTGGACTACTAATCTTCATTCAAGTCTGTATCCTTACGTTAATACACTTATTTTCTATCTCAATTACTGGTCGTTGTTCATTTATCTGTGCGGACCCCATTCTCGGGATCCACAAGACATGGACTACTAATCTTCATTCATGTCTGTATCCTTACGTTAATACACTTATTTTCTATCTCAATTACTGGTCGTTGTTCATTTATTTGTGCGGGTCCCATTCCCGGGATCTACAACACCTGGACTACTAATCTTCATTCAAGTCTGTATCCTTATGTTAATACACTTATTTTCTATCTCAATTACTGGTCGTTGTTCATTTATTTGTGCGGGTCCCATTCCCGGGATCCACAACACCTGGACTACTAATCTTCATTCAAGTCTGTATCCTTATGTTAATACACTTATTTTCTATCTCAATTACTGGTCGTTGTTCATTTATTTGTGCGGGTCCCATTCCCGGGATCTACAACACCTGGACTACTAATCTTCATTCAAGTCTGTATCCTTACGTTAATACACTTATTTTCTATCTCAATTACTGGTCGTTGTTCATTTAATTGTGCGGATTCCACTCCCGTGATCTATAGCAGTTATGAAAGCAATTTTTCTCGTAGATCCCCTAGTTAAAGTTTGATATTAAACTATCTAGGGCAGTATTTCTTAACTATTTTACCATGTGACCTTTTTAATAATTTTTAACTTATTTTCAGATTGAATTATTCTTGAATCATAGAAGCCCTTTCTTATGAACATAACAAAACATGATCTTCGTTGACTTTTCTTGCATGAGTTCTAACTTGGGCATCGTTCCTCCCAAACTTGTACATGGGAAGCTAGGTCTACAAGTGGTCGGACTGTACAAAGGTGGTTCCGAAAATTCCGTTCTGGTGACGAGAACCTTGAAGATGAAGAAGCTAGTTGACAGTGATGCAAACTTGACACTGAATAATTGCAAGCAGTTGTTGAGCAAAACGCATTTGAGAATGTCAGAGGAGCTAGTTGTCAACACTGCAACAGTCCCATGCTATTTGCGGAGTATTGGCAATGCGAAAAAGCTCGATAAATGGAGTTCTCATGATCGCAATGAAAATCCAAAACTTAATCGTTTTGAAGTGTGCTTGATGCTCATTCTGCATAACACCAATGATCTCTTTCTCGAGCGAATAGTCGCTTGTGATGAAAAGTGGATATTTTATGATAACCGTAAACGATGTCAGTTCTTCAATATGGCAGCGAATGCTGGACAATATCTTCAAAGATGAAGGAAAAACTTGAAGCAGCTAAAATGTGGTTCTACAGAAAGATGCTGAGTATGCCGTAGACCTAGCATGTGAGCAATGATAAAGTTTTGGAAAGGATGGAAAAAAAAGAAATTAATATTGAACATCAGGAATAGAAAACTAAAGTTTCTGGGACATGCAATGAGGAAGGAGGGCTTATAGAACCTGATGCTAACAGGCGAGATAGAGGGAAAAAGTGACAGAGGAAAACAGCGGATAAGGTCCTGAGCAGGTGGATGACAGAACGGGGGTTGACAGAACGGGGGTTGCGTGGTATTACAGGAGAAAACGTGCTAAGAGCCACCAGGGATAGGGAGACGTGGAAGGCCACGATTGTCTACGTCCTGAAAGGACAAGGCACATAGAAGAAGAAACGTTTAAGTCAATGGTTTGATCGTGATGAGTCCCCCAAATATTTCCCGAAGCCAAAGGTGCATCAGCAAAAGATTATGGTGACTGTCTGGTGGTCTGCAATTGGTGCGATCCCTTAAAGATTTCTGGAAGCCAATCGGAGAATGCAACCAACTCGCGGAAATGCATGCATGCTTGCAAAAAATGAGGCCTACATTGGTGAATCGACCAATTATGTTCCACAATAATGCGCGGCCCATATGTTGCAAAAATGACGTTGCAAAATCTCGTAAAATCTCGTTGCAAAATCTCGTAGACTTGGGATACGAGAGTTTAACCCATCCTCCATACTCTACTGATCTTTCAGTCACTGATTATCATTTTTTAAGCACTTCAGCACATTTTTAAATAGTAAAAGTTTTAGGTTCAAACCAGACGTGGAATCAACTTTCAAAGATTTCGTTGCATCACAGCAAATAACTTTTTTTTATCAACGAGGAATAAATAATCCCTTTGATTGGTGGCAGAGATGAATAAAGGCTCAAGGCTCGTATCTTGACTAATTTCAACCTTTCTACAGTTAATTTTTCAAGAATTATTGTGTCGTGGCTCGTACCATGTGACATCCAGTCACCTGGATGTATAAAAGACAATGTGCGCTTAGCAGTGGGGGGTGTCGATCGATAGCAGAGCTGCATAGAAGCTCAAAGCACTTTTTTCTTTAAGTAAGTCATTTTACTGCCACTGTTTTGCAGGGGGTTACATAGGAGAATAGTTATGAGAAAGAGTGAAAGGCTAGAGAGGGTGTCAGGAAGTGGGTTAGAGAAGAAAGAATGTGACCATAAAATGAGGGATTAGTTTATATATCGATTGTAATGTAGAATTGATCCCCCACTTTACATTCAGATTATAATGGTATAGAATTATTTATAATCATATCGCCCAAAGCAAGGCATTTTACTGACACTGTTTTGCAGGTGGTTTCATAGGAGGAAAGTTATGAGAAAGAGTGAAAAAACTAGAGGGGGTGTTAGGAAGCGGGTTAGAGAAGGATGACTGTGGCTATAAAGTGAGGGATCAATTTATATATCGATTTTAATGTAGAATTGATCCCCCACTTTATATTCACATTATAATAATATAGAATTATTTTTTTTTATAATCATATCGCCCCAAGCAAGGCATTTTACTACCACTGTTTTGCAGGGGATTAGATAGGATGAAAGTTATGAGAATGAGTGACAGGTTATAGGAGGTGTCAGGAAGTGGATAAGAGAAGGATGAGAATACTGATGAGAGTGGAGTGGACGGAGAAAGGAGCATGAGAGAGAGGATGCAGGTTAGTGAGATAGGAGATGACTATTGACTTTACATTTAAATTCTTGGAGATTATAGCTGTCGTGAAAGCAAGTCAATGGAAGGGAATTCCACAGGCGGGAAGTGCGAGAAAAGAAGCTGTTGGAATAGAATTTGCATTTTTATTTTATAAGGGTGGGACCTAGTTGCTAATCTTGTGGATCGAGTATATTCATATATAAGGGGATCCAGAGAGCTAAGTTCATCGAAGCAGAAGCCGTGAAAGTATTTGTAGAAGAGACACAGGGAAGCCACATGGCGAAAGTGACTGTATCCGAGCTGTCGGGATCGATCACATTGCAAATTCTCGATTGGATTTTGTCAAGGACGCCGAGGTGGATACCAGGGGCATCCGACCAAATATGGCAGCAGTATTCAATACAGGGGCAGATGTTAGATTTATTTATGTGCAAGATTGATTTAGATGGGAAAAACTTCCTGGCCCTACACAGAGAACCGACTTTCTTAGCAACTGATTTAGATATGGATTCTATATAGTCATTCCACTTGAGATCTGTTGTGAGAGTTAAGCCGAGGAGACGCAGTGTTTTGCTTTCAGGGAGACTTGTATTTTGGCTAAACTTAACATTTCTACAGTTGGTAGATAGACTTAACGAAGTGGAGTAGATAGACTTAGCATTGGAGTAGATAGACTTAACTTGTGGAGTAGTAGACTTGCTAATTGGAGTAGATAGACTTAACTTATTGGGTAAGATAGACTTAACAGTTGGAGTGAATGAGGCTTAACTTATTGGAGTAGATAGACTTAACTTGCAGATGAATAGATAACTTATTGGAGTAGATAGACTTAACTTATTGGAGTAGATAGACTTAACTAATTGGAATGAATAGACTTAACTTATTGGAGTAGATAGACTTAACTTATTGGAGTAGATAGACTTAACTAATTGGAGTAGATAGACTTAACTTATTGGAGTAGATAGACTTAGCTTATTGGAGTAGATAGACCAACTAGTGGAGTAGATAGACTTAACCTTGGAGTAGATAGACTTAACTTATTGGAGTAGATAGACTTAACAATTGGAGTAGATAGAGTTAACTTATTGGAGTAGATAGACTTAGCAATTGGAGTAGATAGACTTAACTAATTGGAGTAGATAGACTTAACTTATTGGAGTAGATAGACTTAGCATGGAGTAGATAGACTTCCAACCTAATTGGAGTAGATAGACTTAACTTATTAGATGAATAGACTTTAACTAATTGATAGATAGACTTAACTTATTGGAGTAAGATAGACTTAACAATTGAATGAATGAACTTAACTTATTGGGTAGACAGACTTAACTTATTGGGCTAGATAGATTTAACTAATTGAGGTAGATAGACTTAACTTGTTGGAGTAGATAGACTTAACAATTGGAGTATAGACCCAACTTATTGGAGTAGATAGACTTAACTTATTGGAGTAGATAGACTTAACTTATTGGAGTAGATAGACTTAACTAATTGGAGTAGATAGACTTAACAATTGGAGTAGATAGACAACATTGGAGTAGATAGACTTAACTTATTGGAGTAGATAGGCTGCTTATTGGAGTAGATAGACTTAGCAGCGGAGTAGATAGACTTAACTAATTGGAGTAGATAGACTTAACTTATTGGAGTAGATAGACTTAACAATTGAATGAATAGACTTAACTAATGGAGTAGATAGACCTAACAATTGGAGTAGATAGACTTAACTAATTGGAGTAGATAGACTTGTATTGGAGTAGATAGACTTAGCTTATTGGAGTAGATAGACTTAACTAGTAGATGAATGAACTTAACTTATTGGAGTAGATAGACTTAACTTATTGGAGTAGATAGACTTAACAATTGGAGTAGAATAGACACCAACATTGGAGTAGATAGACTTAACAATTGGAGTAGATAGACTTAACTAATTGGAGTAGATAGACTTAACTTATTGGAGTAGATAGACTTAACTTATTGGAGTAGATAGACTTAACTAATTGGAGTAGATAGACTTAACTTATTGGAGTAGATAAACTTAACTTATTGGAGTAGATAGACTTAACTAATTGGAGTAGATAAGACAGCACAATTGGATAGACAGAACACAACATTGGAGCAGGACAGACTAACAATTGGGAGTAGACAGACTATTTAATTGAATAGATAGATTTAACAATTGGAGTAGATAGATTTCAACATGGAGTGGATCAGTACCAACAACCAGAGTAAGATAGATTTTAACTAAATTGGAAGTAGATGAACATATTGAGTAGGTAGACTTATTAATTGAATACATTAGATATAACTTGTTAAGTGGATAGATATGATGAAGGCGATGAACAACAATGAGTGCATTAGACTTCCAACAGTGGATAGATGGTTTCAACAATGGAAGTAGATAGGTCTTATTATTGCTGTAGACAGGACTTAACCATTGGGTCAGTGAACTTAACAACTAATTAGATAGTTTCACTATATTAAGGTAGATAGACTTAACTTGATGGAAGATAGACTTAACAATTAGAGTAAGATAGATGACACAACTTATTAGTAGGTAGACTTAAAACAATTGTGGATAGATGATTAACTTGGATAGATAGACTTAATATTAGAAGTAGATAGACTTAACAATTGGAGTAGATAGACTTAACTAATTGGAGTAGATAGACTAAACTTATTGGAGTAGATGGAGCTTAACAATTGGAGTAGATAGACTTAACTAATTGGAGTAAAGATATAGACTTAACTTATTGGAGTAGATAGACTTAACTTATTGGAGTAGATAGACTTAACTTATTGGAGTAGATAGACTTAACTAATTGGAGTAGATAGACTTAACTTATTGGAGTAGATAGACTTAACAATTGGAGTAGATAGACTTGCTTATTGGAGTGATAAGACTTAACTAATTGGAGTATATAGACTTAACTAATTGGAGTAGATAGACTTAACTTATTGGAGTAGATAGACTTAACTTATTGGAGTAGATAGACTTAACTTATTGGAGTAGATAGACTTAACTTATTGGAGTAGATGGACTTAACTTATTGGAGTAGATGAATAACAATTGGAGTAGATAGACTTATGTATTGGAGTAGATAGACTTAACTTATTGGAGTAGATAGACTTAACTAATTGGAGTAGATAGACTTAACTTATTGGAGTAGATAGACTTAACAATTGGAGTGATAGACTTAACTTATTGGAGTAGATAGACTTAACTTATTGTAGTAGATAGACGTAACAATTGCAGTAGATAGACTTAACTTATTGGAGTAGATAGACTTAACAATTGGAGTAGATAGACTTAACTTATTGGAGTAGATAGACTTAACTAATTGGAGTAGATAGACTTAACTTATTGGAGTAGATAGACTTAACAATTGGAGTAGATAGACTTAACTTATTGGAGTAGATAGACTTAACAATTGGAGTAGATAGACTTAACTTATTGGAGTAGATAGACCTAACAATTGGAGTAGATAGACTTAACTAATTGGAGTAGATAGACTTAACTTATTGGAGTAGATAGACTTAGCTTATTGGAGTAGATAGACTTAACTAATTGGAGTAGATAGACTTAACTTATTGGAGTAGATAGACTTAACTTATTGGAGTAGATAGACTTAACAATTGGAGTAGATAGACATAACTTATTGGAGTAGATAGACTTAACAATTGGAGTAGATAGTCTTAACTAATTGGAGTAGAATGGAGCTTGCTTATTGGAGTAGATAGACTTAGCAGCCCAAGGTAGATAGACTTAACTAATTGGAGTAGATAGACCCCAACTTGTGGGTAGATAGACTAACTGACTGGGTAGATAGACTTAACTAATTGATAGATAGACAACTGATAGATAGATAGACTTAACTAATTGGAGTAGATAGACTTAACTTATTGGAGTAGATAGACTTAACAATTGGAGTAGATAGACTTAACTTATTGGAGTAGATAGACTTAACTTATTGGAGTAGATAGACTTAACTTATTTGAATGGATAGACTTAACTAATTGATAGATAGACTTAACTTGTTAGGTAGATAGACTTAACAATTGGAGTAGATAGACTTAACTTATTGGAGTAGATAGACTTAACAATTGGAGTAGATAGACTTAACTAATTGGAGTAGATAGACTTAACTTATTGCAGTAGATAGACTATTATTGGAGTAGATGAGTAACTTGTGGGTAAGATAGGCTTAACTTATTGGAGTAGATAGACAACTTGTGGAGTAGATGAGCTTAACAATTGGAGTAGATAGACTTAACTTATTGGAGTGATATAGACTTAATAATTGAATGCGATGACTTAACCTTTTGTAGGAGTAGATAGACTTAACAGAGGGTAAGTTGATAGACTTAACTAATTGGAGTAGAATGGGCTGCTTATTGAGTAGATAAGACAACATTGATAGATTGACTTAACTAGTGGAGTAGATAGATAACTTATTGGAGTAGATGAATATGCTGTTGAGTAGATAGACTTACTTATTGGAGTAGATAGACTTAACTAATTGGAGTAAGATAGACTTAACTAATTGGAGTAGATAGACTTAACTTATTGGAGTAGATAGATAACTAGTGGAGTAGATAGACTTAACTTGTGGAGTAGATAGACTTAACTTATTGGAGTAGATAGACCAACTAATTGGAGTAGATAGACTTAACTTATTGATAGATAGACTTAACAATTGGAGTAGATAGACTTAACTAATTGGAGTAGATAGACTAAACTTATTGGAGTAGATAGACTTAACAATTGATAGATAGACTTAACTAATTGATAAAATAGACTTAACTTGGAGTAGATAGACTTAACTTATTGGAGTAGATAGACTTAACTTTGTGGGTAGATAGATTTAACTAATTGGAGTAGATAGACTTTAACTTATTGGAGTAGATAGACTTAACAATTGGAGTAGATAGACTTAACTTATTGGAGTAGATAGACTTAACTTGTGGAGTAGATAGACTTAACTTATTGGAGTAGATAGACTTAACTAATTGGAGTAGATAGACTTGCTTATTGAGTAGATAGACTTAACAATTGGAGTAAGATAGACTTAACTTATTGGAGTAGATAGACTTAACAATTGGAGTAGATAGACTTAACTAATTGGAGTAGATAGACTTAACTTATTGCAGTAGATAGACTTAACTTATTGGAGTAGATAGACCCAACTTGTGGAGTAGATAGACTTAACTTATTGGAGAAGATGAGCTTAACTTGTGTGGGTAAAGATAGACTTAACAATTGGAGTAAGATAGACTTAACTTATTGGAGTAGATAGACTTAACTAATTGGAGTAGATAGACTGCTTATTGGAGTAGATAGACTTAACTTATTGGAGTAGATAGACTTAACTAATTGGAGTAGATAGACTTAACAATTGGAGTAGATAGACTTAACTAATTGGAGTAGATAGACTTAACTTATTGGAGTAGATAGACTTAACAATTGGAGTAGATAGACTTAACTAATTGGGTAGATGACTTAACTTGTTAGGTAGATAGACTTAACTTATTGGAGTAGATTGACTTAACTAATTGGAGTAGATAGACTTAACTTATTGGAGTAGATAGACTTAACAATTGGAGTAGATAGACTTAACTTTTTGGAGTAGATGAACTTAACAATTGCAGTAGATAGACTTAACTTATTGGAGTGAGATAGACTTGTCTATCAATTGGAGTAGATAGACTTAACTTATTGGAGTAGATAGATTTGAATTATTGGAGTAGATAGACTTAACTTATTGGAGTAGATAGACTTAACTAATTGGAGTAGATAGACTTAATCATTGGAGTAGATAGACTTAACTTATTGGAGTAGATAGACTTAACTAATTGGAGTAGATAGATTTAACTATTATTGAGTAGATAGACTTAACTAATTGGAGTAGATAGACTTAACTTATTGGAGTAGATAGACTTAACAATTGGAGTAGATAGACTTTCCATTCAATTGGAGTATATGTGCTAGACTTAACAATTGGAGTAGATAGACTTAACTTATTGAGTAGATAGACTTAACTTATTGGAGTAGATAGATTAACTAATTGAGCAGAGATAGACTTAACTTATTGGAGTAGATAGACTTAACAATTGGAGTAGATAGACTTAACTTATTGGAGTAGATAGACTTAACTTATTGGAGTAGATAGACTTAACTGTTGAGCAGATAGACTTAACTAATTGGAGTAGATAGACTTAACTTATTGGAGTAGATAGACTTAACAATGGAGTAGATAGACTTAACTTATTGGAGTAGATAGACTTAACAATTGGAGTAGATAGACTTAACTAATTGGAGTAGATAGACTTAACTTATTGCAGTAGATAGACTTAACTTGTTGGAGTAGATAGACTTAACTAATTGGAGTAGATAGACTTAACTTATTGCAGTAGATAGACTTAACTTATTGGAGTAGATAGACTTAACTTATTGGAGTAGATAGACTTAACTTATTGGAGTAGATAGACTTAACTTATTGAGTAGATAGACTTAACAATTGGAGTAGATAGACTTAACTTATTGGAGTAGATAGACTTTGAACTAATTAGAGTAGATAGACTTAACTTATTGGAGTAGATAGACTTAACTTATTGGATAGATAGTCTTAACTAATTGGAGAGATACCTTTAACAATTGGAGTAGATAGACTTAACTAATTGGAGATAGACTTAACTTATTGGAGTAGATAGACTTAACAATTGGAGTAGATAGACTTAACTAATTGGAGTAGATAGACTTAACTTATTGGAGTAGATAGACTTAACTTATTGGAGTAGATTGACTTAACTAATTGGAGTAGATAGACTTAACTTATTGGAGTAGATAGATCAACAATTGGAGTAGATAGACTTAACTTATTGGAGTAGATAGACCTAACTAATTGGAGTAGATAGACTTAACTAATTGGAGTAGATAGACTTAACTTATTGGAGTAGATAGAATAACTAATTGGAGATAGACTTAACTTATTGGAGTAGATAGACTTAACTTATTGGAGTAGATAGACTTAACTAATTGAGCAGATAGACTTAACTTATTGGCGTAGATAGACTTAACAATTGGGATAGATAGACTTAACTAATTGGAGTAGATAGACTAAACTTAATAGATAGACTTAACAATTGGAGTAGATAGACTTAACTAATTGGAGTAGATAGACTTAACTTATTGAGTAGATAGACTTAATCATTGAGCAGACAGACTTAACTTATTGGAGTAGATAGATTTAACTAATTTGGAGTAGATAGACTTAACTTATTGGAGTAGATAGACTTAACTTATTGGAGTAGATAGACTTAACTATTGGAGTAGATAGACTTAACTTATTGGAGTAGATAGACTTAACAATTGGAGTAGATAGACTTTAACTTATTGAGTAGATAGACTTAACTAATTGGAGTAGATAGACTTAACTTATTGGAGTAGATAGACTTAACTTATTGGAGTAGATAGACTTGAACTACACTGGAGTAGATAGATTTAACAATTGGAGTAGATAGACTTAACTAATTGGAGTAGATAGATTTAACTTATTGGAGTAGATAGACTTAACAATTGGAGCAGATGACTAACTAATTTGGAGAGATAGACTAACTGTATTGAGTAGATAGACTTAATTATTGGAGTAGATTGACTTAACTAATTGGAGTAGATAGACTTAACTATTGGAGGTAGATAGACTTAAGAATTGAGTAGATAGACTTAACTTATTGGAGTAGATAGACTTAACTAGACTGAGAGACTTAACTAATTGGAGTAGATAGACTTAACTTATTGGAGTAGATAGACTTAACTAATTGGAGTAGATAGACTTAACTTATTGGAGTAGATAGACTTAACTTATTGGAAAGAGATAGACTTTAACTAATTGGAGTAGATACACTTAACTTATTGGCGTAGATACTCAATAATTGGAGTAGATAGACTTAACTTATTGGAGTAGATAGATTTAACTAATTGGAGTAGATAGACTTAAATTTATTGGAGTAGAGGACTTAAGAATTCAATTGGAGGTAGATAGACTGAACTTATTGGAGTAGATAGACTTAACTTATTGGAGTAGATAGACTTAACTTATTGGAGTAGATAGATTTAACTAATTGGAGTAGATAGACTTAACTTATTGGAGTAGATGGTATCAAATAATTGGAGTAGATAGACTTAACTTATTGGAGTAGATAGACTTAACTTATTGGAGTAGATAGACTTAACTTATTGGAGCAGATAGACTTAATCAATTGGAGTAGATAGACTTAACTTTATTGGAGTAGATAGACTTAACAATTGGAGTAGATAGACTTAACTTATTGGAGTAGAGAGACTAATAAATTGGAGTAGATAGACTTAACTAATTGGAGTAGATAGACTTAACTTATTGCAGTAGATAGACTTAACTTATTGGAGATAGACTTAACTTATTGGAGTAGATAGATCAACTTATTGAAGATAGACTTAACTTATTGGAGAGATAGACTTAACAATTGGATACAGATAGACTTGAATTCAATTGAGTAGATGACTTTAATGGCTTGGAGTAGATAGACTTAACTTATTGGAGAGATAGATTTCAACTAATTGGAGTGTATAGACTTAATAATTTGGAGTAGAGAGACGTAACTAATTGGAGTAGATAGACTTAAATTTATTGGAGTAGATAGACTTAACAATTGGAGTAGATAGACTTAACTAATTATAGATAGACTTAACTTATTGGAGTAGATAGACTGAACTTATTGGAAAGAATATCAACTAATTGGAGGTATTAGATTCTAATCTATTGGAGTAGATAGACTTGAATAAATTAAGTAGACTTAACTTATTGGAGTAGATAGACTTAATCTAATTGGAGCAGATAGACTTAATCAATTGGAGTAGATAGACTTAACTTATTGGAGTAGATAGACTTAACTAATTGGATATGAGATAGACTTAACTTATTGGAGTAGATAGACTTAACTTATTGGATATAGACTTAACTAATTGGAGAGATAGACTTCCAATCATTAAGGAGATAGATTCTTAACAATTGGAGTAGATAGACTTAACTAATTGGAGTAGATAGACTAAACTTATTGGAGTAGATAGACTTAACAATTGAGTGATAGACTTAACTAATTGGAGTAGATGACTATAACTTTTATTGCGAGATAGATTTAACTTATTGAGTAGATAGACTTAACTTATTGGAGTAGATAGATTTAACTAATTGGAGTGACAGGACTTAACTCATTGGAGTAGATAGACTTAACAATTGGGAGACAGACTTAACTTATTGGAGTGATAGACTTAACTTTTATTGGAGTAGATAGACTTAACTTATTGGAGTAGATAGACTTAACTAATTGGAGTAGATAGACTTAAACTTTATTGAGTAGATAGACTTAACAATTGGAGTAGATAGACTTAACTTAGCTGGAGTAGATAGACTTAACAATTGGAGTATGATAGATCTAACTAATTGGAGTAGATAGATCAACTTATTGCAGTAGATAGACTTTAACTTATTGGAGTAGATAGACTTAAACTTACTAAGGTAGATAGACTTAACTTATTGGAGAAGATAGACTTAACTTATTGGAGTAGATAGACTTAACAATTGGAGTAGATAGACTTAACTTATTGGAGTAGATAGACTTTAACCAATTGGAGTAGATAGACTTAACTTATTGGAGTAGATAGACTTAACTTATTGGAGTAGATAGACTTAACTAATTGGAGTAGATAGACTTAACAATTGAGTAGATAGACTTAACTAATTGCGAGATAGACTTAACTTATTGGAGTAGATAGACTTAACAATTGGAGTAGATAGACTTAACTAATTTATAGATAGACTTAACTATTGAGTAGATAGACTTAACTTATTGGGATAGATTGACTTAACTAATTGGAGTAGATAGACTTAACTATTGGAGTAGATAGACTTAACAATTGAGTAGATAGACTTAACTTATTGGAGTAGATAGACTTAACTAATTGGAGTAGATAGACTTAAACTAACTATGGAGTAGATAGACTTAACTTAAGGAGTAGAGACTTAACCAATTGAGTAGATAGACTAGAATTTATTGGAGTAGATAGACTTAACTTATTGGAGTAGATAGACTTAACTAATTGGAGTAGATAGAATCTTAACTTATTATGTAGATAGACTTAACAATTGAGTAGATAGACTTAACTAATGAGTAGATAGACTAAACTTATTGAGTAGATAGACTTAACAATTGAGTAGATAGACTTTGAATCTTACACTGGAGTAGATAGACTTAACTTATTGGAGTAGATAGACTAACTTATTGGAGTAGATAGACTTAACTTAGTTGGAGTAGATAGACTTAATCAATTGGAGTAGATAGACTAACTATTGGAGTAGGATAGACTTAACAATTGGAGTAGATAGACTTAACTTATTGGAGTAGATAGACTAACAATTGAGAAAGATAGATTTAACTAATTGGAGTAGATAGACTAATGCAATTGGAGTAGAGGACGTAACTTCTATTGAGCAGATAGACTTAACTAATTGGAGTAGATAGACTTAACTAATTGGAGTAGATAGACTTAACTTATTAAGTAGATAGACTTAACAATTGAGATAGACTAACTTATTGGATAGATAGACTTAACTAATTGGAGTAGATAGACTTAACTTATTGGAGTAGACAGACTTAACTAATTGGAGTAGATAGACTAACCTTGATGGAGTAGATAGACTTTAACAATTGGAGTAGATAGACTTAACTTATTGGCGTAGATAGACTTAACAATTGGAGTAGATAGACTTAACTAATTGGAGATAGACTAAATCATTGAGGCAGATAGATTCTAATAAATTGAGAGATAGACTAACTAATTGATAGACAGACTTTGAATCATTTGAGATAGACTTAACTTATTGGAGTAGATAGATCAACTTCATTGGAGTAGATAGACTAACTAACTGGAGTAGATAGATCAATCAATTGGAGCAGATAGATCAACAACTGGAGTAGATAGACTTAACTTATTGCAGTAGACAGACTTAACTAATTGGAGTATATAGACTTGAATCAAGGACTTGAGTAGATAGACTTAACTTATTGAGTAGATAGACTTAACTTATTGGAGTAGATAGACTTAACTAATTGAGAGACAGATTTAACTATTGGAGTAGATAGACTTAACTTATTGGAGTAGATAGACTTAACAATTGCAGTAGATAGACTTAACTTATTGGAGTAGATAGACTTAACTAATATGAGCAGATAGACTTGACCTTATTGGAGTAGATAGACTTAACAATTGGAGTAGATAGACTTAACTTATTGGAGTAGATAGACTGAATCATTGGAGAGATAGACTTAACAATTGCAGTAGATAGACTTGTCCTTTATTGGAGTAGATATACTTAACTTATTGGAGTAGACAGGATTCTGAATTCAATTGGAGTAGATAGATCAACTTTACTGAGACAGACTTAACAATTGGAGTAGATAGACTTAACTAATTGGAGAGATAGACTTAAATAATTGGAGTAGATAGATTTAACTATTGGAGTAGATATAGACTAACCTCTATTGGAGTAGATAGACTTAACTTATTGAGTAGATGGACTTAACTTACTGATTAGATAGACTTAACAATTGGAGTAGAGAGACTTATGCCAACTAATTGGAGTAGATAGACTTAACTTATTGAGTGGATAGACTTAACTTATTGGAATAGATAGACTTAACTTATTGGAGTAGATAGACTTAACAATTGGTGTAGATAGACTTAACTAATTGGAGTAGATAGACTTAAATTATTGGAGTAGATAGACTTAACTTATTGGAGTAGATAGACTTAACAATTGGAGTAGATAGACTTAACATATTGGAGTAGATACACTTAACTTATTGGAGTAGATAGACTTAACAATTGGAGTAAATAGACTTAACTTATTGGAGTAGATAGACTTAACAATTGGAGTAGATAGACTTAACTAATTGGAGTAGATAGACTTAACTAATTGGAGTAGATAGACTTAACTTATTGGAGTAGATAGACTTAACTAATTGGAGTAGATAGACTTAACTTATTGGCGTAGATAGACTTAACAATTGGAGTAGATAGACTTAACTAATTGGAGTAGATAGACTAAACTTATTGGAGTAGATAGACTTAACAATTGGAGTAGATAGACTTAACTAATTGGAGTAGATAGACTTAACTTATTGGAGTAGATAGACTTAACTTATTGGAGTAGATAGACTTAACTTATTGGAGTAGATAGACTTAACTAATTGGAGTACATAGACTTAACTTATTGGAGTAGATAGACTTAACAATTGGAGTAGATAGACTTAACTTATTGGAGTAGATAGACTTGACTTATTGGAGTAGATAGACTTAACAATTGGAGTAGATAGACTTAACTTATTGGAGTAGATAGACTTAACTTATTGGAGTAGATAGACTTAACTTATTGGAGTAGATGGACTTAACTTATTGGAGTAGATAGACTTAACAATTGGAGTAGATAGACTTAACTAATTGGAGTAGATAGACTTAACTTATTGGAGTAGATAGACTTAACTTATTGGAGTAGATAGACTTTACTTATTGGAGTAGATAGACTTAACAATTGGAGTAGATAGACTTAACTAATTGGAGTAGATAGACTTAAATTATTGGAGTAGATAGACTTAACTTATTGGAGTAGATAGACTTAAGAATTGGAGTAGATAGACTTAACATATTGGGTAGAATGAACTCCAACAATAGATAGACCAGACTTAACAATTGGAGTAGATATAGACTTAACTTATTGGAGTAGATTGACTTAACAATTGGAGTAGATAGACTTAACTAATTGGAGTAGATATAGACTTAACTAATTGGAGTAGATAAGGCTGCTTATTGGAGTAGATAGACTTAACTAGTGGAGTAGATAGACTTAACTTATTGCGTAGATAGACTTAACAATTGGAGTAGATAGACTTAACTAATTGGAGTAGATAGACTAAACTTATTGGAGTAGATAGACTTAACAATTGGAGTAGATAGACAACTAGTGGAGTAGATGAACACTTTATTGGAGTAGATAGACTTAACTTATTCGGAGTAGATAGACTTAACTTATTGGAGTAGATAGACTTAACTAATTGGAGTAGATAGACTTAACTTATTGGAGTGAATGGAGCTTAACAATTAAGGTAGATGAAGCAACATTGGAGTAGATAGACTTAACTAATTGGAGTATATAGACTTAACTAATTGGAGTAGATAGACTCCTTATTGGAGTAGATGAGCTGTAACTTATTGGAGTAGATAGACTTAACTAATTGGGTAGATAGACTTAACTTATTGGAGGGAAGTGGAATAGACTTAACTTATTGGGTAGACGAACTAACAATTGCGTACAGATAGACTTAACTTATTGGAGTAGATAGACTTAACTAATTGGAGTGAATAGACTTAACTTATTGGAGTAGATAGACTTAACAATTGGAGTAGATAGACTTAACTTATTGGAGTAGATAGACTTAACTTATTGGAGTAGATAGACTTAACAATTTTTTGATAGAATAGATAACTTATTGGAGTAGATAGATAACTTGGTAGGTAGATAGATAACTACTTGGGTAGATAGACTTAACTTACTGGAGTAGATAGACTTAACAATTGGAGTAGATAGACTTAAACTGTTGGAGTAGATAGACTTAAATAATTGGAGTAGATAGACTTAACTTGTTGAAAAGATGAATGAACTTAACTTATTGGAGGTAGATAGACTTGACATTTGGAGTAGACCCAGGCTTTTAACTTATTGGAGTAGATGGACTTAACTTATTGGAGTAGATGAACTTAACAATTGGGTAGATAGACTTAACTAGTAGTGGAGTAGATGTTTCCATATTGGAGTAGATAGACTTAACTTATTGGAGTAGATAGACTTAACTTATTGGAGTAGATAGACTTAACAATTGGAGTAGATAGACTTAACTAATTGGAGTAGATAGACTTAAATTATTGGAGTAGATGAAGCAACCTACAGTAGATGGGTGGGTAACAATTGGAGTAGATAGACTTATATTGGAGTAGATAGACTTAACTTGATGGGTAGATAGACTTAACAATTGGAGTAGATAGACTTAACTTATTGGAAGGTAGATAGACTGGAACAATTGGAGTAGATGGGCTGCTTATTGGAGTAGATAGACTTAACTAATTGGAGTAGATAGACTTAACTTATTGGAGTAGATAGACTTAACAATTGGAGTAGATGAGCTTAACTAATTGGAGTAGATAGACTCTTATTGGAGTATATAGCTTAACTTATTATTGGGTAGATAGACTTAACTAATTGGAGTAGATAGACTTAACTTTATTGGAGTAGATAGACTTAAATTATTGGAGTAGATAGACTTAACTAATTGGAGTAGATAGACTTAACTTATTAGATGCGTAGACTTAACCTACATTGGAGTAGATAGACTTAACTAATTGGAGTAGACTAGACTTAACTTATTGGAGTAGATAGACTTAACTTATTGGAGTAGATAGACTTAGTAATTGAATTAGATAGACTTGCTTGATAGTAGATAGACTTAACAATTGGAGTAGATAGACTTAACTAATTGAATGAATAGACTAAACTTATTGGAGTAGATAGACTTAACAATTGGAGTAGATAGACTTAACTAATTGGAGTAGATAGACTTAACTTATTGGAGTAGATAGACTTAACTTATTAGATGAATAAGGCTTAACTTATTGGAGTAGATAGACTTAACTAATTGGAGTAGATAGACTTAACTTATTGGAGTAGATAGACTTAACAATTGGAGTAGAGAGACTTAACTTATTGGAGTAGATAGACTTAATAATTCGGGTATATAGATTTAACTAATTGGAGTAGATAGACTTAACTTATTGGAGTAGATAGACTTAACTTATTGGAGTAGATAGACTTAACAATTGGAGTAGATAGACTTAACTTATTGGAGTAGATAGACTTAACTTATTGAGCAGATAGACTTAACAATTGAGTAGATAGACTTAACTTATTGGAGTAGATAGACTTAACAATTGGAGTAGATAGACTTAACTTATTGAGTAGATAGACTTAACTAATTGGAGAGATAGACTTAACTTATTGGAGTAGATAGACTTAACAATTGGAGTAGATAGACTTAATCAATTGGAGTAGATAGACTAAACTTATTGGAGTAGATAGACTTAACAATTGGAGTAGATAGACTTAACTAATTAGTAGATAGACTTAACTTATTGGAGTAGAAAGGAAGCAACTTATTGGAGTAGATAGACTTAACTTATTGGAGTAGATAGACTTAACTAATTGAGTAGATAGATTTAGAATTTATTGGAGTAGATAGACTTAACAATTGGAGTAGGATAGACTTAACTTTATTGGAGTGAGTGGACTTAATCAATTGGAGTATATAGACTTAACTAATTGGAGTAGATAGACTAACTTATTGGAGTAGATAGACTTAACTTATTGGAGTAGATAGGGATTAACAATTGGAGTAGATAGACTTAACTTATTGGAGTAGATAGACTTAACTTATTGGAGTAGATAGACTTAACTAATTGGTGTAGATAGACTTAACTTAGTTAAGGATAGTCTAACAATTGGAGTAGATAGACTTAACTTATTGGAGTAGATAGACTTAACTAATTGGAGTAGATAGACTTAACTTATTGGAGTAGATAGACTTAACAATTGGAGTAGATAGACTTATCTTATTGGAGTAGATAGACTTAACTTATTGGAGTAGCTTAGACTTAACTAATTGGTGTAGATAGACTTAACTTATTGAGAGTAGATAGACTTAACAATTGGAGTAGATAGATCTAAATAATTGGAGTAGATAGACTTAACTAATTGGAGTAGATAGACTTAACTTATTGGAGTAGATAGACTTAACAATTGGAGTAGATAGACTTAACTAATTGTAGTAGATAGACTTTAACTTATTGGAGTAGATAGACTTAACAATTGGAGTAGATAGACTTAACTTATTGGGAGTAGATAGACTTAACATTTGGAGTAGATAGACTTAACTTATTGGAGTAGATAGACTTAACGACTGGAGTAGATAGAGTTAACTTAATGGGAGTGATAGACTTCACTTATTGGAGTAGATAGACTTACCTGTATTGGAGTAGATAGACTTAACAATTGGAGCAGATAGACTTAACTAATTGGAGTAGATAGACTTAACTTACGGGAGGGATAGACTTGGAACTTTATTGGAGTAGATAGACTTAACACTTGGAGTAGATAGACTTAACTTATTGGAGCAGATAGACTTAACAATTGGAGTAGATAGACTTAACTTCTAGTTGGAGTAGATAGACTTAACTAATTGGAGTAGATAGACTTAACTTATTGGAGTAGATAGACTTAACACTTGGAGTAGATAGACTTAACTTATTGGGAGATAGACGAACAATTGGAGTAGATAGACTTAACTTATTGGAGTAGATAGACTTAACTAATTGGAGTAGATAGATCTGACCATTGGAGTAGATAGACTTAACACTTGAGTAGATAGACTTAACTTATTGGAATAGATAGATTTAACTAATTGGAGAGATAGATTTATTTATTATAGATAGATTTAAAGGACTTGAGAGGACTTTAACTTATTGGAGTAGATAGACTAAATAATTGAGTAGATAGACTTAACTTATTGGAGTAGATAGACTTAACTTATTGGAGTAGATAGACTTAAATACTGAGTAGACAGACTTAACTTATTGGAGTAGATAATTTAACACTTGAGTAGATAGACTTACCCATTGAGTGATAGGACTTAACAATTGGAGTAGATAGACTTAACTTATTGGAGTAGATAGACTTAACTAATTGGAGTAGATAGACTTAACTTATTGAGTAGATAATTTCAATAAATTGGAGTAGATAGATCTAACTAATTGGAGTAGATAGACTGAATTTATTGAGTAGATAGACTGAACAATTGGTGATAGATCAAATTTATTGGAGTAGATAGACTGAACAATTGGAGTAGATAGACTTAACTAATTGGAGTAGATAGACTTAACTAATTGGAGTAGATAGACTTAACTAATTGAGTAGATAGACTTAACTTATTGGAGTAAATAGACTAGTAAATCGGAGTAGATAGACTTAACTAATTGGAGTAGATAGACTTAACAATTGGAGTAGATAGACTTAACTAATTGGAGTAGATAGACTTAACTACTTGGAGTAGATAGACTTAACAATTGGAGTAGATAGACTAAACTAATTGGAGTAGATAGACTTAACTAATTGGAGTAGATAGACTTAACAATTGGAGTAGATAGACTTAACTAATTGGAGTAGATAGACTAACTTATTGGAGTAGATAGACTTAACAATCGGAGTAGATAGACTTAACTAATTGGAGTAGATAGACTTTAACGACCAGAGTAGATAGACTTTGAATTCAGACTGGAGTAGATAGACTTCAACAATTGGAGTAGATAGACTAACTGACCAGTGAGATCGTAACTAATTGACAGATAGACTTAACTAATTGGAGTAGATAGACTAATAACTAATTGGAGTAGATAGACTTAACAATTGAGTAGATAGACTTAACTAATTGGAGTAGATAGACTTAACTTATTGGAGTAGATTCTAACTAATTGGAGTAGATAGACTTTGACCACTGGAGTAGATAGACTTAACTTATTGGAGTAGATAGACTTAACAATTGGAGTAGATAGACTTAACTAATTGGAGTAGATAGACTTAACTAATTGGAGTAGATAGACTTAACTAATTGGAGTAGATAGACTTGTCAATTGGAGTAGATAGACTTAACTGGCCATAGATAGACGATCAGAGTAGATAGACTAACTGTCAGTAGGTAGACATCAAAATCGGAGTAGATAGACTTGACTAATTGGAGTAGATAGACTTAACTAATTGGAGCAGAGATCAACAATTGGAGTAGATAGATCTAATCAATTGGAGTAGATAGACTTAACTTATTGGAGTAGATAGACTGCAATGAATGAGTAGATAGACTAACTAATTGAGTAGATAGACTAATAATTGGAGTAGATAGACTTAACTAATTGGAGTAGATAGACTAATTGGTTGATAGATGAGATCAACAATTGGAGTAGATAGATTAACCCATCAAGTAGATAGACTTAACAATTGAGTAGATAGACTAACTAATTGGAGTAGATAGACTTAACAATTGGAGTAGATAGACTTAACTAATTGGAGTAGATAGACTTAACTAATTGGAGTAGATAGACTTAACTAATTGGAGTAGATAGACTTAACTAATTGGAGTAGATAGACTTAACAATTGGAGTAGATAGACTTTAACCAATTGGAGTAGATAGACTTAACAATTGGAGTAGATAGACTTAACTTATTGGAGTAGATAGACTTAACTTATTGGAGTAGATAGACTTAACTTATTGGAGTAGATAGACTTAACAATTGGAGTAGATAGACTCTAACTAATTGGAGTAGATAGACTTAAATTATTGGAGTAGATAGACTTAACTTATTGGAGTAGATAGACTTAACAATGGAGTAGATAGACTTAACATATTGGAGTAGATAGACTTAATCAATAGATAGATAGACTTCAAAACAATTGGAGTAGATAGACTAACTGACAGAGTAGATAGACTTGAACAATGGAGTAGACAGACTTGGAATCAATGGAGTAGATAGAAGATCAATGAATTAAGGGATAGACTAACTATTGGAGTAGATAGACTTAACAATTGGAGTAGATAGACTAACTAATTGGAGTAGATAGACTTCATCATTGGAGTATATATACTAATCCTATTGGAGTAGATAGACTTAACTAATGGAGTAGATAGACTTAACTATTGGAGTAGATAGACTTAAATTATTGGAGTAGATAGACTTAGAATGAATTTGGAGATAGACTTAACTTATTGGAGGATAGACTTAACTTTTTGGAGTAGATAGACTTAACTAATTGGAGTAGATAGACTTAACTTATTGGAGTAGATAGACTTAACTTATTGGAGTAGATAGACTTAACTAATTGGAGTAGATAGACTTAACTTATTGGCATAGATAGACTTAATCAATTGGAGTAGATAGACTTAACTTATTGGAGTAGATAGACTTAACTAATTGAGTAGATAGACTAAACTTATTGGAGATAGACTTAACAATTGAGTAGATAGACTTAACTAATTGGAGTAGATAGACTTAACTTATTGGAGTAGATAGACTTAACTAATTGGAGTAGATAGACTTAACTTATTGGAGTAGATAGACTTAACTTATTGGAGTAGATAGACTTAACTAATTGGAGTAGATAGACTTAACTTATTGAGTAGATAGACTTAACTAATTGGAGTAGATAGACTAAACTTATTGGAGTAGATAGACTTAACAATTGGAGTAGATAGACTTAACTAATTGGAGTAGATAGACTTAACTTATTGGAGTAGATAGACTTAACTTATTGAGTAGATAGACTTAACTTATTGGAGTAGATAGACTTAACTAATTGAGTAGATAGACTTAACTTATTGAGTAGATAGACTTAACAATTGGCAGAGAGACTTAACTTATTGGAGTAGATAGACTTAACTAATTGGAGTATATAGACTTAACTAATTGGAGTAGATAGACTTAACTTATTGGAGTAGATAGACTTAACTTATTGAGTAGATAGACTTAACAATTGGAGTATAGACTTAACTTATTGAGTAGATAGACTTAACTTATTGAGTAGATAGACTTAACAATTGGAGTAGATAGACTTAACAATTGAGTAGATAGACTTAACTAATTGGAGTAGATAGACTAAACTTATTGGAGTAGATAGACTTAACTAATTGGAGTAGATAGACTTAACTTATTGGAGTAGATAGAAGTAACTTATTGGGAGTAGATAGACTTAACTTATTGGAGTAGATAGACTTAACTTATTGGAGTAGATAGACTTAACAATTGGAGTAGATAGACTTAACTTATTGGAGTAGATAGACTTAACTAATTGGAGTAGATAGACTTAACTTATTGGAGTGATAGACTTAAATAATTGAGTAGATAGACTTAACTTATTGGAGTAGATAGACTTAACTTATTGGAGTAGCTAGACTTAACTAATTGGTGTAGATAGACTTAACTTATTGAGTAGATGACTTAACAATTGGAGTAGATAGACTAAATAATTGGAGTAGATAGACTTAACTAATTGGAGTAGATAGACTTAACTTATTGAGTAGATAGACTTAACAATTGGAGTAGATAGACTTAACTAATTGTAGTAGATAGACTTAACTTATTGGAGTAGATAGACTTAACAATTGGAGTAGATAGACTTAACTTATTGAGTAGATAGACTTAACATTTGGAGTAGATAGACTTAACTTATTGGAGTAGATAGACTTAACTAATTGAGTAGATAGGGAGTTAACTTATTGGAGTAGATAGACTTAAATTATTGAGTAGATAGACTTTTAACAATTGGAGTAGATAGACTTAACTTATTGGAGTAGATAGACTTAACTAATTGGAGTAGATAGACTTAACTTATTGAGTAGATAGACTTAACAATTGGAGTAGATAGACTTAACTAATTGGAGTAGATAGACTTAACTATTGGAGTAGATAGACTTAACAATTGAGCAGATAGGACTTAACTTATTGGAGTAGATAGACTAACTATTGAGTAGATAGACTTAACTAATTGAGTAGATAGACTTAACTAATTGGAGTAGATAGACTTAACTAATTGGAGTAGATAGACTTAACTTATTGAGTAAATAGACTTAAAAATCGGAGTAGATAGACTTAACTTATTGAGTAGATAGACTTAACAATTGGAGAGTAGATAGACTTAACTAATTGAGTAGATAGACTTAACTACTTGGAGTAGATAGACTTAACAATTGAGTAGATAGACTTAACTAATTGAGTAGATAGACTTAACTAATTGGAGTAGATAGACTTAACAATTGAGTAGATAGACTTAACTAATTGGAGATGTTAGACTTAACTTATTGTAGTAGATAGACTTAACAATCGGAGTAGATAGACTTAACTAATTGGAGTAGATAGACTTAACTAATTGGAGTAGATAGACTGAACTAATTGGAGTAGATAGACTTAACAATTGAGTATAGACTTAACTAATTGGAGTAGATAGACTTAACTAATTGAGTAGATAGAGTTCTAACTAATTGGAGTAGATAGACTTAACTAATTGGAGTAGATAGACTTAACAATTGGAGTAGATAGACTTAACTAATTGGAGTAGATAGACTTAACTTATTGAGTAGATAGACTTAACTAATTGGAGTAGATAGACTTAACTAATTGGAGTAGATAGACTTAACTATTGAGTAGATAGACTTAACAATTGGAGTAGATAGACTTAACTAATTGGAGTAGATAGACTTAACTAATTGAGTAGATAGACTTAACTAATTGGAGTAGATAGACTTAACAATTGGAGTAGATAGACTTAACTTATTGGAGATAGACTTAACTAATTGGAGTAGATAGACTTAACTTATTGTAGTAGATAGACTTAAAATTTGGAGTAGATAGACTTGACTTAATTGAGTAGATAGACTTAACTAATTGAGTAGATAGACTTAATAATTTGAGTAGATAGACTTAACTAATTGAAGTAGATAGACTTAACTTATTGAGTAGATAGACTTAACAATTGAGTAGATAGACGAACTAATTGAGTAGATAGATGAACAATTGGAGTAGATAGACTTAACTAATTGGAGTAGATAGACTTAACTTTTATTGAGTAGATAGACTTAACAATTGGAGTAGATAGACGTAACTAATTGAGTAGATAGACTTAACAATTGGGAGTAGATAGACTTAACTAATTGGAGTAAGTAGATAGACTTAACAATTGGAGTAGATAGACTTAACTAATTGGAGATAGGACTTAACTTAATTGGAGTAGATAGACTTAACTAATTGGAGTAGATAGACTTAACTTAATTGAGTAGATAGACTTAACAATTGAGTAGATAGACTTAACTAATTGAGTAGATAGACTTAACAATTGGAGTAGATAGACTTAACTTATTGGAGTAGATAGACTTAACTTATTGGAGTAGATAGACTTAACAATCGGAGTAGATAGACTTAACTAATTGGAGTAGATAGACTTAACTTATTGGAGTAGATAGACTTACAATTGGAGTAGATAGACTTAACTAATTGGAGTAGATAGACTTAACTAATTGAGTAGATAGACTTAACTTATTGGAGTAGATAGACTTAACAATTAGAGTCGACAGACTTTAACTAATTGGAGTAGATAGACTTAACTAATTGGAGTAGATAGACTTAACAATTGGAGTAGATAGATCAATTCAATTGACAGACAGACTTAACTTATTGGAGTAGATAGACTTAACTTTATTGAGTAGATAGACTTAACAATTGGAGTCAAGGACTTAACTAATTCGAGTAGATAGACTGAATTAATTGGAGTAGATAGATTTAACTAATTGGAGTAGATAGACTTAACAATTGGAGTAGATAGACTTAACTAATTGGAGTAGATAGACTTAACTTATTGGAGTAGATAGTCTTAACAATCGGAGTAATAGGACTTAATCAATTGGAGTAGATAGACTTAACTAATTGGAGTAGGATAGACTTAACTAATTGGAGTAGATAGACTTAACAATTGGAGTAGATAGACTTAACTAATTGGAGTAGACTTAACAATTGGAGTAGATAGACTTAACTAATTGAGAAGGGATTTAACTATTGGAGTAGATTGACTTAACAATTGAGTAGATAGATCTAACTAATTGGAGTAGATAGACTTAACAATTGAGTAGATAGACTTAACTAATTTGAGTAGATAGACTTAACTAATTGGAGTAGATAGACTTAACTAATTGAGTAGATAGACTTAACAATTGGAGTAGATAGACTTAACTAATTTGGAGTAGATAGACTTAACTTATTGGAGAAAGAGGAGACTTAACTAATTGGAGCAGATAGACTTAACTAATTGGAGTAGATAGACTTAACTAATTGGAGTAGATAGACTTAACTAATTGGAGTAGATAGACTTAACAATTGAGTAGATAGACTCAACTTATTGGAGTAGATAGACTTAACTAATTGGAGTAGATTGACTTAACTTATTGAGTAGATAGATTTAAAAATCGGAGTAGATAGACTTAACTAATTGGAGTAGATAGACTTAACTAATTGGAGTAGATAGACTTAACAGTTGGAGTAGATAGACTTAACTAATTGAGTAGATAGACTTAACTTATTGAGTAGATAGACTTAACAATTGGAGTAGATAGACTTAACTAATTGGAGTAGATAGACTTAACAATTGGAGTAGATAGACTTAACTAATTGGAGTAGATAGACTTAACTTATTGGAGTAGATAGACTTAACAATTTGAGTAGATAGACTTAACTTATTGGAGATAGACTTAACAATTGGAGTAGATAGACTTAACTAATTGGAGTAGATAGACTTAACTAATTGAGTAGATAGACTTAACTTATTGGAGTAGATAGACTTAACAATTGGAGTCGATAGACTTAACTAATTTGGAGTAGACTTAACAATTGGAGTAGATAGACTTAACTAATTGGAGTAGATAGACTTAACTTATTGGAGTAGATGACTAACAATTGAGTCGATAGACTTCACTAATTGGAGTAGATAGACTTAATCTAATTGGAGTAGATAGACTTAACTTATTGGGATATAGATAGACTTAACAATCGGAGTAGATAGACTTAACTAATTGAGTAGATAGACTTAACTAATTGAGTAGATAGACTTAACTTATTGGAGTAGATAGACTTAACAATTGGAGTAGATAGACTTAACTAATTGGAGTAGATAGACTGACAATTGAGTAGATAGACTTAACTAATTGGAGTACGAATAGACTTAACTTATTGGAGTAGATAGACTTAACAATTGGAGTAGATAGACTTAACTAATTGGAGTAGATAGACTTAACAATTGGAGTAGATAGACTTAACTAATTGGAGTAGATAGACTTAACAATTGGAGTAGATAGATTTAACTAATTGGAGTAGATAGACTTAACTAATTGGAGTAGATAGACTTAACTAATTGAGTAGATAGACTTAACAATTGGAGTTGATAGACTTAACTTATTGGAGTAGATAGACTTAACCAATTGGAGTAGATAGACTTACCACTGGAGTAGATAGACTTAACTAATTGGAGTAGATAGACTTAACAATTGGAGTAGATAGATTCTAACTAATTGGAGTAGATAGACTTAACTTATTGGAGTAGATAGACTTAACAATCGGAGTAGATAGACTTAACTAATTGGAGTAGATAGACTTAACTTATTGGAGTAGATAGACTTAACAATTGTAGTAGATAGACTTAACTAATTGGAGTAGATAGACTTAACTAATTGGAGTAGATAGACTTAACTTATTGAGTAAATAGACTTAAAAATCGGAGTAGATAGACTTAACTAATTGGAGTAGATAGACTTAACAATTGGAGTAGATAGACTTAACCAATTTGGAGTAGATAGACTTAACTTACTTGGAGTGAGATAGACTTAACAATTGGAGTAGATAGACTTAACTATTTGGAGTAGATAGACTTAACTAATTGGAGTAGACTTAACAATTGAGTAGATAGACTTAACTAATTGGAGTAGATAGACTTAACTTATTGGAGTAGATAGACTTAACAATCGGAGTAGATAGACTTAACTAATTGGAGTAGATAGACTTAACTAATTGGAGTAGATAGACTTAACCAATTGGAGTAGATAGACTTAACAATTGGAGTAGATAGACTTAACTAATTGAGTAGATAGATTCTAATAATTGGAGTAGATAGACTTAACTAATTGGAGTAGATAGACTTAACTTATTGGAGTAGATTGACTTAACAATTGGAGTAGATAGACTTAACTAATTGAGTAGATAGACTTAACAATTTGAGTAGATAGACTTAACTAATTGAGCAGATAGACTTAACTAATTGGAGTAGATAGGACTTAACTAATTGGAGTAGATAGACTTAACAATTGGCAGACACTAACTAATTGGAGTAGATAGACTTAACTTATTGAGTAGATAGACTTAACAATTGGAGTAGATAGACTTAACTAATTGGAGTAGATAGACTTCAATAAATTGCAGTAGATAGACTTAACTAATTGAGCAGATGACTAATTATTGGAGTAGATAGACTTAACAACTGGAGTAGATAGACTTAACTTATTGGAGTGATAGACTTAACAATTGGAGTAGATAGACTTAACTATTCTGGAGTAGATAGACTTAACTAATTGAGTGCAGATAGACTTAACTTATTGGAGTAGATAGATTTGAATAATTGGAGTCGATAGACTTAACCACTGAGTAGATCAACAATTGGAGAGATAGACTTAATTATTGGAGTAGATAGACTTAACTTTTATTGAGTAGATAGGACTTAACTATTGGAGTCGACAGACTTCACTAATTGGAGTAGATAGACTTAACTAATTGGAGTAGATAGACTTAACTTATTGGAGTAGATAGACTTAACAATCGGAGTAGATAGACTTAATCAATTGGAGTAGATAGACTTAACTAATTGAGTAGATAGACTTAACTTAATATTGGAGTAGATAGACTTAACAATTGGAGTAGATAGACTTAACTAATTGGAGTAGATAGACTAACAATTGAGTAGATAGACTTAACTAATTGGATAGATAGACATAACTTATTGGAGTAGATAGACTTAACAATTGGAGTAGATAGGACTTAATCAATTGGAGTAGATAGACTTAACAATTGGAGTAGATAGACTTAACTAATTGGAGTAGATAGACTTAACAGTTTGAGTAGATAGACTTAACTAATTGGAGTAGATAGACTTAACTAATTGGAGTAGATAGACTTAACTAATTGGAGTAGATAGACTTAACAATTGGAGTTGATAGACTTAACTTATTGAGTAGATAGACTTAACTTAATTGGAGTAGATATGTTAGACTTAACAATTGAGTAGATAGACTTAACTAATTGGAGTAGATAGACTTAACAATTGGAGTAGATAGACTTAACGGACTTTGGAGTAGATAGACTTAACTTATTGGAGTAGATAGACTTAACAATCGGAGTAGATAGACTTAACTAATTGGAGTAGATAGACTTAACTTATTGGAGTAGATAGACTTAACAATTGTAGTAGATAGACTTAACTAATTGGAGTAGATAGACTTAACTAATTGGAGTAGATAGACTTAACTTATTGGAGTAAATAGACTTAAAAATCGGAGTAGATAGACTTAACTAATTGGAGTAGATAGACTTAACAATTGGAGTAGATAGACTTAACTAATTGAGTAGATAGACTTAACTACTTGGAGTAGATAGACTTAACAATTGGAGTAGATAGACTTAATCAATTGAGAGATAGACTTAACAATTGGAGTAGATAGACTTAACAATTGAGTAGATAGACTTAACTTATTGGAGTAGATAGACTTAACAATCGGAGTAGATAGACTTAACCAATTGGAGTAGATAGACTTAACTAATTGGAGTAGATAGACTTAACTTATTGGAGTAGATAGACTTAACTAATTAAGTAGATAGACTTAACAATTGAGTAGATAGACTTAACTAATTGGAGTAGATAGACTTACCAATTGAGTAGATAGACTTGTAACTAATTGGAGTAGATAGACTTAACAGTTGGAGTAGATAGACTTAACTAATTGAGATAGACTTTAACTTATTGGAGTAGATAGACTTAACAATTGGTGTAGATAGACTTAACTAATTGGAGTAGATAGACTTAACAATTGGAGTAGATAGACTTAACTAATTGGAGTAGATAGACTTAACTTATTGGAGTAGATAGACTTAACAATTGAGTAGATAGACTAACTTATTGGAGTAGATAGACTTAACAATTGGAGTAGATAGACTTAACTAATTGAGTATAGACTTAACTAATTGGAGTAGATAGACTTACTTATTGGAGTAGATAGATCTAACAATTGGAGTCGATAGACTTAACTAATTGGAGTAGACTTAACAATTGGAGTAGATAGACTTAACTAATTGGAGTAGATAGACTTAACTTATTGAGTAGATAGACTTAACAATTGGAGTCGATAGACTTCACTAATTGAGTAGATAGACTTAACTAATTGGAGTAGATAGACTTAACTTATTGAGTAGATAGACTTAACAATCGGAGTAGATAGATTCTTAACTAATTGGAGTAGATAGACTGTTCAATTGGAGTAGATAGACTTAACTTATTGGAGTAGATAGACTTAACAATTGGAGTAGATAGACTCTTCAATCTAATTGGAGTATAGACCAATTGGAGTAGATAGACTTAACTAATTGGAGTAGATAGACTTAACTTATTGGAGTAGATAGACTTAACAATTGGAGTAGATAGACTTAACTAATTGGAGTAGATAGACCTCTTAACAATTGGAGCAGAGGACGAACTAATTGGAGTAGATAGACTTAACAATTGAGCAGATAGACTTAACTAATTGAGTAGATAGACTTAACTAATTAAGTAGATAGACTTAACTAATTGGACAGAGGATCAACAATTGGAGTTGATAGACTTAACTTATTGAGTAGATAGACTTAACTAATTGGGATAGATAGATCAACAATTGGAGTAGATAGGATCAACTAATTGGAGTAGATAGACTTAACAATTGGAGTAGATAGACTTAACTAATTGAGTAGATAGACTTAACTTATTGGAGTAGATAGACTTAACAATCGGAGTAGATAGGACTTAAACTAATTGAGTAGATAGACTTAACTTATTGGAGTAGATAGATTTAACAATTGTAGTAGATAGACTTAACTAATTGAGCAGATAGACTTAACTAATTGAGTAGATAGACTTAACTTATTGGAGTAAATAGACTTAAAAATCGGAGTAGATAGACTTAACTAATTGAGTAGATAGACTTAACAATTGAGGATAGACTTAACTAATTGAGTAGATAGACTTAACTACTTGGAGTAGATAGACTTAACAATTGGAGTAGATAGACTTAACTAATTGGAGTAGATAGATCTATCAATTGGAGTAGATAGACTTAACAATTGAGTAGATAGACTTAACTTATTGGAGTAGATAGACTTGTCAATCGGAGTAGATAGACTTAACTAATTGGAGTAGATAGACTTAACTAATTGGAGTAGATAGACTAACTTATTGGAGTAGATAGACTTAATCAATTGAGTAGATAGACTTAACAATTGAGTAGATAGACTTAACTAATTGGAGTAGATAGACTTAACAATTGGAGTGATAGGACTTAACTAATTGGAGTAGATAGACTTTAACAGTTGGAGTAGATAGACTTAACTAATTGGAGTAGATAGACTTAACTTATTGGAGTAGATAGACTTAACAATTGGAGTAGATAGACTTAACTAATTGAGTAGATAGACTTAACAATTGAGTAGATAGACTTAACTAATTGGAGTAGATAGACTTAATCATTGGAGTAGATAGAAATTTAACAATTGGGAGTAGATAGACTTATCCTTATTGAGGATAGACTTAACAATTGGAGTAGATAGACTTAACTAATTGGAGTAGATAGACTTAACTAATTGGAGTAGATAGACTTAACTTATTGAGTAGATAGATTTATCAATGAGCTTAGTGACTTAACTAATTGGAGTAGACTTAACAATTGGAGTAGATAGACTTAACTAATTGGAGTAGATAGACTTAACTTATTGAGTAGGATAGACTTAACAATTGGAGTCGATAGACTTCACTAATTGGAGTAGATAGACTTAACTAATTGGAGTAGATAGACTTAACTTATTTGGAGTAGATAGACTTAACAATCGGAGTAGATAGACTTAACTAATTGGAGTAGATAGACTTAACTAATTGGAGTAGATAGACTTAACTTATTGAGTAGATAGACTTAACAATTGGAGTAGATAGACTTAACTAATTGAGTAGATAGACTTAACAATTGAGTAGATAGACTTAACTAATTGGAGTAGATAGACTTAACTGAGTAGATAGACTTAACAATTGGAGTAGACAGACTAACTAATTGGAGTAGATAGACTTTCAATTGAGTAGATAGACTTAACTAATTGGATAGATAGACTTAACAATTGAGTAGATAGACTTAACTAATTGGAGTAGATAGACTTAACTAATTGAGTATAGACTTAACTAATTAAGAGTAGATAGACTTAACAATTGGAGTTGATAGACTTAACTTATTGAGTAGATAGACTTAACTAATTGGAGTAGATAGACTTAACACCAAGGAGTAGATAGACTTAACTAATTGGAGTAGATAGACTTAACAATTGGAGTAGATAGACTTAACTAATTGGAGTAGATAGACTTAACTTATTGGAGTAGATAGACTTAACAATCGGAGTAGATAGACGAACTAATTGAGTAGATAGACTTAACTTATTGGAGTAGATAGACTTAACAATTGTAGTAGATAGACTTAACTAATTGGAGTAGATAGACTTAACTAATTGAGTAGATAGACTTAACTTATTGGAGTAAATAGACTTAAAAATTGAGTAGATAGACTTAACTAATTGGAGTAGATAGACTTAACAATTGGAGTAGATAGACTTAACTAATTGGAGTAGATAGACTTAACTACTTGGAGTAGATAGACTTAACAATTGGAGTAGATAGACTTAACTATTTGGGAGGTAGACTTAACTAATTGGAGAAAGAGATAGACTTAACAATTGGGAGAAAGATAGACTTAACTAATTGGAGTATGGGGATCAACTTATTGGAGTAGATAGACTTAACAATCGGAGTAGATAGACTTAACTAATTGGAGTAGAGATAGACTTAACTAATTGGAGTAGATAGACTTAACTAATTGGAGTAGATAGACTTAACAATTGGAGTAGATAGACTTAACTAATTGGAGTAGATAGACTTAACAATTGAGTAGATAGACTTAACTAATTGGAGTAGATAGACTTAACTTATTGGAGTAGATTGACTGAATAATTGGAGTAGATAGACTTAACTAATTGGAGTAGATAGACTTAACAATTTGAGTAGATAGACTTAACTAATTGGAGTAGATAGACTTAACTAATTGGAGTAGATAGACTTAACTAATTGAGTAGATAGACTTAACAATTGGAGTAGATAGACTTAACTAATTGGAGTAGATAGACTTAAATTTATTGGAGTAGATAGACTTAACAATTGGAGTAGATAGACTTAACTAATTGGAGTAGATAGACTTAACAATTGCAGTAGATAGACTTAACTAATTGGAGTAGATAGACTTAACTTATTGGAGTAGATAGACTTAACAATTGAGTAGATAGACTTAACTTATTGGAGTAGATAGACTTAACAATTGGAGTAGATAGACTTAACTAATTGAGTAGATAGATTTAACTAATTGAGTAGATAGACTTAACTAATTGGAGTAGATAGACTTAACTTATATTGGAGTAGATAGACTTAACAATCGGAGTAGATAGACTTAACTAATTGAGTATAGACTTAACTTATTGGAGTAGATAGACTTAACAATTGTAGTAGATAGACTTAACTAATTGGAGTAGATAGACTTAACTAATTGGAGTAGATAGACTTAACTTATTGAGTAAATAGACTTAAAAATCGGAGTAGATAGACTTAACTAATTGGGAGTAGATAGACTTAACAATTGAGTAGATAGACTTAACTAATTGAGTAGATAGACTTAACTACTTGGAGTAGATAGACTTAACAATTGGAGTAGATAGACTTAACTATTTGGAGTAGATAGACTTAACTAATTGGAGTAGATAGACTTAACAATTGGAGTAGATAGACTTAACTAATTGGAGTAGATAGACTTAACTTATTGAGTAGATAGACTTAACAATCGTATAGATGTTAGACTTAACTAATTGGAGTAGATAGACTTAACTAATTGGAGTAGATAGACTTAACTAATTGAGTAGATAGACTTAACAATTGGAGTAGATAGACTTAACTTTAATTGAGTAGATAGACTTAACAATTGAGTAGATAGACTTAACTAATTGGAGTAGATAGACTTAACTTATTGGAGTAGATTGACTTAACAATTGAGTAGATAGACTTAACTAATTGGATAGATAGACTTAATAATTTGAGTAGATAGACTTAACTAATTGGAGTAGATAGACTTAACTAATTGGAGTAGATAGACTTAACTAATTGGAGTAGATAGACTTAACAATTGAGTAGATAGACTTAACTAATTGGAGTAGATAGACTCTAACTTATTGGAGTAGATAGACTTAACAATTGGAGTAGATAGACTTAACTAATTGAGTAGATAGACTTACCAATTGGTAGATAGACTTAACTAATTGGAGTAGATAGACTTAATCTATTGGAGTAGATAGACTTAACAATTGGAGTAGATAGACTTAACTTATTGGAGTAGATAGACTTAACAATTGAGTAGATAGACTTAACTAATTGGAGTAGATAGACTTAACTAATTGGAGTAGATAGACTTAACTTATTGGAGATAGACTTAACAATTGAGCTTCAGACTTATTAATTGGAGTAGACTTAACAATTGGAGTAGATAGACTTAATTATTGGAGTAGATAGACTTAACTTATTGAGTAGATAGACTTAACTATTGGAGTCGATAGACTTCACTAATTTGGAGTAGATAGACTTAACTAATTGGAGTAGATAGACTTAACTTATTGGAGTAGATAGACTTAACAATCGGAGTAGATAGACTTAACTAATTGAGTAGATAGACTTAACTAATTGGAGTAGATAGACTTAACTTATTGGAGTAGATAGATCTATCAATTGAGTAGATAGACTTAACTAATTGAGTAGATAGACTTAACAATTGGAGTAGATAGATCAACTAATTGGAGTAGATAGACATAACTTATTGGAGTAGATAGACTTAATAATTGGAGTAGATAGACTTAACTAATTGAGTAGATAGACTTAACAATTGAGTAGATAGACTTAACTAATTGGAGTAGATAGACTTAACAATTGGAGTAGATAGACTTAACTAATTGGAGTAGATAGACTTAACTAATTGGAGTAGATAGACTTAACTAATTGGAGTAGATAGACTTAACAATTGGAGTTGATAGACTTAACTTATTGAGTAGATAGACTTAACTAATTGGAGTAGATAGACTTAACAATTGGAGTAGATAGACTTAACTAATTAAGTAGATAGACTTAACAATTGAGTAGATAGACTTAACTAATTGGAGTAGATAGACTTAACTTATTGGAGTAGATAGACTTAACAACGGAGTAGATAGACTTAACTAATTGGAGTAGATAGACTTAACTTATTGAGTAGATAGACTTAACAATTGTAGTAGATAGACTTAACTAATTGAGTAGATAGACTTAACTAATTGGAGTAGATAGACTTAACTTATTGGAGTAAATAGACTTAAAATCGGAGTAGATAGACTTAACTAATTGGAGTAGATAGACTTAACAATTGAGTAGATAGACTTAACTAATTGATAGATAGACTTAACTACTTGAGTAGATAGACTTAACAATTGAGTAGATAGACTTAACTAATTGAGTAGATAGACTTAACAATTGAGTAGATAGATCTAACAATTGGAGTAGATAGACTTAACTTATTGGAGTAGATAGACTTAACAATCGGAGTAGATAGACTTAACTAATTGGAGTAGATAGACTTAACTAATTGGAGTAGATAGATTCTAACTTATTGGAGAGATAGACTCTTAACTAATTGGAGTAGATAGACTTAACAATTGGAGTAGATAGACTTAACTATAATTGGAGTAGATAGACTTAACAATTGGAGTAGATAGACTTAACTAATTGGAGTAGATAGACTTAACTTATTGGAGTAGATTGACTGTATAACAATTGAGTAGATAGACTTAACTAATTGGAGTAGATAGATCTAATAAATTTGAGTAGATAGACTTAACTAATTGGAGTAGATAGACTTAACTAATTGGAGTAGATCGACTTAACTAGTGGAGTAGATAGACTTAACTAATTGGAGTAGATAGACTTAACAATTGGAGTAGATAGACTTAACTAATTGGAGTAGATGAGCTTAAATTATTGGAGTAGATAGACTTAACTAATTGGAGTAGATAGACTTAACTAATTGGAGTAGATAGACTTAACTTATTGGAGTAGATAGACTTAACAATTGGAGTAGATAGACTTAACTAATTGAGGTAGATAGACTTAACTAATTGGAGTAGATGAGCTTAACTAATTGGAGTAGATAGACTTAACAATTGGAGTAGATAGACTTAACCTATTGGAGTAGATAGACTTAACTAAATTGGAGTAGATAGACTTAACTTATTGTAGTAGATAGACTTAAAAATCGGAGTAGATAGACTTGACTAATTGGAGTAGATAGACTTAACTAATTGGAGTAGATAGACTTAACAATTGGAGTAGATAGACTTAACATTGGAGTAGATAGACTTAACTTATTGGAGTAGATAGACTTAACAATTGGTAGATAGACTTAACTAATTGAGTAGATAGACTTAACAATTGGAGTAGATAGACTTAACTAATTGGAGTAGATAGACTTAACTTATTGGAGTAGATAGACTTAACAATTGGAGTAGATAGACGTAACTAATTGGAGTAGATAGACTTAACAATTGGGTAAATAGACTTAATAGTGGAGTAGATAGACTTAACAATTGGAGTAGATAGACTTAACTAATTGGAGTAGATAGACTTAACTAATTGGAGTAGATAGACTTAACTAATTGGAGTAGATAGACTTAACTAATTGGAGTAGATAGACTTAACAATTGGAGTAGATAGACTTAACTAATTGGAGTAGATAGACTTAACAATTGGAGTAGATAGACTTAACTTATTGGAGTAGATAGATAACTTATTGGAGTAGATAGACTTAACAATCGGAGTAGATAGACTTAACTAATTGGAGTAGATGAGCTTAACAGTAGGAGTAGATAGACTTAACAATTGGAGTAGATAGACTTAACTAATTAAAATTGAATGCCAGTGACTTAACTAATTGGAGTAGATAGACTTAACTTATTGGAGTAGATAGACTTAACAATTGGAATTGATAGACTAACTAATTGGAGTAGATAGGCCAACTAATTGGAGTAGATAGACTTAACAATTGGAGTAGATAGACTTAACTAATTGTAGTAGATAGACTTAACTTATTGGAGTAGATAGACTTAACTTATTGGAGTAGATAGACTTAACAATTAGAGTCGATAGACTTAACTAATTGGAGTAGATAGACTTAACTAATTGGAGTAGATAGACTTAACTTATTGGAGTAGATAGACTTAACAATTGGAGTAGATAGACTTAACTAGTGGAGTAGATAGACTTAACTTATTGGAGTAGATAGTCTTAACAATCGGAGTAGATAGACTTAACTAGTGGAGTAGATAGACTTAACTAATTGGAGTAGATAGACTTAACTAATTGGAGTAGATAGACTTAACAATTGGAGTAGATAGATAACTAGTAGATGTAGATAGACTTAACTTATTGGAGTAGATAGACTTAACTAATTGGAGTAGATAGACTTAACTAATTGGAGTAGATAGACTTAACTTCATTGGAGTAGATAGACTTAACTAATTGGAGTAAAGATAGACCTGGTGGAGTAGATAGACTCCTTTGTGGGTAGATAGACTTAACTAATTGGAGTAGATTGACTTAACTTATTGGAGTAGATAGACTTAAAAATCGGAGTAGATAGACTTAACTAATTGGAGTAGATAGACTTAACTAATTGGAGTAGATAGACTTAACAATTGGAGTAGATAGACTTAACTAATTGGAGTAGATAGACTTAACTTATTGGAGTAGATAGACTTAACAATTGGAGTAGATAGACTTAACTAATTGGAGTAGATAGACTTAACAATTGGAGTAGATAGACTTAACTAGTGGAGTAGATAGACTTAACTTATTGGAGTAGATAGATAACAATTGGAGTAGATAGACTCCAACTTATTATTGGAGTAGATAGACTTAACAATTGGAGTAGATAGACTTAACTAATTGGAGTAGATAGACTTAACTAGTGGAGTAGATAGACTTAACTTATTGAGTAGATAGACTTAACAATTGGAGTCGATAGGCCAACTAGTGGAGTGGGCTAACAATTGGAGTAGATAGGCCAACTAATTGGAGTAGATAGACTTAACTTATTGGAGTAGATAGACTTAACAATTGGAGTCGATAGACTTCACTAATTAGATGAATATAGACTTAACTAATTGGAGTAGATAGACTCAACAATCGGAGTAAAGATATAGACTTAACTAATTGGAGTAGATAGACTTAATAACTGGAGTAGATAGACTTAACTTATTGGAGTAGATAGACTTAACAATTGGAGTAGATAGACAACTTATTGGAGTAGATAGACTTAACTAATTGGAGTAGATGACTTAACAATTGGGTAGATGAACAACTAATTGGAGTAGATAGACTCAACAATCGGAGTAAGATAGACTTAACTAGGTAGAGTAGATAGACTTAACTAATTGGAGTAGATAGACTTAACTTATTGGAGTAGATAGACTTGGCATGGTGGAGTAGATAGACTTAACTAATTGGAGTAGATAGACTTAACTAATTGGAGTAGATAGACTTAACTAATTGGAGTAGATAGACTTAACTAATTGGAGTGAATGTAGACTTAACTTATTGGAGTAGATGATGTAACTTATTGGAGTAGATAGACTTAACAATTGGAGTAGATAGACTTAACTTATTGGAGTAGATAGACGTAACTAATTGGAGTAGATAGACTTAACTTATTGGAGTAGATAGACTTAAGTTATTGGAGTAGATAGACTTAACAATTGGAGTAGATAGACCAACTAATTGGAGTAGATGATACCAATTGGAGTAGACTAACTTATTGGAGTAGATAGACTTAACTAATTGGAGTAGATAGACTTAACTTATTGGAGTAGATAGACTTAAAAATCGGAGTAGATAGACTTAACTAATTGGAGTAGATAGACTTAACTAATTGGAGTAGATAGACTTAACAATGGAGTAGATAGACCTAACTATTTGGAGTAGATAGACTTAACAGTGGGTAGATAGACTTAACAATTGGAGTAGATAGACTTAACTAATTGGAGTAGATAGACTTAACTAATTGGAGTAGATAGACTTAACAATTGGAGTAGATAGACTTAACTAATTGGAGTAGATAGACTTAACTAGTGGAGTAGATAGACTTAACTTATTGGAGTAGATAGGCTTAACTAATTGGAGTAGATAGACTTAACTTATTGGAGTAGATAGACTTAACAATCAGGAGTAGATAGACTTAACTAATTGGAGTAGATAGACTTAACTAATTGGGTAGATAGACTTAACTAATTGGAGTAGATAGACTTAACAATTGGAGTAGATAGACTTAACTAATTGGAGTAGATAGACTTAACTTATTGGAGTAGATAGACTTAACAATTGGAGTAGATAGACTTAACTAATTGGAGTAGATAGACTTAACAATTGGAGTAGATAGACAACTTATTGGAGTAGATAAGGCTTAACTAGGTGGGTAGATAGACTTAACTTATTGGATAGATAGACTTAACTAATTGGAGTAGATAGACTTAACAATTGGAGTAGATAGACTAACTAATTGGAGTAGATAGACTTAACAATTGGAGTAGATAGACTAACTAATTGGAGTAGATAGACTTAACTTATTGGAGTAGATAGACTTAACAATCGGAGTAGATAGACTTAACTAATTGATTAGATAGACTTAACTTATTGGAGTAGATAGACTTAACAATTGGAATAGATGAACTGAACTAGATGAATGAATGAATACAACCTAAATGAATGAATAGATGATAAATTTGAATGATCAATTTTTAATAAATGGATGAATAAACAACAACAGGTGAACATTTCTTTCAGTGGAGTAGATAGACTTAACTAATTGGAGTAGATAGACTTAACAATTGGAGTAGATAGACTTAACTAATTGGAGTAGATAGGCCCAACAATTGGAGTAGATAGACTTAACTTATTGGAGTAGATAGACTTAACAATTGGAGTAGATAGACTTAACAATTGGAGTAGATAGACTCATAATTGGAGTAGATAGACTTAACTTATTGGAGTAGATAGACTTAATATAATTGGAGTAGATAGACTTAACTAATTGGAGTAGATAGACTTAACTTATTGGAGTAGATAGACTTAACAATTGGAGTAGATAGACTTAACTAATTGGAGTAGATAGACTTAACTAATTGGAGTAGATAGACTTAACTAATTGGAGTAGATAGACTTAACAATTAGATGAATGACTCTAACCTATTGGAGTAGATAGACTTAACTAATTGGAGTAGATAGACTTAACTTATTGTAGTAGATAGACTTAAAAATCGGAGTAGATGAGCTTGACTAATTGGAGTAGATAGACTTAACTTATTGTAGTAGATAGACTTAAAATCGGAGTAGATAGACTTGACTATTTGGAGTAGATAGACTTAACTAATTGGAGTAGATAGACTTAACAATTGGAGTAGATAGACTTAACTAATTGGAGTAGATGAGCTTAACTTATTGGAGTAGATAGACTTAACAATTGGAGTAGATAGACTTAACTAATTGGAGTAGATAGACTTAACAATTGGAGTAGATAGACTTAACTAATTGGAGTAGATAGACTTAACTTATTGGAGTAGATAGACTTAACAATTGGGATAGATAGACGTAACTAATTGGAGTAGATAGACTTAACAATTGGAGTAGATAGACTAACTAATTGGAGTAGATAGACTTAACAATTGGAGTAGATAGACTTAACTAATTGGAGTAGATAGACTTAACTAATTGGAGTAGATAGACTTAACTAATTGGAGTAGATAGACTTAACTAATTGGAGTAGATAGACTTAACAATTGGAGTAGATAGACTTAACTAGTGGAGTAGATAGACTTAACAATTGGAGTAGATAGACTTAACTTATTGGAGTAGATAGACTTAACTTATTGGAGTAGATAGACTTAACAATCGGAGTAAATGGAGCTTAACTAATTGGGGTAGATAGACTTAACATTGGAGTAGATAGACTTAACAATTGGAGTAGATAGACTTAACTAATTGGAGTAGATAGACTTCACTAATTGGAGTAGATAGACTTAACTTATTGGAGTAGATAGACTTAACAATTGGAGTCGATAGACTTAACTAATTGGAGTAGATAGACTTAACTAATTGGAGTAGATAGACTTAACAGTAGATAGATAGACTTAACTAATTGTAGTAGATAGACTTAACTTATTGGAGTAGATAGACTTAACTTATTGTGGAGTAGATAGACTTAACAATTGGAGTAGATAGACTTAACTAATTGGAGTAGACTTAACTAATTGGAGTAGATAGACTCCAACTAATTGGAGTAGATAGACTTAACAATTGGAGTAGATAGACTTAACTAATTGGAGTAGATAGACTTAACTTATTGGAGTAGATAGTCTTAACAATCGGAGTAGATAGACTTAACTAATTGGAGTAGATAGACTTAACTAATTGGAGTAGATAGACTTAACTAATGGAGTAGATAGACTTAACAATTGGAGTAGATAGACTTAATAATTGGAGTAGATAGACTTAACAATTGGAGTAGATAGACTTAACTAATTGGAGTAGATAGACTTAACTTATTGGAGTAGATTGACTTAACAATTGGAGTAGATAGACTTAACTAATTGGAGTAGATAGACTTAACAATTGGGATAGATGAACTTAACTAATTGGAGCAGATAGACTTAACTAATTGGAGTAGATAGACTTAACTAATTGGGTAAGATAGACTTAACAATTGGAGTAGATAGACTTAACTAATTGGAGTAGATAGACTTAACTTATTGGAGTAGATAGACTTAACTAATTGGAGTAGATAGACTTAACTAATTGGAGTAGATAGACTTAACTAATTGGAGTAGATAGACTTAACTAATTGGAGTAGATAGACTTAACAATTGGAGTAGATAGACTTAACTTATTGGAGTAGATAGACTTAACTAATTGGAGTAGATTGACTTAACTTATTGGAGTAGATAGACTTAAAATGAGTAGATAGACTTAACTAATTGGAGTAGATAGACTTAACTAATTGGAGTAGATAGACTTAACAATTGGAGTAGATAGACTTAACTAGTGGAGTAGATAGACTTAACTTATTGGAGTAGATAGACTTAACAATTGGAGTAGATAGACTTAACTAATTGGAGTAGATAGACTTAACAATTGGGTAGATAGACTTAACTAATTGGAGTAGATAGACTTAACTTATTGGAGTAGATAGACTTAACAATTGGAGTAGATAGACTTAACTTATTGGAGTAGATAGACTTAACAATTGGAGTAGATAGACTTAACTAATTGGAGTAGATAGACTTAACTAATTGGAGTAGATGAACAACTTATTGGAGTAGATAGACTTAACAATTGGAGTCGATAGACTTAACTAATTGGAGTAGACTGAACAATTGGAGTAGATAGACTGGACTAATTGAGTAGATAGACTTAACTTATTGGAGAGATAGACTTCAATTAATTTGGAGTCGATAGACTTCACTAATTGGAGTAGATAGACTTAACTGGAGTAGATAGACTCAACAATCGGAGTAGAGATCAACTAATTGGAGTAGATAGACTTAACTAATTGGAGTAGATAGACTTAACTTTATTGAGTAGATAGATCTAACAATTGAGTAGATAGACTTAACTTATTGGAGTAGATAGACTTAACTAATTGGAGTAGATAGACTTAACAATTGGAGTAGATAGACTTAACTAATTGGAGTAGATAGACTCAACAATCAGAGTAGATAGACTTAACTAATTGGAGTAGATAGACTTAACTAATTGGAGTAGATAGACTAACTTATTGAGTAGATAGACCAATAATTGAGTAGATAGACTTAACTAATTGGAGTAGATAGACTTAACTAATTGAGTAGATAGACTTAACTAATTGGAGTAGATAGACTTAACTAATTGGAGTAGATAGATCTAACTTATTGGAGTAGATAGTCTTAACTTATTGGAGTAGATAGACTTAACAATTGGAGTAGATAGACTTAACTTATTGGAGTAGATAGACTTAACAATTGAGTAGATAGACTTAACTTTATTGGAGTAGATAGACTTAACTAATTGGAGTAGATAGATTGAATCATTGGAGTAGATAGACTTAAGTTATTGAGTAGATAGACTAACAATGGAGTAGATAGACTTAACTAATTGGAGTAGATAGATCAACAATTGGAGTAGATAGACTGACCTATTGGAGTAGATAGACTTAACTAATTAAGAGATAGACTTAACTTATTGGAGTAGATAGACTTAAAAATCGGAGTAGATAGACTTAACTAATTGGAGTAGATAGACTTAACTAATTGGAGTAGATAGACTTAACAATTGGAGTAGATAGACCTAACTATTTGGAGTAGATAGACTTAACAATTGAGTAGATAGACTTAACAATTGGAGTAGATAGACTTAACTAATTGGTGGTGATAGACTTAACTAATTGGAGTAGATAGACTTAACAATTGGAGTAGATAGACTTAACTAATTGGAGTAGAGTGACTTAACTAACTGGAGTAGATAGACTTAACTTATTGGAGTAGATAGACTTAACTAATTGGAGTAGATAGACTAACTCTATTAGTAGATAGACTTAACAATCGGAGTAGATAGACTTTAACTAATTGGAGTAGATAGACTTAACTAATTGGAGTAGATAGACTTAACTAATTGGAGTAGATAGACTTAACAATTGGAGTAGATAGACTTAACTAATTGGAGTAGATAGACTTAACTTATTGAGTAGATAAACTTAACAATTGGAGAGATAGACTTAACTAATTGGAGTAGATAGACTTAACAATTGAGTAGATAGACTTAACTTATTGGAGTAGATAGACTTAACTAATTGGAGTAGATAGACTTAACTTATTGAGTAGATAGACTTACTAATTGGAGTAGATAGACTTAACAATTGGAGTAGATAGACTTAACTAATTGAGTAGATAGACTTAATAATTGGAGTAGATAGACTTAACTAATTGGAGTAGATAGACTTAACTTATTGAGAGATATCTAACAATCGAGTGAGATAGACGTCCTAACTAATTGGAGTAGATAGACTTAACTTATTGGAGTAGATAGACTTAACAATTGGAGTAGACAGACTGGACCAATTGGAGTAGATAGACTTAACTAATTGGAGTAGATAGACTTAACTTATTGGAGTAGATAGACTTAAAAATCGGAGTAGATAGACTTAACTAATTGGAGTAGATAGACTTAACTAATTGGAGTAGATAGACTTAACAATTGGAGTAGATAGACTTAACTAATTGAGTAGATAGACTAACTTATTGGAGTAGATAGACTTAACAATCGGAGTAGATAGACTTAACTAATTGGAGTAGATAGACTTAACTAATTGGAGTAGATAGACTTAACTTATTGGAGTAGATAGACTTTGAACAATTGGTATAGGATCAATGGAGTAGATAGACTTTAACAATTGGAGTAGATAGACTTAACTAATTGGAGTAGATAGACGAACTTATTGGAGTAGATAGACTTAACTAATTGGAGTAGATAGACTTAACAATTGACAGATAGACTTAACTAATTGAGTAGATAGACTTAATAATTCGCTGGAGTAGATAGACTTAACTAATTGGAGTAGATAGACTTAACTATTGGAGTAGATTGACTTAACAATTGGAGTAGATAGACTTAACTAATTGGAGTAGATAGACTTAACAATTTGAGTAGATAGACTTAACTAATTGGAGTAGATAGACTTAAATTAATTGGAGTAGATAGACTTAACTAATTGGAGTAGATAGACTTAACTAATTGAGTAGATAGACTTAACACTGGGAGTAGATAGACTCTAACTAATTGGAGTAGATAGACTTAACTTATTGGAGTAGATAGACTTAACTAATTGGAGTAGATAGATTTAACTAATTGAGTAGACAGATCTAACTTATTGGAGTAGATAGACTTAACAATTGGAGTAGATAGACTAACTAATTGGAGTAGATAGACTTAACTAATTGGAGATAGACTTAACTAATTGGAGGAGATAGACTTAACAATTGGAGTAGATAGTAATTAACTTATTGGAGTAGATAGACTTAACTAATTGGAGTAGATAGACTTTAACTATTGTAGTAGATAGACTTAAAAATCGGAGTAGATAGACTTGACTAATTGGAGTAGATAGACTTAACTAATTGAAGTAGATAGACTTAACAATTGAGTAGATAGACTTAACTAATTGTTAGATAGACTTTAACTTATTGAGTAGATAGACTTAACAATTGGAGTAGATAGACTTAACTAATTGGAGTGATAGACTAACACCAGAGTAGATAGACTTAACTAATTGGAGTAGATAGACTTAACTTATTGGAGTAGATAGACTTAACAATTGGAGTAGATAGACGTAACTAATTGGAGTAGATAGACTTAACAATTGGAGTAGATAGACTTAACTAATTGGAGTAGATAGATCTAACAATTGAGTAGATAGACTTAACTAATTGGAGTAGATAGACTTAACTAATTGGAGTAGATAGACTTAACTAATTGGAGTAGATAGACTGAATTTAATTGGAGTAGATAGACTTAACAATTGGAGTAGATAGACTAACTAATTGGAGTAGATAGATCAATAAATTGAGTAGATAGACTTAACTTATTGGAGTAGATAGACTTAACTTTTGGAGTAGATAGACTTAACAATCGGAGTAGATAGACTTAACTAATTGGAGTAGATAGACTTAACTTATTGGAGTAGATAGACTTAACAATTGGAGTAGATAGACTTAACTAATTGGAGTAGATAGACTTAACTAATTGGAGTAGATAGACTTAACTTATTGGAGTAGATAGACTTAACAATTGGAGTCGATAGACTTAACTAATTGGAGTAGATAGACTTAACTAATTGGAGTAGATAGACTTAACAATTGGAGTAGATAGACTTAACTAATTGGAGTAGATAGACTTAACTTATTGGAGTAGACAGACTTAACTTATTGGAGTAGATAGACTTAACAATTGGAGTCGATAGACTTAACTAATTGGAGTAGATAGACTTAACTAATTGGAGTAGATAGACTTAACTAATTGGAGTAGGTAGACTTAACAATTGGAGTAGATAGACTTAACTAATTGGAGTAGATAGACTTAACTTATTGGAGTAGATAGTCTTAACAATCGGAGTAGATAGACTTAACTAATTGGAGTAGATAGACTTAACTAATTGGAGTAGATAGACTTAACTAATTGGAGTAGATAGACTTAACAATTGGAGTAGATAGACTTAACTAATTGGAGTAAATAGACTTAACAATTGGAGTAGATAGACTTAACTAATTGGAGTAGATAGACTTAACTTATTGGAGTAGATTGACTTAACAATTGGAGTAGATAGACTTAACTAATTGGAGTAGATAGACTTAACAATTGGAGTAGATAGACTTAACTAATTGGAGTAGATAGACTTAACTAATTGGAGTAGATAGACTTAACTAATTGGAGTAGATAGACTTAACAATTGGAGTAGATAGACTTAACTAATTGGAGTAGATAGACTTAACTTATTGGAGTAGATAGACTTAACTAATTGGAGTAGATAGACTTAACTAATTGGAGTAGATAGACTTAACTAATTGGAGTAGATAGACTTAACTAATTGGAGTAGATAGACTTAACAATTGGAGTAGATAGACTTAACTTATTGGAGTAGATAGACTTAACTAATTGGAGTAGATTGACTTAACTTATTGGAGTAGATAGACTTAAAAATCGGTGTAGATAGACTTAACTAATTAGATGATAGACTTAACTAATTGGAGTAGATAGACTTAACAATTGGAGTAGATAGACTTAACTAATTGGAGTAGATAGACTTAACTTATTGGAGTAGATAGACTTAACAATTGGAGTAGATAGACTTAACTAATTGGAGTAGATAGACTTAACAATTGGAGTAGATAGACTTAACAATTGGAGTAGATAGAAGCGTAACTTATTGGAGTAGATAGACTTAACAATTGGAGTAGATGAACAACTTATTGGAGTAATGTTTAAAAATTGGAGTAGATAGACTTAACTAATTGGAGTAGATAGACTTAACTAATTGGAGTAGATAGACTTAACTTATTTAGGTAGATAGACTTAACAATTGGAGTCGATAGACTTAACTAATTAGGTAGACTTAACAATTGGAGTAGATAGACTTAACTAATTGGAGTAGATAGACTTAACTTGTGGAGTAGATAGACTTAACAATTGGAGTCGATAGACTTCACTAATTAGGTAGATAGACTTAACTAATTGGAGTAGATAGGCCAACAATCGGAGTAGATAGACTTAACTAATTGGAGTAGATAGACTTAACTAATTAGATAAGATAGACCTTATTGGGTAGATAGACTTAACTAATTGGAGTAGATAGACTTAACTTATTGGGAGTAGATAGTCTTAACTTATTGGAGTAGATAGACTTAACAATTGGATGAATAGACTTAACTTATTGGAGTAGATAGACTTAACAATTGGAGTAGATAGACTTAACTTATTGGAGTAGATGAACAGCATAGTGGAGTAGATAGACTTAACTTATTGGAGTAGATAGACTTAAGTTATTGGAGTAGATAGACTTAACATTGGAGTAGATAGACTTAACTAATTGGAGTAGATAGACTTAACAATTGGAGTAGATAGACTTAACTTATTGGAGTAGATAGACTTAACTAATTGGAGTAGATAGACTTAACTATTGGAGTAGATAGACTTAAAAATCGGAGTAGATAGACTTAACTAATTGGAGTAGATAGACTTAACTAATTGGGTAGATGAACTTAACAATTGGAGTAGATAGACCTAACTATTTGGAGTAGATAGACTTAACAATTGGAGTAGATAGACTTAACAATTGGAGTAGATGAACAACTAATTGGAGTAGATGACTTAACTAATTGGGTAGGTAGACTTAACAATTGGAGTAGATAGACTTAACTAATTGGAGTAGATAGACTTAACTAATTGGAGTAGATAGACTTAACTTATTGGAGTAGATAGACTTAACTAATTGGAGTAGATAGACTTAACTTATTGGAGTAGATAGACTTAACAATGGATAGATAGACTTAACTAATTGGAGTAGATAGACTTAACTAATTGGAGTAGATAGACTTAACTAGTGGGTAGATAGACTTAACAATTGGAGTAGATAGACTTAACTAATTAGGTAGATAGACTTAACCCATTGGAGTAGATAGACTTAACAATTGGAGTGAATAGACTTAACTAATTGGAGTAGATAGACTTAACAATTGGAGTAGATAGACTTAACTTATTGGAGTAGATGAGCTTAACTAATTGGGGTAAAGATAGACTTAACTTATTGGAGTAGATAGACTTAACTAATTGGAGTAGATAGACTTAACAATTGGAGTAGATAGACTTAACTAATTGGAGTAGATAGACTTAACAATTGGGAGTAGATAGACTTAACTAATTGGAGTAGATAGACTTAACTTATTGGAGTAGATAGACTTAACAATCGGAGTAGATAGACTTAACTAATTGGAGTAGATGAGCAACTTATTGGAGTAGATAGACTTAACAATTGGAGTAGATGGGCACCAACTAATTGGAGTAGATAGACAACTAATTGGAGTAGATAGACTTAACTTATTGGAGTAGATAGACTTAAAAATCGGAGTAGATAGACTTAACTAATTGGAGTAGATAGACTTAACTAATTGGAGTAGATAGACTTAACAATTGGAGTAGATAGACTTAACTAATTGGAGTAGATGAACTTAACTTATTGGAGTAGATAGACTTAACAATCGAATTAGATAGACTTAACTAGTGGAGTAAAGATAGACTTAACTAATTGGAGTAGATAGATTTAACTTATTGGAGTAGATAGACTTAACAATTGGAGTAGATAGACTTAACTGACTAGGTAGATAGACTTAACAATTGGAGTAGATAGACTTAACTAATTGGAGTAGATAGACTTAACTTATTGGAGTAGATAGACTTAACTAATTGGAGTAGATAGACTTAACAATTGGAGTAGATAGACTTAACTAATTGGAGTAGATAGACTTAACAATTGGAGTAGATAGACTTAACTTATTGGAGTAGATAGACTTAACTAATTGGAGTAGATAGACTTAACTTGTGGAGTAGATAGTCTTAACTTATTGGAGTAGATAGACTTAACAATTGGAGTAGATGGAGCTTAACTTATTGGAGTAGATGGGCGCAGCACCAATTGGAGTAGATGACTTAACTGACAGGTAGATAGACTTAACTAGTGGAGTAGATAGACTTAACTTATTGGAGGTAGATAGACTTAAGTTATTGGAGTAGATATATATATATATAGACTTAACAATTGGAGTAGATGAACAACTAATTGGAGTAGATAGACCCAACAATTGGAGTAGATAGACTTAACTTATTGGAGTAGATAGACTTAACTAATTGGAGTAGATGGGCACCAACTTATTGGAGTAGATAGACTTAAAATCGGGCAGATAGACTTAATAATTGGGTAGATAGACTAACTAATTGGAGTAGATAGACTTAACAATTGGAGTAGATAGACCTAACTATTTGGAGTAGATAGACTTAACAATTGGAGTAGATAGACTTAACAATTGGAGTAGATAGACTTAACTAATTGGAGTAGATAGACTTAACTAATTGGAGTAGATAGACCAACAATTGGAGTAGATAGACTCAACTAATTGGAGTAGATAGACAACTAATTGGAGTAGATAGACTTAACTTATTGGAGTAGATAGACTTAACTAATTGGAGTAGATAAGACTTAACTTATTGGAGTAGATAGACTTAACAATCGGAGTAGATAGACTTGTAATTGGAGTAGATAGACTTAACTAATTGGAGTAGATAGACTTAACTAATTGGGTAAATGAGCTTAACAATTGGAGTAGATAGACTTAACTAATTGGAGTAGATAGACTTAACTTATTGGAGTAGATAGACTTAACAGGTGAGTAGATAGACTTAATTGGAGTAGATAGACTTAACAATTGGAGTAGATAGACTTAACTTATTGGAGTAGATAGACTTAACTAATTGGAGTAGATAGACTTAACTTATTGGAGTAGATAGACTTAACTAATTGGAGTAGATAGACTTAACAATTGGAGTAGATAGACTCCAACTAATTGGAGTAGATAGACTTAACAATTGGAGTAGATAGACTTAACTAATTGGAGTAGATAGACTTAACTTATTGGAGTAGATAGACTTAACAATCGGAGTAGATAGACTTAACTAATTGGAGTAGATAGACTTAACTTATTGGAGTGAATATAGACTTAACAATTGGAGTAGATAGACTTAACTAATTGGAGTAGATAAACTTAACTTAGTGGAGTAGATAGACTTAACTTATTAGGTAGATAGACTTAAAAATCCAGATGAATGAACTTAACTAATTGGAGTAGATAGACTTAATAATTGGAGTAGATAGACTTAACAATTGGAGTAGATAGACTTAACTAATTGGAGTAGATAGACTTAACTTATTGGAGTAGATAGACTTAACAATCGGAGTAGATAGACTTAACTAATTGGAGTAGATAGACTTAACTAATTGGAGTAGATAGACTTAACATTGGAGTAGATAGACTTAACAATTGGAGTAGATAGACTTAGCAATGGAGTAGATAGACTTAACAATTGGAGTAGATAGACTTAACTAATTGGAGTAGATAGACTTAACTTATTGGAGTAGATGAGCTTGTAATTGAATTAGATAGACTTAACAATTGGAGTAGATAGACTTAACTAATTGGGTAGATAGACTTAACAATTGGAGTAGATGAACTTAACTAATTGGGTAGATGAACTTAACTTGATGAATTGAAGCAACAATTGGAGTAGATGAATATACCCAACTAATTGGAGTAGATAGACTTAACAATTTGAGTAGATAGACTTAACTAATTGGAGTAGATAGACTTAACTAATTGGAGTAGATAGACTTAACTAATTGGAGTAGATAGACTTAACTAATTGGAGTAGATGAGTAACAATTGGAGTAGATAGACTTAACTAATTGGAGTAGATAGACAACTTATTGGAGTAGATAGACTTAACTAGTGGGAGTAGATAGACTTAACTAATTGGAGTCGTTGGACCAACTTATTAGGTGGAAAATAGACAATAATTGGAAGGTAGATAGACTTAACTAATTGGAGTAGATAGACTTAACTAATTGGAGTAGATAGACTTAACTAATTGGAGTAGATAGACTTAACAATTGGAGTAGATAGACTTAACATTGGGTAAGATGACTTAACTAATTGGAGTAGATAGACTTAACTTATTGTAGTAGATAGACTTAAAAATGAATTAGATAGACTTGACTAATTGGAGTAGATAGACTTAACTAATTGGAGTAGATAGACTTAACAATTGGAGTAGATAGACTTAACTAATTGGAGTAGATAGACTTAACTTATTGGAGTAGATAGACTTAACAATTGGAGTAGATAGACTTAACTAATTGGAGTAGATAGACTTAACAATTGGAGTAGATAGACTTAACTAATTGGAGTAGATAGACTTAACTTATTGGTAGATAGACTTAACAATTGGAGTAGATGATAAGTAACTAATTAGATAGATAGACTTAACGAATTGGAGTAGATAGACTTAACTAATTGGAGTAGATAGACTTAACAATTGGAGTAGATAGACTTAACTAATTGGAGTAGATAGACTTAACTAATTGGAGTAGATAGACTTAACTAATTGGAGTAGATAGACTTAACTAATTGGAGTAGATAGACTTAACAATTGAGTAGATAACTAACTAATTGGAGTAGATAGACTTAACGAATTGGAGTAGATAGACTTAACTTATTGGAGTAGATAGACTTAACTTATTGGTAAATGAGCTAACAATGGAATTAGATAGACTTAACTAATTGGAGTAGATAGACTTAACTTATTGGAGTAGATAGACTTAACAATTGGAGTAGATAGACTTAACTAATTGGAGTAGATAGACTTAACTAATTGGAGTAGATAGACTTAACTTATTGGAGTAGATAGACTTAACAATTGGAGTCGATAGACTTAACTAATTGGAGTAGATAGACTTAACTAATTGGAGTATAGATAGACTTAACAATTGGAGTAGATAGACTTAACTAATTGGAGTAGATAGACTTAACTTATTGGAGTAGATAGACTTAACTTATTGGAGTAGATAGACTTAACCTGGTGGAATTCGATGAACAACTAATTGGAGTAGATAGACTTAACTAATTGGAGTAGACAGACTTAACTAATTGGAGTAGGTAGACTTAACAATTGGAGTAGATAGACTTAACTAATTGGAGTAGATAGACTTAACTTATTGGAGTAGATAGTCTTAACAATGGATAGATAGACTTAACTAATTGGAGTAGATAGACTTAACTAGTGGAGTAGATAGACTTAACTAATTGGAGTAGATAGACCCAACAATTGGAGTAGATAGACTTAACTAATTGGAGTAAATAGACTTAACAGTGGAGTAGATAGACTTAACTAATTGGAGTAGATAGACTTAACTTATTGGAGTAGATTGACTTAACAATTGGAGTAGATGAGCTTACCTAATTGGAGTAGATAGACTTAACAATTGGAGTAAGATGGAAGCAACTAATTGGAGTAAGATAGACTTAACTAATTGGAGTAGATAGACTTAACTAATTGAGGTAGATAGACTTAACAATTGGAGTAGATAGACTTAACTAATTGGAGTAGATAGACTTAACTTATTGGAGTAGATAGACTTAACTAATTGGAGTAGATAGACTTAACTAATTGGAGTAGATAGACTTAACTAATTGGAGTAGATAGACTTAACAATTGGAGTAGATAGACTTAACTTATTGGAGTAGATAGACTTAACTAATTGGAGTAGATTGACTTAACTTATTGGAGTAGGTATAGACTTAAAAATCGGAGTAGATAGACTTAATAGTGGGTAGATAGACTTAACTAATTGGAGTAGATAGACTTAACAATTGGAGTAGATAGACTTAACTAATTGGAGTAGATAGACTTAACTTATTGGAGTAGATAGACTTAACAATTGGAGTAGATAGACTTAACTAATTGGAGTAGATAGACTTAACAATTGGAGTAGATAGACTTAACTAATTGGAGTAGATAGACGTAACTTATTGGAGTAGATAGACTTAACAATTGGAGTAGATAGACTTAACTTATTGGAGTAGATAGACTTAACAATTGGAGTAGATAGATAACTAATTGGAGTAGATAGACTTAACTAATTGGAGCAACAATCGGAGTAGATAGACTTAACTAATTGGAGTAGATAGACTTAACTAATTGGAGTAGATAGACTTAACTTATTGGAGTGATAGACTTAACTAATTGGAGTAGATAGACTTAACTTATTAGGTAGATAGTCTTAACTTATTGGAGTAGATAGACTTAACAATTGGAGTAGATAGACTTAACTTATTGGAGTAGATAGACTTAACAATTGGAGTAGATAGACTTAACTTATTGGAGTAGATAGACTTAACTAATTGGAGTAGATAGACTTAACTTATTGGAGTAGATAGACTTAAGTTATTGGAGTAGATAGACTTAACAATTGGAGTAGATAGACTTAACTAATTGGAGTAGATAGACTTAACAATTGGAGTAGATAGACTTAACTTATTGGAGTAGATAGACTTAACTAATTGGAGTAGATAGACTTAACTTATTGGAGTAGATAGACTTAAAAATCGGAGTAGATAGACTTAACTAATTGGAGTAGATAGACTTAACTAATTGGAGTAGATAGACTTAACAATTGGAGTAGATAGACCTAACTATTTGGAGTAGATAGACTTAACAATTGGAGTAGATAGACTTAACAATTGGAGTAGATAGACTTAACTAATTGGAGTAGATAGACTTAACTAATTGGAGTAGATAGACTTAACAATTGGAGTAGATAGACTTAACTAATTGGAGTAGATAGACTTAACTAATTGGAGTAGATAGACTTAACTTATTGGAGTAGATAGACTTAACTAATTGGAGTAGATAGACTTAACTTATTGGAGTAGATAGACTTAACAATCGGAGTAGATAGACTTAACTAATTGGAGTAGATAGACTTAACTAATTGGAGTAGATAGACTTAACTAATTGGAGTAGATAGACTTAACAATTGGAGTAGATAGACTTAACTAATTGGAGTAGATAGACTTAACTTATTGGAGTAGATAGACTTAACAATTGGAGTAGATAGACTTAACTAATTGGAGTAGATAGACTTAACAATTGGAGTAGATAGACTTAACTTATTGGAGTAGATAGACTTAACTAATTGGAGTAGATAGACTTAACTTATTGGAGTAGATAGACTTAACTAATTGGAGTAGATAGACTTAACAATTGGAGTAGATAGACTTAACTAATTGGAGTAGATAGACTTAACAATTGGAGTAGATAGACTTAACTAATTGGAGTAGATAGACTTAACTTATTGGAGTAGATAGACTTAACAATCGGAGTAGATAGACTTAACTAATTGGAGTAGATAGACTTAACTTATTGGAGTAGATAGACTTAAAAATTGGTGTAGATAGACTTAACTAATTGGAGTAGATAGACTTAACTAATTGGAGTAGATAGACTTAACTTATTGGAGTAGATAGACTTAACAATTGGAGTAGATAGACTTAACTAATTGGAGTAGATAGACTTAACTAATTGGAGTAGATAGACTTAACAATTGGAGTAGATAGACTTAACTAATTGGAGTAGATAGACTTAACTTATTGGAGTAGATAGACTTAACAATCGGAGTAGATAGACTTAACTAATTGGAGTAGATAGACTTAACTAATTGGAGTAGATAGACTTAACTTATTGGAGTAGATAGACTTAACAATTGGAGTAGATAGACTTAACTTATTGGAGTAGATAGACTTAACTAATTGTAGTAGATAGACTTAACTTATTGGAGTAGATAGACTTAACTTATTGGAGTAGATAGACTTAACTTATTGGAGTAGATAGACTTAACTTATTGGAGTAGATAGACTTAACAATTGGAGTAGATAGACTTAACTTATTGGAGTAGATAGACTTAACAATTGGAGTAGATAGACTTAACTTATTGGAGTAGATAGACTTAACTAATTGGAGTAGATAGACTTAACTTATTGGAGTAGATAGACTTAACTTATTGGAGTAGATAGACTTAACAATTGGAGTAGATAGACTTAACTAATTGGAGTAGATAGACTTAACTTATTGGAGTAGATAGACTTAACAATTGGAGTAGATAGACTTAACTAATTGGAGTAGATAGACTTAACTTATTGGAGTCGATAGACTTAACTAATTGGAGTAGATACACTAAACTATCGCGCGGTTCACACTCCACCCACGTCTTCTGAACAGGTGAGGAGGCTCATCCCTTGTTTCCTGTTTAGGATGTGGTTCCCGGCTTTTTTTTTCCAATCATTTTACTCTTAAGTAGCCCCATGCGCATCGGTGGCATCACCGCCTTGCTTGGTGTGATATGATTTTAAAAAAAAAAAAAGTTAATTTTTCAAGAATAAAAACCGGCAATTATTTTTTTAGCAATATCTCCATTAATTATCTGTTAGATTTGCACTAGATTACCTCGCTAACATATCGACTAGTAATTATAATGATGATGATGATGATGATGATGATGATGATGACCATGACCCTGAGCAAAGCAAGAATTTGGGAAAAAACGATTAGTAGAAAGACATACGAACTTCCTGAAACAATCAAATGTTAAGTACCTACTAAGGAAGTAAGAGAAACGTTAATCGATTATATCATTCCCTTTTGTGTGCGTCTATGGTCAGTTAGCCGCGGCAGTGTTATGCCTGGCCCTGTCGCAACTCACCGGATGATATACAGTGATGAGTCGGAGATTTTCCCGATCAACGCTGATCAAGAGTGAAATAGCGAGGCTAGTATCCGGAGGATTGGCGCAAAAGTGACAACTTCCTATTTCCATTCCAACCAGTCGGGTGTGTTAAAGTCGAAAGAAATATGTATATGTACACAGAATTTAAGAACGGCTTGAATAGCACATCAATTGTTTTGTTTAAATTATTATTTATTAATGAAATCACAAATGATTTATTAAAAAAACAATTTTTAATGACCCAAAACCGGCTGATAAGCCGTAAAATAAGAAAAATAAATCAGGTTTGTTGAAGTCAAAATAAATATGTATATGTACACAGAATTTAAGAACGGCTTGAATAGCACATCAATTGTTTTGTTTAAATTATTATTTATTAATGAAATCACAAATGATTTATTAAAAAAAAATTTAATGACCCAAAACCGGTTGATAAGCCGTAAAATAAGAAAAATAAATCAGGTTTGTTGAAGTCAAAATAAATATGTATATGTACACAGAATTTAAGAACGGCTTGAATAGCACATCAATTGTTTTGTTTAAATTATTATTTATTAATGAAATCACAAATGATTTATTAAAAAAAAATCTAATGACCCAAAACCGGCTGATAAGCCGTAAAATAAGAAAAATAAATCAGGTTTGTTGAAGTCAAAATAAATATGTATATGTACACAGAATTTAAGAACGGCTTGAATAGCACATCAATTGTTTTGTTTAAATTATTATTTATTAATGAAATCACAAATGATTTATTAAAAAAAAAATTTAATGACCCAAAACCGGTTGATAAGCCGTAAAATAAGAAAAATAAATCAGGTTTGTTGAAGTCAAAATAAATATGTATATGTACACAGAATTTAAGAACGGCTTGAATAGCACATCAATTGTTTTGTTTAAATTATTATTTATTAATGAAATCACAAATGATTTATTAAAAAAACAATTTTTAATGACCCAAAACCGGCTGATAAGCCGTAAAATAAGAAAAATAAATCAGGTTTGTTGAAGTCAAAATAAATATGTATATGTACACAGAATTTAAGAACGGCTTGAATAGCACATCAATTGTTTTGTTTAAATTATTATTTATTAATGAAATCACAAATGATTTATTAAAAAAAAATTTAATGACCCAAAACCGGTTGATAAGCCGTAAAATAAGAAAAATAAATCAGGTTTGTTGAAGTCAAAATAAATATGTATATGTACACAGAATTTAAGAACGGCTTGAATAGCACATCAATTGTTTTGTTTAAATTATTATTTATTAATGAAATCACAAATGATTTATTAAAAAAAAATTTAATGACCCAAAACCGGTTGATAAGCCGTAAAATAAGAAAAATAAATCAGGTTTGTTGAAGTCAAAATAAATATGTATATGATTTATTAGAATATTTTAAATGCGACACAACCGGTTGATAAGCCGTAAAATAAGCAAAATAAGTCAGGTTTGTTGAAGTCAAAAGAAAAATATGTATATGTACACAGAATTTAAGAACCGCTTGAACGCCACATCAATTGTTTTGTTTAAATCATTATTTATTAATGAAATCACAAATGATTTATTAGAATATTTTAAATGACCCACAACCGGTTGATAAACCGTAAAATAAATAATAAGTAAAATAAAAACAAATAAAACAAACAACTTATTGCGCAAGTTCACCAGGAGTATTCTGGTGAACTTGCGCAATGCTGAATCTAGGTCCGGAATTCTAAACGAATGCAACTGTAATTCTGTGGACGCCTGCCCGGTGGAGGGAAAATGCAAATCCACCCAGGTGATTTATGAAGCCCGCATTTCTCCATCTAACAAACAAAAAACAAAAACAAAAACAAAAAAAAACGACTTCCGGACCTATATCAGTATGTCCGCCGGTCCTTTCAAACAAAGACTGTATAACCACAGGTACTCCTTTTCGAACCCCTGTCAGAGGTACCAGACAGCCCTTTCGCGAGCATTCTGGAAAATGAAAGAGGAAAGGCTGGATCCTGAAATTAGCTGGAAACTGATAGGTTCAGCCCGTATTAAGAGGAATTTTCGTGATAGGTGCTGTCTATGTTTACTGGAAAAAATTTCAATATTAAAATACCCCCACCAACACCGGCTACTGAATCTTAGGAGGGAATTCATCAGTAAGTGCCGCCACAAGGCAAATTATTCGAATACTTAAATTTAGAATTTAAATCCCCGTTGACTAGATGTTAAAATATAAATTAAAAGGATTCAATCTAAGTTTTAATCTTAATTTTACCCTAACGTTAACCTTAAAAAGTATTTTAACCCCACTACCTTCCTATCCCAAGCTCCTTTAATTGCCTATCTTTAGAAAATATGGATTCTTTTACTAAACCCCTTTTTCCTTGGTTAACACATATATGTATATATATATTTTTTTTTCTCTAATAATTTTTAAACTAATAACTTCCTGTAATTAGCATTTAACTCGCTTCTACCTAAAAGGTTTAATCAAATAAACTTAAATAAAAATTTTTAAAATTTTATATTGAAACCCATTCCTTCCCGCCTAAATACACCTCTTCAAACAGCCCAAAATCTTAACCTTAAAAAAGTAATTTAACTCATTTAGTTGTCTATCTTTATAAAATATGAACTCCTATTCCTCCCCTTCCTAAATATACCGTTTCAACACCCTGTAACCCCGCGAAAGCCAGCTCTGTCCTTTTCTACTTTGTGACCGTTGTTAACCTAAAACCCCTCCACACTCTACCCCAGGGCCTTCGCCATTTTGAAAAAAAAACAAACAATGTCGCTGACGTGACGTAAAATCTTCATTAGAGATCCTATGTCGAAATGTACATCCGACACCTTTGAATTTTGAAAATTTTCTCTAATTTATATTGGCTCTGTATTCTTAATACATTGAGCTCTCTGCCTGCATCACTTTTTAATGTTCAAAATTTTTAATATTGATTAGGATCAGGTTCTTGGAATTTACCTTCCTACTCTTCCACTTCGGATTAAAGAAAAACAATATATATATATATATATATATATATATATATATATATATATATATATATATTATCAATAAATTCCGAAAATTACATTACGTTGAATAGCTATTTTAGCGAGAAACTATTCAACGAAATGAAATTTTCAGAATTTATTTATATAACATACATATTTAGCTCTGTAAAATAGATAATATTATTTTTATCGAGCCATCCACCTGGGTCATTTTAATATTGATAAAATTAATAATAATAGGGTCCGGTTTTTGGGCTTTTACCTATATACATTTTCTTTTTTAGATTATATATTATATTTCCATTTTTAAACGAGTTATTTCGCTACCCAGGTTACTACCATGAGTGGTGTATTCAGGCAATTTTTAATATTATTAAAAATCGCCTGAAAACACCACTCATAGTAGAAACTCGTTTAAAAATGGAAAATATTCAAAAGTTCTACAATATAATTGTATTGAACACTTTTTAATTCAAGTGTGTACTGGTCTAACCCTATTATAAGCAAAAACTAAGTATTAAACAATCAATACATATATATATATATATATATATATATATATATATATATATATATATACCGTTCATTCAGCAATGAATTAGAACACTCTCAGCTATTAGGCGTGTATAATGATAATATACACTCTAAAAGTTTGCCTTCTTCTAGCTCAGAGGTAGAGTCGCCGACTGACGCTATTTCGGTCGGATTTCAATTCTGGGTAAAAAAAAACAATCGGTTGTCTAACCGTACTGATGAGCTGTGATACAGCGGAACAGACCTGTCTGCGGATGACTATATATATATATATATTTTTTTTTAATCATATCACCCCGAGCAAGGCGGTAACGCCACTGATGTGCAGGGGGCTACATAGGAGTGAAAGGATTGGAAAAGAGAAAGCCAGAAACCACATCCTAAATAGGGAACAAGGGATGAGCCTCTTCACCTGTTCAATAGACGTGGGTGGAGTGTGAACCCACGTCTATTGAACAGGTGAAGAGGCTCATCCCTTGTTTCCTGTTTAGGATGTATATATATATATATATATATATATATATATATATATCATCCTCATCGACAACACAGGAATTGGAAGAAGGAATGACTACACTTCTTGATAACTTCATAGCAGGAAATTATCTCCATATCTTCGAATGGACTTGGATAAAATATGAAATTCGGACAGTTACGACAATAGGAGGAGGGTCCGTCTCTTGCAAAGCAAACTGGGTATATTCATTTGAAAAACGAGTAAGAGGAGACTTTCACAATAGGAACCTGTCTGCCGGGGTTCAAATCAATCGTCGCCAGCAGAAATTTGAGTTTAAGATTGTCTTGATGGCGAAAAAAGGATGGGGAAATATTTCTCATACCGTCTTATACTTACCATGGAGTTAATAGCACTTGTTTTTCATTTTTAAATGTTCAAGGATGTTGACTGACGTAATAAGAGATAACATTTCAGTTAACCTTGGTGAAGATGTATAGGCGTCTTGTAACTTTTAAAAAGTTTTCGAGTAACTAACAACATTTTCCTTTTGTTTATAGTTACACAATGCAAAATAAAATCGTTTCGATTGGCTTCGTCAGGTGACGAAACGCGTTGACAAA
>JBBBDQ010001016.1:377500-390000 GCA_037127315.1 Ascarosepion bandense | reverse complement strand
TCCTTGTGCTTTTGGATTTCAGGAATATAAATGTATAGAAACAGCTGTGGTCACAATGTGAGGGGTCAGTTTATATATTGATTTTAATATGGAACTGATCCCCCACTATATATCCAGTATACTTCTGTAGAACCACATTTCAGTTGCTTCAAGTTTTTCCTTCATCTTTGATGGTATTGTCCAGCATTCACTGCCATATTGAAGGACGGACAGCACGTAGCAATCCAGTACTCTCTTCCTAGTTTCTAGGGAAATTGACCTGTTTCTTAATACTTTACTCAACTTCTAGAATGCTTCCTTATCACCTTTCTTTAAAACTAAGACTACAAAGACCAAAGAAACATCATTATCCTTTCAAACTGTCACTGAAATAACCAAGGAGACACTACCTACTTTTAAAATCAAAAACGAAAAACAATGGTGACAACTTCCTTTAAAACTATGATTGAAATAACCTAGAAGATATCACCTTTTAAAATTTTGAGTAAAAGCACAAGGAGACACCACCTTCCTTTAAAATTATCACTGAAATCACCAAGAAAACATCGCCTTCTTTTAAATCTATGACAGGAAAAGACCAATGTGACAACCCCTCCCTATAAAACGAAAACTGAAAAGACCAAGGAGACACCACATTTCTTTACACCTATGACTGAAAAGATGAAGTTGACATCACCTTTCTTTAGAAGTAAGACCAAAAAGACCAAAGAGATATCACCTTCCTTAAAAACTCTAACAGAAACGAACAAGAAGACACCACCTTCCTTTAAAACTAAGACAGAAAAAACAATGGTGACAACAACTTTCTTTAAAACTATGACTAAAAAGACCATAGAGTCATCAGTCAATCAGTTAAGTGCCATACGTGAAACACGCTTGGGCGATCATGTCTCGAAAGAGACATGACTGACTGGGCAGAAGATTATCCCGCAGTAGGTTGCCATTGCATTCTGCGGTAGACTGGTTGCCAGCCAAGGCTATAGAACCCAATCTGTCCTGTTGTTTAGCCCATAACTGGAGGGAATAGACGGATTAATACCTTTCCCAAGGGTATTTGCACGTAAGTGAATGCAACGAATTCAGCTGGAATTCGAACTCGGCTCCCCGATTTCTCGTTCCGAGTCGATATTCACTGCACCACAACGCTTTAAAACTAAGGCTTAAAAGACCAAGAAAACAGCGTCGCCTTTTAAATCTTAAAAGCAAAACCACAAAGACATGGAAAGATCCCTGTAAAAATATAACAAAATATGACCAGAAAAATATAAAGACTTCTATAAAACTAAGACTGAAAAGATCAAGGAGGCACTACAAAAACACAAGTCCTGTAATAGTCATGCCTTTTAAGATTGAAGTGCTTGTTGGTCTCTTCAGTGCTTTCTTGGCGTTCGTCTCTGCCTAATGCCATTTGACATTTTAGTGATGTTTTGGAATGGCTTTCTTATACCAATTCTAAATCAGTTACTTCCCAAGAAGTTGTGAAGGCTCATCCCTTGTTTCCTGTTTAGGATGTGGTTTCCGGCTTTCTCTTTTCCAATCTTTTCACTTTTCTTTTTCTTTTTTTTTTTTTCAATTGGAGTAGATAGACTAAACTATCGCCCGGTTCACCCTCCACCCACGTCTATTGAACAGGTGAAGAGGCTCATCCCGTGTTCCCTGTTTAGGATGTGGTTTCCGGCTTTCTCTTTTCCAATCTTTTCACTCCTTTTTCTTTTCAATTGGAGTAGATAGACTAAACTATCGCCCGGTTCACCCTCCACCCACGTCTATTGAACAGGTGAAGAGGCTCATCCCGTGTTCCCTGTTTAGGATGTGGTTTCCGGCTTTCTCTTTTCCAATCTTTTCACTTTTCTTTTTCTTTTTTTTTTTTCAATTGGAGTAGATAGACTAAACTATCGCCCGGTTCACCCTCCACCCACGTCTATTGAACAGGTGAAGAGGCTCATCCCTTGTTCCCTGTTTAGGATGTGGTTTCCGGCTTTCTCTTTTCCAATCTTTTCACTCCTTTTTCTTTTCAATTGGAGTAGATAGACTAAACTATCACCCGGTTCACACTCCACCCACGTCTATTTAACAGGTGAAGAGGCTCATCCCTTGTTCCCTGTTTAGGATGTGGTTTCCGGCTTTCTCTTTTCCAATCTTGTCACTGTTACGTAGCCCCCTGCACTTCAGTGGCGTTACTGCCTTGCTCGGCGTGATATGATTAAAAAAAAAAATTACCCTCGTTTTTTCATTCTGGCCTTCCTTTGCGTGTTATTGCGAAATGTTTTTCAATATGAAACGGTGCACGTATGCTTATCTCTCTCGATGAGTATGCTTGTTTGCATATGTCTGCTCCTGCGTTTCTTTTGACATGCGTGCTTGTCTGCGTGTGATTGTCACACACGGTAGGAGCCCCACCCAGTGGCTTTAAAGAAGTTTAAAAAATCCGTCGTAAAAATTCGCTCTGTCAACAAACCAAAATATCTACAAATTACATTCACATGGCCATCGTTCCCCTCAGCAAAACACTTGTTTTGTTAGAAAAAAAAACTCTTTCTCCATCTCTGACTTTAAATGGCTTTCTCTTTTACTGCCTATCATAAGTTTCTCTCTACCTTTAGAGGATTATATATCAATTTGCCTCTCTCTCTCTCTCTCTCTCTCTCTCTCTATATATATATATATATATATATATATATATATATATATATGCATGTGTGTGTGTGTGTGTTTGTGTGTGCGTGTTTTGCTTTATATTTCTCACAATCGAATTAAATTCTTTTGCGTATAATTCTTTTTCATTCTTTCTCATGTTCATGTTCGTTTTTCTTTCTTTTTACTTTCTTTTGTTAAATTTTCATTCATTGATTCTTTCTTTTTTATTCTTTCTTTTACCTTCCTACTTTTTCCCCTTACTTATTTTTCTTTCTTTCTTTCTTTCTTTCTTTCTTTCTTTCTTTCTTTCGCATTTTCATATCTGCTTTTCTTTCTTTTTATATTCTTTGTTAAATTGTCATTCATTCATTCGTTCTTTTTTTCCCTTTTCATTCTTTTATTTTACCTTCCTACTTTTTCCTTTACTTCTTTTCTTTCTTTCTTTCTTTCTTTCTTTCTTTCTCATTTTCATGTTCGTTTATATTTCTTTTTTCTTTCTTTTGTCAAATTGTCATTCATTGATTCTTTCTTTTTTATTCTTTTTCATTCTTTCTTTTACCATCCTACTTTTTTCCTTTACTTCTTTCTTTCTTTCTTTCTTTTTTTCGCATTTTCATATCTGTTTTTCTTTCTTTTTACTTTCTTGTCAAATTGTCATTCATTGATTCTTTCTTTTTATAATTTTCATTCTTACTTTTACCTTCCTACTTTCATTTCCTCTATTTTTCATTTTCTTTCTTTCTTTCTTTCTTTCTTTCTTTCTTCTCCATTCTTTATTTCTTTCTTTATTTATTTATTCATTCTATCTTTCTTTTCCTGTTTTTCTTTCTTTCTAGTTTTTATTTTTTCATTTACATTTTTCTGTCGTTCCTTGCGTTTCATTCTATCAAAATTTCAGTCATTCATTTTTTTATTCATTCACTCATTCTTTCTTTCTTTCCGTTTTATACACTTGTACTTTCTTTTACATGCTTCTTTTCTTTTTTCTTTTCTTTTTATTTCTTTTTTGTTTCTTTTCTATAAGTTTTTATCCTTTTCTTTACATATTTTTCTTTCTTTTCTATTTTTTCTTTCCTATCCACAATTTTCTAGTCTTTCTTTTACATGTTTCTTTTCCTTTCTTTTCTCACTTCATTTTTTTTCTATTTATTTCTTTCTTTCTGTCTTTCGTTCTTTTAAATTCTTTCTTTCTAATTTTCATCTATTTTTCCCATTATTCTTTCTTTAATTTAATATTATTTTATTGATTTTTCTTTCTTTCGTTCTTTCTTTCTTTCTTTCATTCATTTTTCTTTTTCTTAGATTCTTTCTTTCTAATTTTCATCGATTCTTTCCGAATATTCTTTCTTTAATTTCATTTTATTCTATCGAATTTTTTTCTTTTTTCTTTCTTTTCTTTTCTTTCTTTGTTTCTTTTCTTTCTGTGTTTCTTCTCTCTTTCTTTCTTTCATTTTTATTTTCATCTATTTTTCCCATTATTCTTTCTTTAAATTCATTTTATTTTATTGAATTTTCTTTCTTTCTTTCTTTTAGATTCTTTCTTTCTAATTTTTATCTATTCTTTCCGATTATTCTTTATTTAATTTTATTTCGTTCTATAGAATTTTCTTTCTTTTTCTTTCTTTATCTCTCTCTCTTTCTTTCTTTCTTTCTTTTTTCTTTCTTTTTAATTTTCATCTGTTTTTCCCCATTATTCTTTAATTTCATTTTATTCTATCGAATTTTCTTTCTTTCTTTCTTTCTTTCTTTCTTTCTTTCTTTATTTCTTTTACAGTCTTTCCTTTTTTTTTCATTTTTTGAAGCAATGAAGTAGTAGCAAATATCTGTCCCAATTCTCACTCATTCTACCGTTTTGTCGTCCCAAACTTCACTAACTGCGAAATTAACAAAACAAAACGAAAAAAAAAAAACAAAAAAAAACAAACTTTCCTTTTACCTCCCGTCTTCCTGATAACGAAGGGCATCCAGATGCCGCCGTTAACCCCCACCTCACCCACTCCATGTTTTCGCTCTTAAAATCTAAAAAGAATACAAGTCAGCAAATCGTCTGCATTCGTTTCGGTATAAACCCAGATATTCATCTCTTGATTTAACTGACTCAGGGTGAGATAGATGCCCGATAAGGGAGAAAGGCCATTAAATCGGAATACAACATTTAACATTTAACATTTCTTTCAATAATTTCACCCCAAGAAAGATGATGGTGTCATTAAAATGCAAGGGGTTGCTGAGAATTAAATAGAATGAAAAGAACAATGTTCAGGAAGACACAAAATGGTGATAATATCGCTAAGACGCGAGAGATTACCAGGAGTGGAAGAGAATGAGAAAAACCTTTTTTTTAGGAGAAAGTAAAATAAAAGAACCGGTTTCAAGAAGAAAGAAGACGGTTTTAATGCAATATGCAATCTAAGACGAAAGGGATTCTCAGAAACAGAAGAGAATGAGAAAATTTTAGTGAAAGGACAATAAAAAAACAGGATTTAGGAAGACAGATGGCGATAATGCCACTGAGATGCAAGGGATTACTGGGAGGAGAAATTACAGATTAATACATTTTTCAGGAATATTTGTGCGAAAATGAATGTTACCGGGGGATTTGAACCCTGCTCAGGGATTTCATTCTGCATGCCAGTAACCATTCAGTCAGTTAAAGTGCCATAGGGGATACACGCTTGGGCGATAATGTCTCGAAAGAGACACGACTGACTGGGCAGAAGATTATCCCGCAGAAAGTTGCCATTGCTTTCTGTGGTAGACTGGTTGCCGACCAAGGCTATAGAACCCAATCTGTCCTGTTATTTAACCCATAACTGGAAAGAAAAGACGGATTAATACCTTGCCCAAGAGTATTTGCGCGTAAGTGAATACAATGGATTTAACAGGAATTCGAACTCGGATCCCCAGTTTCTCGTTCCAAACCGATATCCACTGTACCAAAACGCACATCTCAGTATATCCGGTAATATTTACTTTCTTCTTTATCAGCGTAATTTAATATGACGTGCGTAGTGGTGCAGTGGATATCAACTCGGAACGAGAAATCGGAGAGCCGAGTTCGAATTCCAGTTGAATCCGTTGCATTCACTTACGCACAAATACCCTTGGGAAAGGTATTAATCTGTCTCTTCACTCCAATTATGTGTTAAATAACAGTACAGATTGGGTTCTATAACCTTGGCTAGCAACCATTCTACCGCAGAAAGTAATGCCAACATACTGCGGGATAATCTTCTGCCCAGTCAGTCATGTCTCTTTTGAGACATGATCGCCCAAAGTGTGTATCATGTATGGCACTAAACTGGCTGACTGAATATAATAGTTGAAAACATGATTAAGGCTTCTACTGGACATAAAGTAGGGGATCAGTTTTATAGTGTTATGAAGTAATAAACTGATCCCCCACTAATTACTACTTAATAATATAATACATCTCTTCCCTCTCTAGGTATGAATCAAATAACAAGACAGATTGGGTTCTATAGCCTTGGCTGGCAGCCAGTCTACTGCAGAAATTAATAGCAACATACGGCGGGATAATCTTCTGCCCAGTCAGTCATGACTCTTTCAAGACATGATCGTCCAAGTGTGTATCACGTATGGCATTTAATTGACTGATATGACGTCAGTGTGAAATCGCCTTCAATGTCTAGTGGGCAGGACCTATGTGTGGAGATATTGGTGTATCGTTGAGAGACTTACTCTAACTAGTACCTCATCCCCTACCAATTCGTCGTCGTCGTCGTCGTCGTCCTGCGGCCGAGATAGAACTCACTACACCCCTTCAGTATTCTCTGTGCATTTGGAACCCTGGCGCAGTTTATAGCGAAATTCATAATCTTTTCAAATAGCTGAATAGTTTATGCTTCGCCAGTGCTACCAAGGGTGTTTTTATTGTGACACCAACACTGAATGGGTTGCCTTCCAGGCCCCATCCTGTTATTTAACCCATCACTGGAGGGAAGGACGGGTTAATACCTTTCCCATGGGAACCACTGCTTAAGTGAATGCAGGGTACTCAACTGGAATTCGAACTCGGCTTATCGATTTCTTATCGAAGCCGACATCCACTCCACCACAACGCACATCCGTAACTGAACGCTTACAGCGCCTGGTATTCCCAAGCGGTCACCCATCTAAGTACTGACCAGGCTCAACGTTGCTTAACTTCGGTGATCGAACAAGAACCGGTGTATTCAACGTGATATAATGTGGATATAAATTGGGGGATCAAATCTATATTATAATGAATATATAAACTGATCCCTCATTTTGTGGCCATGCTAGTTTCTATACATTTATATTCTAGATTTATGGGCTTGAGCTAGTGGATGGCAGAGTGGGGTTTGGATGGTGTACCAGGAGAAAGCGTGCTAAGAGCAACCAGGGATAGGGAGATGTGGAAAACCATGATCGGCTACGTCCTGAAAGGACAAGGCACATAGAAGATATCGTGTCAGTGTGAAACCGCCTTTATTGATGATTGGACAAGACCTGTACGTGACGGATTCGTGTATCACTGAATGACTCTCTCAAGTATCTCCCCTAAATATAGGCAGCAGAACGAGAACAATCAAAGAAATCTTCGGGGTGTGTGCTACAGATTGGGGAGGGACAAAACCTTTGCAACGGCTCTGACACCACAGACATTGGTCAGTTTATGTCCAAGTTCTTCCAGGTAAAAAAATGTATTACAATCAATAGAAACAAAAAAACACACTGGTGCCCCCTAGGTACGAATTTGCACGAGGTACTAGATTAGCAACTAGGTCCCACCCTTTTACAGAGAAACCGATAAAATGTAACCGCAATTTCTACTCCAACAGCTTCTTTTCTCGCACTTCCCGCCTGTGGAATTCCCTTCCACATACTTGCTTCCCCGACAGCTACAATTTATATGAGTTTAAATGTAAGGTCAATAGACACCTCCTAACACACTAACTCGCACCCATTCTCTCAAACACTCTTCCTATGTACCTCCTTACTCGTCTATCACCCTCCTTCTGACATTTTCTTATATCTAATCGCTCTCTCATCACCTTCCCCTATGTAACCCCCTGCGCTATAGTGATAGTGGAATGCCTTGCTTGGGGTGAAATGATTAAAAAAAAAAAGAAGAAAAGAACTTTTTTGGTTTTCATATAACAAGATCCCCGGTGTATTCGAGCCAACCCTTCCTGAACCTCGATTAATCCACTTACACTGTGTTTGTTTGATCTCGGCCGTTCGAAGTAGGTCAGTCCAGGCTCGCGAGGGGACGGTATATTTAAAACATAATCCGTGACTGCCGCATGGTGTTAGTCCCTTAGTGACCAGACTTGGCTTCTTCAGGGCACCAGATATAACACGATCCCCGGTTCCCGGCAGTGAGCGAATGGAATATAACCAGTACATCACGGATGCAGATTTATATATATTTATATTCATTTTATACACGAACTATAAACAGATTCAAATCTAAGTTACACACAGTCAGCTAGCTGGTATGTTCAGGATTCAGTTAAGTGCCTTACGTGATACACGTTTGGGCGATCATGTCTCGAAAGAGACATGACTGACTGGGCAGAAGATTTTCTATCCTGCTCTTTAAACTATAGCTGAAGGGATCAGTTTATTACTTAGTACCAATAGAAAACTGATCCCCCACTTTTTGCCCAGTAGAAACTTTACTTATGTTTCCAACTATTATCTTCATTCAGTCAGTTAAGTGCCATACGTGATACACGCTTTAGGCGATCATGTCTCGAAAAAGTGGGAGATCAGTTTTCTATTGTTATTAAGTAATAAACTGATCCCCCACTAATTACTACTTATTAATACAATCCGTCTCTTCTCTCTTCAGCTATAGTTTAAAGAGCAGGATAGAAAATCTTCTGCCCAGTCAGTCATGTCTCTTTTGAGACATGATCGCCCAAAGCGTGTAACACGTATGGCACTTAACTGACTGAATAAAGATAATAATTGAAAACATAAGTAAAGCCTCTACTGGACAAAAAGTGGGGGATCAGTTTTCTATTGGTATTAAGTAATAAACTGATCCCCCACTAATTACTACTTATTAGTACAATCCGTCTCTTCTCCCTTCAGCTATAGTTTAAAGAGCAGGATAGAAAATCTTCTGCCCAGTCAGTCAAGTCTCTTTCGAGACATGATCGCCCAAAGCGTGTAACACGTATGGCACTTAACTGACTGAAGCATGACGCTGTGAGAGAAAGTGTGACGAGAAAGCTGGATTTACAAAAAATTGTTGACCCCCAAACCACCAGCCTCTAAATGGTTGGATGAAGGTGCTCACTCCAACAATAAGAGCCACCGGTATTAAAAAAAAAAAAAAAAAAAAGGGATAATGGGTTTTTGCTAGTAACCCCCTTTGCCAGCTTCAGCCTGGCACAATGTAAGCAATCCACGAGTGCACTTCATGTCACTTGCCTGCTTCTGACTGATTCTGGTAGCGGAAGCGTCGTCTTTTGGGTAAAAGACGCGTCCTTTCCTTTTGCATTGCATGCTGGTTATGTCGCTGAGGAAGTTCTACGGCTTCCAGATCAACCTTTCAACAACCTACGTTTTTCGTGACAACGTCCAAAGAGTCTGAGCTCCAGGACCATGAATTAGTTTTAAAGTTTTCATTACATCCGAGCAACGCCGGGCTATACTGCTAGTGATAACATATGTGTCTGTCTTAAAAATAAAACACCCTAAAAGAAAACAACATTTTTGGCCTTCACTTAGAACTGCATATGGGCCAATCTTCTGCATGATAAGATACGTGTCAGTCTTAAAAATATGCATTTAACATCTTGGGTTTATTTAGGTTTACACACTGGTCAATGTAACCGATTGCAGTTATGTAACTACTGAAAACATTTAACAGACCTGAAGGATATAGAGCATGAACTATTTACACTATTGTGCAAATTAATTGAAAAAAAAAACTCCGAATGTCTTCCTAGGATCTTTCACACTTTTTCTGGTCACGTATGCGTCGTCTCGTTGCAGAGAATGACCGTAGGCCAACTAATCGTCTGTCTTGAGAATATTGTCGGGGCGTGATAAAATTCTGATGCAATCACCGATGAAGCAATGTTTTTCAAGGCCAAACAAATTTCATCTCACACCCCGAAAATAGATTCATATTACTGCACACAACTGCAAATGAAATAATCTTTTTTTTAAAGTTTCACCCCAAACAAGGCGGTACCGCCACTGATGCGCAGGAGGCTACATAAGAGAGTAAAAGCTTAGGCAGGTTTGCTGTTGTTCAGCACACGTTTGCAGAGCCGCCAGTATTCTTTGGTGCCAAACTTGCGAGCAGCTATGTGCTGCCTAATTCAATCAGAAAACAATAGCCTAGCATCATTCAAGATCCTCCTACACTCATTATGAGCAGAGGTAAATAAGTTATTATTATTATTATGGTCTGACGCGTGACTCCGAAATAGCCGCAAGTAGTGGTTCCTGCGGGCAATAGCGGCCGAGCAGGCAGGAGAGAACCAGGAGGACGAATGAGGTTTGGGCTGAGGAAAAAATCTTCCAAGGATCTTTCACACTTTTCCTGGTCACGTATGCGTCGTCTTTTCGCGTTGTTTCTTTTTCCGACCGTATTTTCCTTTACGTTTTGGATCCAGTATATTTCTTCGCCTTGATGAAACGACTGGCAGTTGAAATGCTGACACCAACGATATTCGTGATCTTTCTCTCTGAAAGGCTTGCCAGTGTGTTCATGCAGCGTCACAATTGTCATACTCTTCCTTGGAGTGACGTTCATCGCAGAGAATGATCGTAGGCCAACTAATCGTCTGTCTTGAGAATAATGTCGGGGCGTGATAAAATTCTGATGCGGGCAATAGTGGCCGAGCAGGCAGGAGAGAATTAGGAGGACGAATGAGGTTTGGGCTGAGGAAAAATTATAATCGATTACATCCTGCCACTCTAAAACCGCCTGTGTGGTGAAAGAAAGGAAACTATATCAGTTGTTTCAATTAATTTGCACAAAAGTGTACACAGTTCTCCTAATGAGAAAGGCAAAACAAGAGAACTAGTTCATTTAATTAAACGACCAGCAACATATTGCTGGGTGGAATGTTAAAATTCCCAGACAATATGGCTATGGGATTTTTATTTGATTAATTGGCCAGAGATTAAATATCCGGCGTCAGTTTGGCTGACGATTAAATGAATCGTTTCGCCGTAAGCGAACTCATGTCATTGTCCTCTGCTGGAGAAACTTTTTAGACTATCATTTGTTTCTTGAGGATATAATCCGAACGCAAACAGGCTCCATCACACAAACGAGTTCATGAGAACATCTGCCATAATTTCATCTCAAGACCGACTTCAGCCATCACGTGCTATGTGGAAAACTGAGGAAGGCAACGTTATCCTCCATTGCTTGAAACTATGTTCTGATAGTTAATTATGAAAGAATAACTGAGAACGATGACAATATTTTTTTGTTTAACGGCAAATCAACTCCTCATGGGTCATTTAATGCCTAAATTATATTTTTTTATGAGTTTTGGTGGTTATTTTCTTTCAAATTTGTATTGGAAAATAATTCTTATTTTTTACTATGAAAATGTAATTTTTCTATTGTATGTTCATATTTTTAATTTTTTTTTATACCCCAGTTTAAGGGTTAATTATTTGTCCATAGCTGGGTCCCTAATAGGTGCTACGAACTTTGATCAAAGTAGGCCGGGGAACAACAGCAATTAAGAGGTGGTTCAGCGCCATTTCGCACGATCTTACCTGACTGCCGACTGCATTAGGTTGTCTGGAAAGTTCATGCCGATTTTTAAGGGAAAATTAAAACACAAAACAAAATAACGAATTAAATATTTATTCAAATAAATATGAACCATTTTCTTGCACAACCTTTCTCCACTTATCATTCAACATAAAGATTCCGCTTACCCAGAATTTCGGTGATTACTCGGCAAAGAACTCATTAAGATGTTTTTGTATGTCTTCCAAATACTTAAATTTTTTACCCTTGAGATTATTTTGCAGGGAGTTGAGTTAATGAAAATGTGAACGAGAAATGTCTAGCAAATATGGCATGTGGGGGTAACACATCCCAGCCAAACTGCAGCAATTTTTGCCTGGTCACCAAAGAAACGTAAGATCTGGCATTATCCTGATGGAAAATAACACCATTTTCTGTTCACCAAATTCTGCCCAGTCTGTCATGTCTCTTTCGGGACATGATCGCCCAAAGCGTGTATCACGTATGGTACTTAACTGACTGAATGAAGATAATAGTTGGAAGCATAAGTAAAGCTTCTACTGGATAAAAAATGGGGGATCAGTTTTCTATTGTTATGAAGTAATAAATTGATCCCCCACTAATTACTATTTATTAATACAATCCGTCTCTTCTCCGTTCAGCTATAGTTTAAAGAGCTGGATAGAAAATCTTCTGCCCAGTCTGTCATGTCCCTTTCGAGACATGATCGCCCAAAGCGTGTATCACTTTTTTCTTGAAATGCTGTCTTTAATTCGTCCAGTAACGAGCAGTAATTTTCGAATTCAATTGACTGGTTAATCGGGAGAAGCTCATAGTAGAAAATTTCTTTCCAATTCCATCAGATGCACAGCATAACTTTCTTTTGATGAAGACCTGCTGTGGGGGTAGCTTTTAGTTTTTAATCATATCATCCCAAACAAGGCGGTAACGCCACTGATGCGCAGGGGGCTACTTAAGAGTAAAAGGATTGGAAAAGAGAAAGACGGAAAACACATCCTAAACAGGGAACAAGGGATGAGTCTCTTCACCTGTTCAATAGATGTGGAGTGTGAACCGGGCGATAGTTTTGTCTATCTACTCCAATTGAGAAAAAAAAAAGAGTAAGAAGATTGGAAAA
>JBBBDQ010001016.1:322500-370000 GCA_037127315.1 Ascarosepion bandense | reverse complement strand
GTTTTTATATTGATTGTAATATGGAACTGATCCCCCACTTTATATCCAGTATGCTTCTGTAGAACCACATTTCAGTTGCTTCCAGTTTTTCCTTAATCTTTGATGATATTTTCCAACATTCACGGTTATATTGAAGAACTGACATCACATAGCAATGCAGTACTCTCTTCTTTGTTTCTAGCGAAATTGTCCTGTCTTTTAATAATCTGCTCAGCTTCTGCAATGCGTTCTTAACCATGCCAAATTGCCTTCGGATCTCAGTGTCGCACTTTCCGTCTTCCATTAGAACATTTTCCAAGTACTTAAAGTTTTACTCGCTTGATTTTAATGTCCCCAAACTGTAATTGGCAGTTTGGTCTCCTTTGTTTGCTTATGACCATACATTCGGTTTTCTTGTAGTTTATTTGGAGTCCTTTCTTTCGACTTTCTTCATGTACCTTTTTTAGGAGGTTTTGTAGTTTTCTTTCCGTCTATCATCCGTATTATTTGGGTATCTTATATGGCTCAGGATGTGCGTTGTGGTGCAGTGGATATCGGCTCGGAACGAGAAATCGGAGTACCGAGTTCGAATTCCAGTTGAATTCACTGCATTCACTTACGCGAAAATACCCTTGGGAAAGGTATTAATCCGTCTCTTCCTTCCAGTTATGGGTTAAATAACAGGACAGATTGGGTTCTATAGCCTTGGCTGGCAACCAATCTACCGCAGAAAGCAATGACAACCTACTGCGGGATAATGTTCTTCCCAGTCAGTCATGTCTCTTTCGAGACATGATCGCCCAAGCGTGTATCACTTATGGCACTTAACTGACTGATATGGTTCAGATTGTGGCGGCAGATGAAAAATCCTAGCATAATATCTGGGGTCCTCAGAATAGTCTCGCTGTACAAGTTGAATGGATCCGGTGAAAAGACACATCCTTGTCTTACACCCCTTTCTCTCTTTGTATATCTGCTGAATTCGTTACCTGTCCGTATGCAGGCGGTTTGCTGCCAGTAAAGGTTCTTCATTGCTCTAATATGTCGAGGTTGCTGAGAATTTATATCAATTCTTTGTGGCGTACTTTGTCGAACGCCTAGGTATTGTCTACAAAACACAGGTAAACGTCCTTTTTCATGTGTATCGCCATTTCTGATAGCATCCTAAGCATAAATATCGAATTTCTTGTTCCAGTGTCTTTGACGAAATCGTACTGTTCTTGTGCTATTTCCGGTTTGGTTCTGCTTCGCACTCCGCTCATCAGGATTCGGAGAATGAGTTTCGTTATGTCGTGGATTCTTGTTTAGAAAACCACACAATATAATAATAACAAAAACAGACATGAGAGTAAAATGTAAGTATATTGAAATTAACATATGCAACCTGTACACGGTTAGTAGATTCAGGAATACTTGTTAGTAGGAGTCAAATATATACAAGAAATAAGTCCGGGTAATAGTCTATATTCTTGCTGACCAACGAGCGGCGGTTCAACTGCTCTGACAAACACCAACTCTAACAACAACAACTATATTTAGTTGTCCCTCCCAGTAAGGGCAACATGTGACACATGGTCAGTTTATGACTGGGATTTCCGGGCTATATGGCCCGGCCAAAAAATGGCTGTCTATTTTTGCCCAGTCCTGCTTCTACCCTTCGGCGGAACCACGACTGGGTTATTGCTCTCTGCTAGGAAGCAGAGAGCGCCCTCTACCCGAAGACAGAGAGCCGACAGTGTTATAGTTGAAGAGTCTCAGAAACTCTAACAACAACAACCCGTTCTATGCAGGAGGGATTATTTGTATACCATGGAAGAGTTCATAGAGTGTGTGAAAAGGGGTGACTCTCCAACACCCCCCTCCCTAGCTTCTTTTTAGGAAGGGTTAATATTTTTTTCATTTTGGAGCTATAATCAAAGGCTCTTTGAACTTCCGCTTCCTGTTGTTTTTTTTCTGATTTCCTTGTTAGCTTTTGGTTTCTGGGTGTCAAAAGCTTCGAAGATTCCCTTCATAGAATCTTCACATTCTAAAGGTGAGGAGCTTAGTTCTTCACCTTTTCTTTTTTGGATTTGATTCACGTATCTTCTATGCGTGATTTTTTTCCCCCTTTGATAAGATAAATTACGCTTCCAATTCTGCTTATAATTATTACTGGCTCCCAATACGCCATATTGTTATTAAAAATTTTGAAATATGCTTTTTTGTCGAACTTGAACGAGGTGTATTCCGATTATTGCTTTTGCCTGGTAATAATTTCTCGAAAACCGATCGGATTTTTCGTGCGAACAACACCTCGGCCGGTGACAGTCCTGATGGTATGTTCTGGTTTGGCGTAATACGGTAGACTTGTAGGAATTGCTGTAGTGCTTTTTCTGATGGTGTATCTATCATTTTTTTAACGCCCTCTTATGCGTATCCACGAATCTTTCGGAAAGCCCATTTGATCGTGGGTGATAGGGAGCTGTTTTTATATGTCTTATTAGGTACATTGTACAAAAATCTTTAAAATCACCTGACGTGAGTTGTGTATTATCTGTAACTAAAACGTCAATGACGCCAAACCTCGCAAATAGTTCATGCAAACAGCTTATAATATTGTCGGTTGTTGGGTGTTTATTTATGAAAACTTCCGGCCATTTATTAAAGCTGTCTACAACTATAAAATAGTAGTAGCCATTTATAGGTCCTGCGTAGTCTGCGTGTATTCTTGACCACGGTTTGTCCGCCTTTGGCCAAGGTTTTTGTATAATCGGTGGCGATTTTGCTGCCGCTGCACAGCCCTTAAACTTTTCCACCATCTGTGCGATATCCTCATCCATTTTTGGCCAGTACACATAGCTTCTCATTAGTGCTTTCATGCGATTTCTCCCGGGATGTCCAACATGAAAGTCTTTTAAGATTCTTCTTTCAAGTGACTTTAGTATCACGACCCTTTCATTATACAGTAGTACATTGAAAAACAAATTGAGAAACTATCGGCCAATTTTGAGTCTCTGTCTTCAATTTTTTTTCTTTGTCGTGTTAATAAATTCATCTGTTTCTGCGTTTCTTCTCATCTCTAGCAATGTAAACGGTAGTTCTTTAACCGTGTTACTTAGTACATTGCTGATTTCATCCTCAGCTCTCAGCGCTGCTATCACTGAGTCTTCCAAGGTCTTACTTTCCTTATGAATCAGCTTTGATAGTCCATCTACGTGCCCTATTTTTTTGATGGTAAATATTCTAGTTTAAAATTGTAGTTTATTAGTATTCTGCCCCATTTCAGGAGTCTATTCGCGGTATATACAGTTAGTTCTTTCTTGGGTCCAAATATGGTAAGAAGCGGCTTATGGTCCGTTTGTAGCGTAAATTCTCTACCGTATATATTTCTACGAAATCAAGTTACGGCGAAAATAATTCCCAAAGCTTCTTTTTCTATTTGTGAATAGTTTTTCTCGGTCGGTAGTAATGCTCTCGATGCGTGGCCTACCGGTTTTGTGGTACCATCCTGTATTTTATGTAAAATGCATGCTTCCACACCGTGTGAGCTTGCATCACTTGCTACAATAATCTTCAGCCTAGGGTCGAAATTTGTCAAGGTTAAATCTGATGTCAATTTATTTATAATTTCGTTAAACGCCTTTTTGCACTCCTCCGACCACTTCCACTGGACATCTTTTTTCAGTAATTCGTTGAGGAGTGCCCTCAATTTATGCGTACTATCGATAATCTCTCCATAGTAATTAGCAAGACCGAGGAAGCTTTGCAATTCTGCGACATTTTTAGGCTCAGGCATGTTTTTGATTGCTGAAGCTCTCTCTGGGTCAGGTTTCCTGCCATTCTCATTGATGATGTGGCTTAGATATTTTATTTCTTTCAAGAAGAAATCACGTTTCTTCTCTTTACCTTTTAACCCAAAGTCTTGTAGTCTTTAAAAATGTCCTTGATATGTGTCGTATGGTCTTTTAAATTATCACTTTTAACTAAAATATCGTCTAGATAAGCTGTGGAGAAATTTTGCCCCGCCAATATAGTATCCATCGTCTGCTGAAAAATCGCAGGCGCTACTTTTATCCCGAATGATAGCCTGTTGTATTTGTATAGACCATTTGTGCGTATTTATGTACGGTAATTTGGAACTTTCTTCCGTAATTGGAATCTGCAAGTATGCTTCGCTTAGGTCAATATTTGAGGAAATTTTTCCACCATTAAGTTTAGTGAATATTTCTTCTGGGCTAGGCAACGAATCGTAATGTTCTTTAATTGCATTATTCAGTCTCGTGGAAAAATCTCCACACACGCGGATTTCTCCCGATTTTTTCTTAACATAAACAACCGGTGCTGCCCATTCACTGAAGTCAGTTTTCGAAATAATCCCAGTTTGCTCTAGCCTCTCCAATTCTTTGTCTATTTTGTCAATTGCGGCGAAAGGTACGTTTCTCTTTTTCCTAAATACAGGTTGAGCATTCTGTTTAAGCTCGATTTTTGCTTCAAATTTGTTGCAACGTCCTAATCCATTTGAAAATACTTCTGAGAATTCTTTGTGCAATTACTCGTTCGTTCACAGTCTATTCTTTTACAAAACGATCTAATAGGTAAATCCCATACATTGAATTTCTGCATCCTGACCCTTCCTACTAGGTTGTCTGTATTTCTCATCACATAGATTTTTAATTTTTTTTTTATTTCTCCCTGGAATTTTACCTTCACTATAATTTCGCCTTCGAAATTTATCTTTTTCCTCGTTACGAATTTAGCATTTTTTTTTTTTTAGTGCGTAGCATGGTCGGTTTATTTAAGTTCCGCCATGTTTGTAAGTTTATAATCGTCAAATCAGATCCCGAATCCAGTTGCAATTTAATCTTTTTTTTATTCAGAATTTCCATTTCAACGTATTTTCTGATATTTTCCTTATTTTCATCCTCCACTCTAGTAGACCTTACCCTACTAGGTTGATTTTTATTTCTGCATACCGTAGCTTTGTGGCCCATCTTACCACATGATCGGCAATTTTTGTATTTAAAAAGACAATCCTTAAACCAATGCCATCCACCACATCTGTGACATGCAGAAGCGGGAGGCTTGTTTTTTACTGGATTCTTGTCGACCGTAGTGCTGTATTTTTTTTTCTTTGGCATTATAATTTTGTTTTGTCTGTGGGGAGGGGTACAAAACGTAAATTTCTTTTTACCTTTTGAATGTACGCTACTTCTGACACTTCAATGTCCTTGCTATCTTTCTTTATGCTGAGGCACTTCTGGCAATCTTCTGACAATTTTTGTAATGTTAGACCTGGCTCGTTTTGAAGTTTGGTCAGCATGCGTTTCCTCATTTCGCTGTCTTTAGCAGCAACTAGTCCTCGGACAAATATGAGACACTTGAAATTGTCTGGGGTAAGTTCCGACAATTTAAAATCGTTACAATGTTTATTGACGATAGCTGCAAAAATAGAATAGTCCTCGTTTTCGTCTTTTCTGAGATTAAGGCATTTCCACCTTTTATGGAACAACGAGATTTTTGGGCTAAATAGCTCTGTGAGGCCTGTCACTGCCTCATCGAACGTTAGATCATTCGTTTTTTAGGGAGAATATAGTCTACGAACTTGGTGTGTTCGTCTGTGCCTAATTTCCTGAGTAGAAGTCTTAATTTTTTTCTTCTCACTCCAGTGCTGACAGTCGATATTAAATATATCCTCGTATCGCCTGTAATACTCTCCGAAGTTTTTATCTTCTTCAACTAAGTATTTAAAAATTTCAATCATGTTCCACACGGCATCTTGTGAAAATGTCTCCTCATTCTCCGTGTTCCTATCTAGGACTGTACTTGTTAATTTTAATAACAGTTCTTGCAGTTGTGTTTGTCTTTCCTCGTTTGCCTTTTGCATTTCAATTTGTCTTTCTTCAATTTGCTTTTGCATCTCTACTTGTCTCTTGTATTTCCATTTATCTTATTTCGTTAGCCTTTTGCATTTCCATTTGTCTTATTTTGTTCGCCTTTTGCATTTCCATTTGTCTTATTTCGTTAGCCTTTTGCATTTCCATGTGTCTTATTTCGTTAGCCTTTTGCATTTCCATTTGTCTTATTTCGTTAGCCTTTTGCATTTCCATTTGTCTTATTTCGTTAGCCTTTTGCATTTCCATTTGTCTTATTTCGTTAGCCTTTTGCATTTCCATTTGTCTTATTTCGTTAGCCTTTTGCATTTCCATTTGTCTTATTTCATTAGCCTTTTGCATTTCCATTTGTCTTATTTTGTTCGCCTTTTGCATTTCCATTTGTCTTATTTCGTTAGCCTTTTGCATTTCCATTTGTCTTATTTCGTTAGCCTTTTGCATTTCCATTTGTCTTATTTCGTTAGCCTTTTGCATTTCCATTTGTCTTATTTCGTTAGCCTTTTGCATTTCCATTTGTCTTATTTTGTTCGCCTTTTGCATTTCCATTTGTCTTATTTTGTTCGCCTTTTGCATTTACATCTGTTTTATTTCCAATTGATATTGTCTTTCTTCAGTTCTCTTTATGATTTCGAGTATTCCCTTTTGAAAATCTTCCATTTTTTTCTTTTCGGTATTAGTGTCGATGTGACGCCTTATGCCCGGGGCTGACCGTCTAATTGTGACGCTCGTTCTCGTTGACGATCGTGAAGATCTCAGTTGTGACATTACCACCCGGCTGGCCGGTTGGTTCGGTCGCTTTCGCTGGTCGTGACGATCTCGTCCGATGATGTCGCCACAAAAGCTGGTTTACAAGACGTCTCTTGCAACAATGCGCCACTGTCCCACGTTGTGAATTGATCCCAGAGGTCGCGTCGTGCAATTTTAGTAGTCACCTTTTAGAGCCAGTCCGGACACTGGTGCACACTAGTGATTTAAAAAAAATAAGTACGGCACCAAAAAAACAAAAAAAAAGCAAAAAAAAAAATTAATAAAATAAATAAACAAGGTCGAACACGCCTGGAGAGATACGAAGAATGTCTTTATATATATATATAACAGAAAAAAAACAATGTTTTTCTTTTCACAGGAGCAGATAATACAGTTGTCGGAATGTTGGTTTACAACAGAGAGAGAGAGAGAGAGAGAGAGGTGGGGAGGGGAGAGAGAGAGTTTAAAAATCTCAGAGCTTTCAATCCTTAAATAGAAATGTCTTTTCTAAATTTCGTTAAAGTATACAGAGCTCTTCAAATATTTGCTAAAATATTTTCTGTATTCTCTAAAATTGGAGCTGTCCGTTTCTTTTAGGTGATGTTAAAAAATGATAAAGTTCTTTCGGGTTCTTGTTGGAACTTGACGGGATTTGCCGAATCAGAGGCGGTCAGTGGCGACTAATGTGGCGGTGATGGCGGCGATGATGGCGGCGGTATGGGGTCGGTTTCCCTGTCGTCTGGAGGCTTGCTCCCAGCTACTCTCTTTGCTAACTCTCTCTTCAAAAATATTTTCATAGCAGTGCAGGCTTTTTGTCGAGAACAATCAGAAATTCTAATTCTCCCAATTAAGTTTTAAAACAATAACGTTCTTTCGGGATTCATTCCAAATTAACTCTTTAAATTAATTGGCGGCGGGCCTCATTCGAAATTAACTCTTTAGCCATAAGTTCTATGTTGGGCCCACGGTTGGGAACCTTTTTCCACAGTCGTTACACGCCTGGAGAGATACGAAGAATGTCTTTATATATATATATATATATAACAGAAAAAAACAATGTTTTTCTTTTCACGGAAGCAGATAATACAGTTGTCGGAATGTTGGTTTACAACAGAGAGAGAGAGAGAGAGAGGGGGGGGGGAGGGCCTCATTCGAAATTAACTTTTTCCACAGTCGTTACACATCTGGAGAGATACGAAGAATGTTTTTATATATATATATATATATATATATATATAACAGAAAAAAACAATGCTTTTCTTTTCACAGGAGCAGATAATACAGTTGTCGGAATGTTGGTTTACAACAGAGAGAGAGAGAGAAAGAGACAGAGAGAGGGGGAGGGCCTCGTTCGAAATTAACTCTTTAGCCATAAGTTCTATGTTGGGCGACCAGCCGTGGGTCATGGCTCCACGGTTGGGATCCTTTTTCCACAGTCGTTACTTTTCCACTGATAGCTACTCAGCTAACTTAAAAACAAACTAACTGAAAAGCAACTGAATAATTGATTTTTCTCGCAGAGTCCGGATTTTTATAACCCTTTTCTATCCTCTCGGGGGATTTAGCCGACTTGAAGACCTCGGCCAATGAAATCATTTAACGCCCACTCGATCCGCGGATGGAGTTAGCATCGACGAATGAGATATCGCCAGCTCACGTCGTATCCAATTTCCCACAGGTTTCTGCCCCCAGAAAAATCTGTCGAGGGACTTTAACCCCGCCTGACCCCATCAAATAATCCTGACATTTTATTATGGCTACCAAAAAATATCCGCTTCGAACACGAAAGCATAAAAATGATATTTTTCTCTTTTCTTTCCCCAGAATAGTTGAATTTTATATTCCCTGGATTTTAGAAGTTCATGATAGTATTAAAATAGTTTTTTTACATCAGGTCACATCGCGTATTACAATAAAGCCTCACTAATAATATTGTTAATATCAATTTTTCTCTCTCCGCTGTATTAAAACAAACAAGGGAAAGTATCCCTGCGGAAGAAGGGAAAGTATCCCCGCGGGAGATAGTGTCATATCGACAACTTGTTTGTGGTCGATTTGTTTGAGTCAGTTTGTAGCACACTTTGCTAAAGTGATTCAGGGTGGAGAAAAAAAATTCGTCACAATTTTGTTGTGCGACTAGTGCGAGAATCTATTTCGCCAATTTGATGTTGTCGTCTCCTCTTATGTGATTTTCGAGGTCCTCGACGCTAAGTTCGTTCTTTTTTATCGCCAATTTGCTCTTTACGACAAATGTGACAACGTCTTTTTTTCCTTCGTGTGCATTTTTTAGAATCCTCGTCGCCAAATTGTTGTTTGGCGACTGACTTAAGAAGGTATTTTTTCCTCCACGTGAACTTCTTCGAATCTTCGTCGCCAAATTGTTATGGATTCTTGTTTAGAAAACCACACGATATAATAATAACAAAAACAGATATGAGATGAAAAATGTAAGTATATTGAAATAAACATATACAACCTGTACACGGTTAGTAGATTAAAGAATATTTGTTAGTAGGAGTCAAATATATACAAGAAGTAAGTCCAGGTAATAGTCTACATTCTTGCTGACCAACGAGCGGCGGTTCACCTGCTCTGACAAACACCAACTCTAACAACTATATTTAGTTGTCCCTCCCAGTAAGGGCAATATGTGACACATGGTCAGTTTATGACTGGGATTTCCGGACTATATGGCCCGGCCAAAAAATGTCTGTCTATTTTTGCCCAGTCCTGCTTCTACCCTTCGGCGGAACCACGACTGGGTTCTTGCTCTCTGCTCGGAAGCAGAGAGCGCCCTCTACCCGAAGGCAGAGTGCCGACAGTGTTATAGTTGAAGCGTCTCAGCAACTCTAACAACAACCAGTTCTGTGTAGGAAGGATTATTTGTATACCATGGAAGAGTTCATAGAGTGTGTGAAAAGGGGTGACTCCCCAACACGTTATGTGGCTCATTTCTTTATGCCGAAATCTTTAAAGGCTGTCAGCAGTTCTGTTACAATGCCGCCTGCTCCAGCTGCTTTTGTTTCTATTCAGTTTGGCCATTGCAGCTTCCACTTCGAATTTTAGTATTTCCGGTCCGTCAGTATCTTTGTTTACTATCAGTTGCACTTTCTTGTTGTGGAAGACATCTTTTATATATTCTTCCCATCGCTGGAGTATTTCGTCTCTAATATGATTGTTCCATCTTTGGATTTTATACATCCTGTTGTGGAGCATGTTCTCTGTCATGTCATTTCCCTTATTTCTTGGTGCAGTTCTCCTTTATTAGTTTTGCTCAATCTCTCTACTTCGGCATATTTGTTGTTGAGTCATTCCTTTTTAGCCTGTCTGCACTTGGTCCTTATTTCCTTTTGTAGTTTTTTTTTGTGTGTTCAGTTCCATGTCTTGGCATAGTTTTTCTGTCTTCTTTGCATTATGCCAAGAATCTCTTCAGTCAGACACTCATTTTTTCTTCTGTATCTGATTTCCTCTAGAATAATGTTGCTTGCTGATGTCACTAGCGTTTCTTTAAGTGCGTCCCATTTCGAATTTTTATTTTCTATTTGTCCTTCGTATTCGTTTTCCACACTCAGCAATGCCGTGCTTAGCAACATCACCCTCCCCCCAACACACACAGAATGAAACTTGCGCCCCCCTTCCCCGAACATACTGAATCCACAATAAATGACACTTTAAACAAAATAACATTATCTAGGAACGCAGATATTCCGTTATAACGAAAAAACAAAAGATATCGCGGAATTGGCGTTTCGAAGCTATAAATGACGAACGTTTTCACAACTTTTAGCAACGTTTTGGTGATTTCCGCTATTTTCATAGCCATTTCAGTGCGTTTCGGCTCTCAATCTTCTACAATTTTTTTCAAGGAATTTTCAAAAAATTTAAACCCAAATTTCAAAAGCATTTTACTACAGAGAATTTTATATACTGTCAAAAATTAGACTTCAGGCTTTTATTTAAAGATGAACAGGGAGTGTCAGAAAGTGTTGGTATAGAGGGGGGAAAGAAATAAAAAACGAATTAAATCAAAACAACATTATTATTGCTATGCTATTGTATGTATGTCGAAACAAATATCTATTATCTATTACTCTCTCAAGTTCATTTTTTAAAATTACAAATGACTTGCGGTGGACTCTTCGGGGCCCGGAAGGCTTGCAGCAAAGATTATATATATATATATATATATATATATATATATATATATATATATATATATTAATTCAGATACTTTAATCCAAGCGGAAAAAGCAGGAAGGTAAATTCCAAAAACCCGATCCTAATTAATGTTAAAAATTTTATTTTAATATTAAAAAATGATACAGGAAGAGAGCTCCATGTAATAAAATATTACAGAGCAAATATAAATTAAAAAAGGATTAATTCAATGATGTTGAATGACCATTTCGATATGAAAATCCCCACGGGGGATAACACATCACCTCAGCAACAGAAAAATCCTTTCAGAAACTGGAGAAAAATCAGTCTAATTTTCCTTTTTGAAAAGATATGCAAAGAAATTAAAAAAGCAAATAAAAAAGAAAAAGAAAAAGAAAAAAAGAAAAAGATAAAACAAAATAAAATCAAATAAACAAGAAAAGAAAAAATTGACATCGTCTGGGTTATATATATATATATATATATGTGTGTGTGTGTGTGTGTGTGTGTGTGTGTGTGTGTGTGTGTGTGTGTGTGTGTTAGATTATTATTAGTGATGTCTCTTTTGTGTTCATATATACGTTTGTTTAGATTTCTACTTGTTTCTCCGATGTAGATGGACGAACAATCCCGGCAATTTATTCGGTATACACCTGCTTGTTCGTCATTTTGATTTCGGTTATTTTTAGATCTGATAATGTCCATTCAAAGATAGAAAGGGGCGTAAGACAGGGATGTGTCTTTTCACCGGATCTGTTCAACTTGTACAGCGAGAATATTTTGAGGACCTTAGAAGTTATGGTTGGATTCGTAATTGGAGGCCACAATTTAAACAACCTAAGATACGCAGATGATACAGTGCTGATAGCAGACACAGAAAGGAAGCTAAAAGACCTCCTACAGAAGGTAGCAGAAGAAAGTAACAAGAAAGGACTAGAAATAAACTGCACGAAAACCGAATGCATGGTCATCAGTAAAAAGGGCAGCCCAAAATGCCAAATACAGGTCGGGGATATCAGAATCAAGCAGGTACAAAAATTTAAATACCAGGGGAGCGTTATAACAGGCACGGCCCTGACTCTCAGCGTATTTTTTCTGCAGTTTGGGATCATTCAAGGGCGTGTTGTATTATAGTCTGTGTGCTGCACGCACTAGACTTTTTTTAGTCTCCGAAGTTTCACCTTTAGTTTGCAGATAACTGGAAGGTGGCCGGCACTTGGATAACTTGGATAGGATTTTCATTGAACCACTACGTTTCTGAATCTTTTGTTTATGATTATACTAGCAGTATAGCCAGGCGTTGTAATGAAAGCTTTAAAACTAATCCATAGTCCTGGAGCTCAGACTCAGCCTAAATAATATTTGAAATAATAAAATAATTGCGACAATTTACCAATCGCACATCTTACATATATATATATATATATATATATATATATATATATATATACTAGCAGTATAGCCCGGCGTTGCTCGGGTGTAATGAAAGCTTTAAAACTAATCCATGGTCTCAGACTCAGCCTAAAGAATATTTGTGTGAGTTTGGTGAGAATCGGATAAATATTGTGGATTTGTATAAAGGACATACAGACAGATAAACAGACGCACACACAAACATCTTGCCTTTTATATATATATATATTATCGAATTTCTGCACTATTCTAAGAACTACAACCTTGAAACTTCTGAATATCGTTTTTTATGAGTGTATCAAATTTGATTAAAATCGGACCACTCCTTCTATAACCCAATTTTTTCGATTATCGATTTTCAATATTTATCGGGGGGTACCTGGACACAAAACCTAGCTAAGAACACTCGCAGACACTTATAGTACAACTGTGTGAATTTTCAAGAAAATCGGTTCAGCTGTTTCGGAGTCTATAGGTAATGGACACACACACACACACACAGAGACAAAGTTCCATTTATAAATAAATTTAGATAATCGATTTGGTTTTTAGTGTCGTCTCCTAGGCGTCTTCATGTCCACAAACGTCTTGGGAGTTCTTGAAACCAGATGATTCCTAATCCAAAGTTGCAAGTTGTCTTCCTATCCCTCTCATTGCCTACTTTGGCATTCAAGTCTCCCATGATGATTCACTGAGCCTTGGCATTGTCAAGAATGGAGTGGAAAGATTCTATTTCTTCTTCAGTGCTTTGCGTTGTTGTTGCATAGACTACTATACCTGCTATGTTGAAGGGTCTCCCTTTCAGTTTGGCCTGGAGAACTCTTTCAAAGAACTGGCAGTATCCCAGAATGCATTTCTTCATTTCTTCGTTTAGTACTAAGCCGTCTCCTTTTTCGTTATTTAAAACATTCTTTTAACATTCGGTATAAATATTTTCCCCAAATAAACATGTTATTTAATTACCATTTCATTTTAAAGAGATGTTTATTCCGGGAAAATATTTATACCGAATGGAACGAATATTGTGTGATCTGATGAAATGAGCTAATTTAGCTCATAGAAATTAATTATAATTTATAACCAATGTAATATATTCTTCAAATTAGAAGTTTCTTTATTCTCATTGGCCCACACTGTCTATGCAACAATGCCTCCCTGATTAAAAGAGTTTGGTTTGTTTTTAACCTTTTAAAACAATTTCAACTTGAAATAAACTTCATCACTTGATAAGACACAAGTAGTGTCGAAACAAAATAGCTACTTTTGTATTGATATTATCACATATTCATGTTATAATTTCTGAATAAATTATATATATATATATATATATATATATATATATATATATATACTGTCATCCGCAGACAGATCTGTTTCGCCGTATCACAGGTCATCAGTACGGTTAGACTCCGATTGCTTTTTTACCCATGATTGAAACCCGACCGAAATGGCGTCAGTCGGCGACTCTACCCTGGGCTATGGGCGTTCGGTGGAAGTAGGCAGACTTTTTAGCGCATATCATTATACGCGCCCAATAGCTAGAGCGCTCTAATTCATTTCACTGAATGAGCGATGCGTACATGCCAGAGTAGCTACTGTTTATCAAAGTCTACTATTTTTCCAGAGTGCTCAATCATGGTGTGAGAGCGTAAATATTGTCAAATATATATATATATAGATAGATAGATAGATAGATAGATAGATAGCATAATGATGATCCACGTATACTGTCTTAATATGTATAGGAAAAACTACTAAAAAGTTGTAAGTTTAAAAATGTATTTTTTGACAGTATTTATTTATTTTTATCATATATATATATATTTGATATTTCAGACCGACCTCGACCTTTCATCAGAAACAAATGATTTTAAAATTTAAACTAGAAGCGTTCGTCGTGAGAAGCGTCTGTCGCGAGATGTTTACATCACGTGATGTAGAAAGCGATAAAGTTTTTTGAATATTTATAAACGTAAATATTCAAAAAGTCTATCGCTTTCTACATCACGTGATGGAAACATCTCGCGACAGACGCTTCTCACGACGAACGCTTCTATCTATCTATCTATCTATCTCTGCATCTATATATATATATATATATATATATATATATATATGTATATGAATAGGCATGAGAGAAAAGCTTTGACGAAAAATGTAATCAGAAACAAAAAGAAAAATACGATGATTTTGTTATTTAGAAAACGTACTTTTATTTATAAATACAAAAAAGGAATTGGTCTTTTTCTCGGGTAACGTAACATTTGAGAATGTGTTTTCCGCAGTCTATTTACTTTTTTTTTTTAATTTCGACATTTGTTAAAAGCCAAATTGACTGGTTTTCCTTGGACATCAACCCGCCGTCTTCTGGTTGACATTCTGTAGGCTCTAAATGAAACAAGAAAAAGAAAGAATGCATAAGTTTTCTGAGAATTATTTGTACAGATAAAAATACAGTTTGGTAATGGAATATTTTTATTGAATTTATTTGCAAAACAGAAGTCGATCTCTACGGAATAAATGCTTTTTTGGTCAAACATCACCGTTCGTTCTGTTACTAATAAAATTCACATAATATAACAGCTGCACTCCAACTACTTTCTCACCGGCGGGATGTGGCTTCCCTCTGTCTCTTCTACAAATATTTTCATGGATTCTGCACCTACGATTTTAGGTCACTGGTGCCCTCCACCCCCAACAATTTACTTGAGCAACAAGATTGGCAACAAGGTCCCACCCTTTTACAGTTAAACCCACCAAATGCAGCCGACAATTATTCACCATCAGCTTCTTTTCTCGCATTTCCCGCTTGTGGAACTCCCTGCCATATACTTGCTTTCCTGACGGCTACAACCTCCAGGAATTTAAATGCAATGTCAATTCCCACCTCTTATCCATTTGACTCCAGTCCTTCCCTCGTCATTTCTACATCACCCCATGTATCTTGTTCTTTTCCTTTCTCTCTACCTTCGCAACTGTCTTCACCCCTGTGTTTCCGTCCTTCTCTTGCCTTTTCTCTCACACCCCCTGTAACTGGTTCTTTCTCATCACTCTCCCCCTGGTTGTTACTCTCTTTTCTTGATTTGGGTGAAATGATTTTAAAAAATGCTCTAAATGGTTGACACCGGCCTATTCTGTCGCTTTAGCCTAAATGAAGCACGTTTTTTCCATCTATAACAATATGACAATTCCAATCACAAAAGACGCATATTTTGTTTACATGGAATAATTGTAGCACTTTTTCCGGCTATACCAGTGTGACAATTCCAGTCACAAAAGACCCATATTTTGTTTACATGTAATAATTGTAACACTTTTTTCCGGCTATACCAGTGTGACAGTTCCAATCACAACAGACGCCTATATGTGTCTACACACAATAACTGTAAACGTTTCCTCGAAGAGGCTAAGTTTTTTGTTTGTAGATAGGAACTGTATGCCTTTAACAATTTTGGCTCTTGTGACTACTGCTGGCTCCATTATAGTTTGTTAAATAAGAGTAAGTCTTCTATTCCTCCTCTCTTCACTCAATTTGAGGTATTAACGTCTTCTGCTGATAAAGCAGGATTTCTTTGCTCGCAAATTCTCTTCAAATTCTACTCTTGACTCATCTGGAGTACCTTTAGCCTAATATCATTTACTACTAAAACTCACTCAACATATGAATCAAAACTCCTCTCTCTCTCTCACCCTCTCTCTCTCTTTCGCGCGCGCTCTCTCTCTCTCTAACACACACACACACACATACAAACTATTAATAATAAATGAGGTTTTAAGTATTTACTTGGATAGGAAAAACAACTTACTTTTGTTTTGCGATGAAATAGATTTCATCAGAGGAAGAAATGGATGCGTCGATCTGATGTGGAATATTGGCAAAAAAGTCACGTGTTCGATATCCCCTGCCAGGGGTTACGTTTTCGTAATAGGGGTTGAATTCCATGAAGAACCCATTCTGTAGAAGACATAGATGAAAAAATGAATGAAGGAAACAACTGATGAATGAAAATAAAAGAAAAAAGGAAAAGTTATATTTATTCAAAATATCACCCCGACGGAGAATGTGTTCATTGCTCGATAAAAGAAAAAGAAAGAAAAATAAATAAAAATAAATGAATAACTGAGAAAGAAAGAAAGAAAGAAAAGAAAGAAAAGAAAGAAAGAAAATAAATAACGAAAGAAAGAAAGAGAGAAAGAAAATGAAATAAAGGAAGAAAGAAAATAAATGACGAAATAGAGAAAGAAAGAAAGACAGAATGAGGAAAAGAAAAAGAGAGAAAAAATAAAGAAAGAAAGAAAAAGGAAAGAAAAGAAATAACGAAAGAAAGAAAGAGGGAAAGAAAGAAATAAAGAAAGAGAGAAAATAAATAACGAAAGAAAGAAAGAATAACGAAAGCGAGAACGAAAAAGAAAAGAAAGAAAGAAAGAGAAGAAAGAGAAGAAAGAGAAGAAAGAAACAAAAAAGAAAGAAGGAGAAAATAAAATAAATAATGAAACTAAGAAAGAATGAATGAAATATTTAAAGAAAAAATAAATAACGAACGAGAGAAAGAAGGAGAGAGGAAAGAAAATAAATAAATAAATAAAAGAAAGAAATTAGGAAATAAAATAAAAAGGAAGGAAAATAAAACTAATCTAAAAATGTTTTAAAAATAAACAAAAGTAAAAAAGAAAATAACTGAACAAAGAATGAAAGAAAACAAAGAAATAAAAAACAAATAGAGAAAGAAAAAAGTAGAACGAATGAAAATAAAAGAAAGAAAAGAAGAAAGAAAAGAAAAAATAAAGAAAAGAAAAATAAGAAAAATAAAAACTTAGAAGTAAAATAGGGCGATTTTTTAAGCATAGCTTAGATGTGGCACAAGGCCGAAAGTATGGGACACCCAGTGAGGATCGAACTCACTACTCAACTGTACTGATTCTAGCAAGACAAACTTGCTAACCATTACACCACCTCGAGGTGCCCAAAGAGGATTTTATAAGCCAAGCTTAGATGTGGCACAAGGCCGAAAGCATGGGACACCCAGTGAGGATCAAACTCACTAGTCAGTTTTAATAGAGACAAGCTTGTTAACCATTACACCACCTCGAGGTGCCCAAAAATTGGCAGGTAAGTATAGTGATTTTCTAAGCGTAACTTTGATGTGGCACAAGGCCGAAAGCATCGGACACCCTGTGAGGATCGTATTCATTACTCAATTGTAAGGATTCTAGCGAGACAAGCTTCCTAACCATTACACCACGCCGAGGTGCCCAAGTGGTTTTCTAAGGGCAGCTTAGATGTGGCACAAGGCCGAAGCTACAGGAGACCCACTGAGGATCGCACTCAATACTCAACTGTAATGAGTCTAGTGAGACAAGTTTGCGAACCATTACACGACCAATGAGTAAAAAGAGAGAGAAAAAGAATGAATTGTACAGACCTTAATGATAAATAATCTCTCGGAACCAAAATTGTACCGCATCGCACTTTCTGGATTGTGGCTGTAAGTGTTGGTAGTACGTTTAGGATAATTCTTGACCAATCGGAACCGCCCGGCTGAATCGACACTGTAGCCCCAGACCTTCTCATCTAGATAAATAAAGAAATAATAATGTCTTGTACTTGGTCGGTCACCAATCATCATCGTAATGGATCTGATCAGCCATCATATGGTTTAAAAGAACAAAACAACACACTAAAATAACCGCTGGAAATCCCAGCTTAAAAGATTTACAAAAAAAAAATTATCTTTGACAAGTACAGTCCACACATTCAGTCAGGTGCTATACGTGATACATTCTTTGGGCGATCATGTCTCGAAAGAGACATGACTGACTGGGCAGAAGGTTATCCCCCAGTAGGTTGCTACTGCTTTCTGCGGCAGACTGATTGCCAACCAAGATTATAGAACCCAATCTGTCCTATTATTTAACCCATAACTGGAGGGAAGAGACGGATTAATACCTTTCAGAAGGTTATTTGTGCGTAAGAAAATGCATGGAATTCAACTAGAATTCGAACTCGGCTCCCCGAGTTGTCGTTCCGAGTCGATATCCACTGCACCAAAACGCACATCCTAAATGTCCACACATTAAGAAGAATTTTGTCCATGTAACACTAGGATGTGCGTTGTAGTGCATTGGATATCGGCTCGGAACGAGAAATCAAGGAGCCGAGTTCGAATTCCAGCTGAATTCATTGCATTCACTTACGCGCAAATACCCTTGGGAAAGGTATTGATCAGTGTATTCCTTCCAGTTATGGGTTAAATAACAGGACAGATTGGGTTCTATAGCATTGGCTGGCAACAAGTCTACCGCAGAAAGCAATGGCCACCTACTGCGGGATAATCTTCTGCCCAGTCAGTCATGTCTCTTTTGAGACATGATCGCCCAAGTGTGTATCACGTATGGCACGTAACTGACTGAACACTAGTAATGTTATGGAAGTTAAAAAAACAAATAAAATGTTGCCATGACAACACACCACTACATGACTTAGGTCTTTCCGCAGACTTGGTAGGTAGTGTGGCCATAGCAGAAATCGAATTATGATGAAAATGACATATTAATAATAATAATAATATTGTCTGTGTCAGTCACCAATTATTATCATAATTAATCTTGTCAGCTATCAGCTGCTTTCTTTATCTGCTAGAGAAGTGTAAATATTTCAACAAATAAAATCTAATAATCAACAATAAAGAACAAATTGAATTCGTATATACAGGATACGTACTGTTAAATAAATAAGCTTTTTGAACCCGTTCAGAATATACAGCGGCTTGTACCATATTAGGGCCACCGGGAAAGAGTCTGGAGATGTCCATTTTGTGTCCACTTCGACCGTCGATGACATAGCGGTAGTCAACAAAAACAATGTCGTTGCCAGAAACTACAAAAAGAAAAGAAACACAAAGACATTTTAAAACTTGGAATTTTTACAAATATTTGCAAGAAACTGTGGTTTGGAAATTTTAAAGAACATAAGAACGCAATGGACGCTTGTGTTTCGGATTATAAAGAGACAGTTGAAAATTCTGGAGCATATTATAAGCAAATAGATTCTTAGAGAATTCGGCATTCATTCATATAACGGCATAACGCGTTTGTAAATGTATGAACTGGAGAAACTTCGAAATATAGTTCGTCAGGATATTTCCCATGTAAATAGTGATAGAACTATAATATGCTAGCAACATTTAGACTCCGGGAAAGTGGTTGTAGGATGGGAAATAAGTAATCACCAACAAGGCCGTGTAAACTTCTGTGAAGAAGAAGAAGAAAAAGAAGAAGAAGAAAAAGAAGAAGAAGAAGAAGAAGAAGAAGAAGAAGAAGGATCTCCGACCATCGTCATCCGACGCATCATAGACAGTTTAACTGCATCAATGTGTAAAATTCAAATGAATCAGTGATGAATCGAAAAGAGGCGGTAGGTTTACGACCAGTTCGTCTACCATTAATCTGGTCAAGGCCTACGCCCAACAACAAGAAGAAAAAATAAAAGAAAGAAAGAAGAAGAAGAAGAAGAAGAAGAAGAAGAAGAAGAAGAAGAATCTCCGACCATCAGCATCTGACGCATCATAAACAGTTTAACCGAAGGTGACTTACTTCTCATGGCTGCATCAATGTGTCTGTACGCATGATTACAAAATCCTTTGCCACCTGTTGGTCTGTTTGTAACTGTTCTGCGTGTTGTTGGAGTCGTTCTCGGTGTAGTTCTTCGATGTGTGTTCCTTCTGGGGGTGGTCGTTCTGGGTGTACTGGGGGTTACCTTTGAGTTCTTCTTGCCTGCAAGCACATGAAGCAAATTATACATTAAAAAAGAACAAATTCTCTCGGTTTGCGACACAATTGGGCCTCTGTCTGGTAAGTCGAGGGCAAAAATAACTTCAAAGACGAATACGGAACTTATCAGCCACCAGCTGGGCAAATTATCTTCGTGAATATGGTAAGCATCATTATAGAAACACGACGGTGTAAATAACAATAATACGTACACGTTATTTGTATACAAATTTGCTTGGCAAATAAATTTTCTGAACAGACCACACAAACAAATTAGAAATTATTTTTTGTGGTGCAGTGGATAACGGCTCGGAACGAGAAATTGTAGAGCCGAGTTCGAATTCCAGTTGAATTCCTTGCATTCACTTACGCACAAATACCCTTAGGAAAGGTATTAATCCGTCTCTTCTTTCCAGTTATGAGTTAAATAACGGGACAGATTGGGTTCTATAGCCTTGGCTGGCAACCAGTCTACCGTAAAAAGTAATGGCAACCTACTGTGGGATAATCTTCTGCCCAGTCAGAAATGTCTCTTTCGAGACATGATCGCCCAAGTGTGTATCATGTATGACATTTAAATGACTGACTGAATATAATAGTTGAAAACAGGATTAAGGCTGCTACTGGGCATAAAGTGGGGGATCTGTTTTATATTGTTATGAAGTAATAAACTGATCCCCCTCTAATTACAACTTAATAATATAATACATCTTATCCCCCTCTACTAGGAGTCAAATAACAGGACAGATTGGGCTCTATAGTCTTGGCTGGCAACCAGTCTACCGCAGAAAGCAATGGCCACCTACTGCGGGATAATCTTCTGCCCAGTCAGCCATGTCTCTTTCGAGACATGATCGCCCAAGCTTGTATCACGTATGGCACTTAACTGGCTGACATTTATTAACAGTAATGACTTGTGCTGGGCTTGACTGTTAACTGCAGCAAGTCTTCTGATCAGGAGATTAGAGTTGTTGAGGAGCCTGTTAATTGCTGTTGTTCTCAGGTCCACCTTGACTTATAGTGGTAGCACCAGTTAGGATCCCAGCAATGGGCAAACAGTGAACTTCTGCCTCTTAAAAGATCAGCAGCTCCTTTTTTATCATAAAATGTCGAATAGTACGTTTTTATAGCAAAATTACAACCAGTCTAACACTAAATATAAAAATACATTTTTATAGTAAAATTACCAACAATACATTTTATGATTTACAAAGTATATTTCTAAAAATATACCTTTACTCTGAAAGTCTAAAATTACGTAAATAATACCTGTAGTTTAAAGCATAAAATAAGTTACACAATATTTAGATTTCAGCATTAAATAACCCAAAAAGGTTGATATGCCGTTAAACAAAATCAACCAACCAAACCAATCAAAATATTTAGATTTCGACATTAAATAACTCACAGATGTTTATATGCCGCGAAACAAAAAACAAAAACAAAAAAACACAACCACAAACGACTGATTATCGCCAGATGAGTGCCGAAAAAGACACTCCCCACTCAGAAAATAAAAATCAATCCACTTACCATAAAGTCTCTGAATTCCTGCAATATCGTCCCAGTGAAGTTTAAAATTATCAGGGAATTTTTGATAGTATGGTGCCATTAGTGACCTTCCTTCAGCTGAGTGTCCAAGACCGAGGGCGTGGCCGAATTCATGAGCAGCGACTGTCTCCAAATCAGTTCCTCCCTCTCCGGAATTGACCCAGATTTCGTCGTCGTCGAAATGGGTGTCACCATTTTGAGGGTAGAAGGCATGGGCTAAAACTCGTCCTGAAAAATAACCGAGGGTCCAAAGTGATGATAAAAAATAAGGAACAAAATATGGCGACGAGAAAGAAGAAGAAGTAAAAAGAGGGGGAAGAAAATGGGTTAAGAAAGAGGGAGAAGGAAGAAAGTGGGTGAGTGAAAGAAAAATAAAGAGAAAAAATGATAAAGGAGGGGGGCGATCGAAAAAGAACGAGGAAGGGTAAAAACGAAGAAGATGAACGAAAGAAGAAGACATATTGAGAGAAGAGGACGGTAAAGCGAAATATTAGAGAGAGAGAGATGGGGAGGGAGAAAGAAAGAAAGAAAGAAAGAAAGAAAATAAATAAGGACGAAAAAAAAGGAAAAAGATGATGAAAAAAAGAAACAAAATGGAGCGACGAGAAAGAAGATGAATGAAGAAGAAGACATTAAGAGACGAGGACGATAAAACGAAATATTAGAGAAAGAAAGAAAGAAAGAAAGAAAGAAAGAAAGAAAGAAAGAAAATAAATAAGGACGAAAAAAGAAGAAAAAAGATGATAAAAACAAGGAACAAAATGGAGCGACGAGAAAGAAGATGAATGAAGAAGAAGACATATTAAGAGACGAAGACGATAAAGCGAAATATTAGAGAAAGAAAGAAAGAAAGAAGAAAAGATGATAAAAACAAGGAACAAAATGAAGCGACGAGAAAGAAGAAGTAAAAAGAAGAGGAAAAAATGGGCGAATGAAAGATGGAGAAGAAAGAAAATAGGTGAGTGAAAGAAAAATGTAGAGAAAAAGGATGAAGGAAAAAGGCGAACGAAAGAAGAAGACATATTGAGAGAAGAGGACGGTGAAGCAAAATATGAGAGAGAGAGGCAGGGAGAAAAGAAAAAACAAAAACAAAAACAAATAAAGAAGAAAAAAGAAAGAGAAAAAAGAAAAAAGAAAAAAAGAATGAAAGAGAATCAGCAAGACGGCGTTGAGCAATTATTTTTTACTCACCAGTTCCATCAAATGCATGTCCATCTCCGTGCCTCTTTTTCTCGAATGAAATATCAAGAGTGGCTTTACCACCCGTTTCTCGGAAGGACAGTGGAGTAACTGTTGCCCAGCGTTTGAGGCCGCGCCTTATCGCACGCCTGAAAGAGACGGAAATAATAAACCTTTATTTTTTTAATTTCGTCTCACATATGAATTTACGAGTCCTCACTGGAAATTTGTTACGAGCAGTGATGTTTAAAAAGTAACAATTTTCTTTCTGCCTTCTTCTACCGAGCTCCCATAGCTCAGAGGCAGAATCGCCGACTGACGCCAATTAGGTCGAGTTTCAATTCTGGGTAAAAGCAATCGGATGTCTAACCGTATTGATGCACTGTGATACAGGGAAACAGATCTGTCTGCGGATGACTATAAATATATATATATATATATATATATTGTCGACGCTAGCATATATATATAGTCATCCGCAGACAGATCTGTTTCGCTGTATCACAGCTCATCAGTACGGTCAGACTCCGATTGCTTTTTAACCTAGGATTGAAACGTTGTGAATATGGCAATAAAGATGAGGACAGCACTTCGAACAATGTAAGTAATATAAATACTACACTACCGGCCATAATTATTAGGATAACCGAGGTTTTTATTAAAGAAACGATGTATTTCATACTATTTTTAGTATTTATTACCAAGTGGATAATTCTAAATGAAAATAGAATGGTTCTTTTGTTATTATTACTTTGCAAAATTTTACAAGGCAATTAGCGATAATTTACCCATCGCACCCGTAGATTTGCTATATATATATACTACTGGCCATAATTATTAGGCCACCTCAGTTTGTTAAAAAAAATGATGTATTTCATACTATTTTTAGTATTTATTGCCAAGTGGATAATTCTAAATGAAAATAGAATGGTTCTTTTTTTTATTATTACTTTGCAAAATTTTCCAAGGCAAGGAAGCAAAGATGAACTCGTCCGAATCGCCCTAAATTTTCTTCATTCTTTCATTGATGAAACTGCAATATAGGTAATTATTAAATATTTATAAATTCATTTGATGCACATGTTATTGTGCAATATTAGCAAAAGAACCATTTTATTTTCATTCACAATTATTCACTTGGCAATAAATACTAAAAATAGTATGAAAACATCATTTTTTTTAAACACTGGGGTGACCTAATAATTATGGCCGGTAGTGTGCCTCATCTCGGAAGTATAGACAAATACTGAGTTTAGATTTAAAATTTAATCGCTTTGTCATTAACGGAACGACAGAAATCAACAAAATAGAAATTAAATTTACTTACTTTTGTTCGGCAGGAGATAGTTTTGATGTTTTGCTATACTTGTGTATCTTCCAAGTGATTACCTTCTTTGGCCATTTGGAAACTGAAGCAATAAGGAAGCAAAGTAAAGAAACATTTTCAGTAAAGGCCTTGGAACAAGAAGAAAAATTGTATCACAACAACAATACTGTTACGTGTTAAGTGTAACAAAAGAAAAAAAAATGATTGACCAAAACTCAGAGACAAATCACAGACAAATTTTTAATTTACAAAACACACCAAATAAAATATTTACAAATATAAAATTTTGGCATTCAAATCAAGAGACATAAAAAAAAACATAGTTTACTACTACCCGGCGAAGTGTTACGAAGAAGAGAAAGGAAGGGAAGATGTCAAATATCTTTACCCAGTTAAGATGGCTGGGAGTTAAGTGCTATACTTTTTGGAAATCCTCAAATGAGTATATAAAGAAATATTTCAAGTATGGTCAATGAAAGGATGTGCGTTGTGGTGCAGTGGATATCGGCTCGGAACGAGAAATCGGGGAGCCGATTTCGAATTCCAGTTGAATTCATTGCATTCACTTACGCGCAAATACCCTTAGGAAAGGCATTAATCCGTCTCTTCCTTCCAGTTATGGGTTAAATAACAGGACAGATTGGGTTCTATAGCCTTGGCTGGCAACCAGTCTACCGCAGAAAGCAATAACAACCTACTGCGGGATAATCTTCTGCCCAGTCAGTCATGTCTTGAAAGAGACATGATCGCCCAAGCGTGTATCACGTATGGCCACTTAACTGACTGACAATGAAATAGTCAAAAATATGTATTTACCCATATTGTTCCATGAGGTTCTCTTTCAGGTTTTTGTTCGACGAAGACCCCTACAGCTGGATATAAATCCTGAATCAAACCTGAGTTGATAACAACAGCAGACCCTGGTAGCAACTGACTGTTCTTTGCCCAAAACCTATTTTTATAGGGGCTAACACCTAAGTTGCATACTTCTAGAACTTTTTAGAACTCTCTAGATTTTATTGGAACATTCTGGCATCTTCCAAAATGTTCTTTTTGGGACTAACACTTCTCTTCCTCGTAACACTTCGCCGGGTAGTAGTAAATTATACGCTTTCTATGTCTCTTGATTTGAATGGCAAACTGTATATTTGTAAATATTTTTATCTAATATTTTGTGAATTAAATATTTATCTGTGATTTATCTCTGAGCTTTGGACAATCATATTTTTTTTACTTTTGTTACACTTAACACGTAGCAAAATTGCGGACTCGTTCGGGATCCGAACCCGGGACCTCTTGCAGCCAAAGCGAGAATCATAAATCCTAACGGGTTAGAGTGCAAAAGTGAACGCTGCTGACTCGTTCAGAGTTTGAACACGGCCCACCGATTCCACTTTCATGGCTGATGACCTTTATACTACTTTTATTTCAAAGAATACGATGTATCAGTAGACAACGAAGAAGACAACAGGAACTGTCTTTCCCAAGAAGTCCTATATAATAAAGGAAAAAACTCTAGAGTACCACACTCGGTTACTCTGGAAAAGAAACGGAGGCAGGAATAAAAACAAAGTAGAATGTGTTCTCTATCCTTGATTGAGCGTCAGTCAAGAAGTTAGTTAGTTAAGTGCCATACGTGATACACGCTCGAAAGAGACATGACTGGGCAGATTTTCTATCCAGCTCTTTAAACTATAGCTGAAGGGAGAAGAGACGAATTGTATTAATAAGTACTAATTAGTGGGGGATCAGTTTATTACTTAACAACAATAGAAAACTGATCCCCCACTTTTTGCTCAGTAAAAGTTTTATGTTTCCAATTATTATCTTCATTCAGTCAGTTAAGTGCCATACAACTACACACTTGGACGATCATGTCTCGAAAGAGACATGACTGACTGGGCAGAAGATTATCCCGCAGTAGGTTGTCATTAGTTTCTGGGGTAGACTGGTTGCCAGCCAAGGCTATAGAACCCAATCTGTCCTGTTATTTAACCCAAAACTGAAGGGAAGTGTGGGATTAATACCTTTCCCAAGTGTCTTTGCGCGTAAGTGAATGCATAGAACTCAACTGGAAGAAGTATTCTAAATTTCAAACCGTAGAGAAGACAACAGCAAACAGCTCCACTATCTTTCCCAAGAGATCATAGCGAGTCACAGAGAATAAAAGAAAAGTCACCTCTACTACAGAATAGAAGGGTAGATAGAAATAAAAGTGTGACGGATCATGCTCTCTAGCCTTGATTGGCAACCAATCTAGAAGAACTACTATTAATTCAAAAAATTGTAAAAGGCAACATAAAACCACACAAGAATCTTTTCCAAGAATTCCTAACAATTCACTGACAATAAAGTAAAAGAGTTTGTGGAGAGCCATGATCGTCTAGATCTTGAAGGTAGATCGCATTTAAGAATGAATTAAATAACAGAGTCGATTGGGCACTCTTGCCTTGTGTGGTAACCAGCCTTTGCGAAATAGAACTCTGGAGCATTTAATGGGGAACCACTTCTCTATCATACCCAAGAAGTCATGACAATTTGAATATAATAAAGAAATAGAAACTTTACAACGTCATGATCGCTTACACTTAAGTCAACAATAAAAGAGCAGGTCGGAATAAAAGAATAGGTTGGAATAAAAGAGCAGGCTGGAATAAAAGAGCAGGCTGGAATAAAGGTAGTGTAGACTGGACTAAGAAAGTCTAAATTTAAAAATGTGTGCAAGGTAATCCCAATAAGAAAATTATTGTGGTATTTCAAACGAATTTCAATTGATTTTGATAAATTTTTTTTAAAACGCGAAAATTGTCCATATTGACAAATCTGTCAACACTGCATAATTCTAATTATTAAAAAAATATTTCGAAAACAAAATAAATATTTCCGGAAACTTTATTTGATTTAACTGATCAAACTGATTTAAGTTTTAAAACCTGTAAATAAAAACAAATTACACTATTTACATTATTCGGACTATTGGCGTCATCTTTGCTGCAATGTTTACGACGTTTCGACCGTTGTATGATCAGGCCTACTTCAAGTGCCAGCAATTTCGAAACGAACCCTTAATTTTATTTATTTTTTTTTTTTTAATCATATCACCCCGAGCAAGGCGGTAACGCCACTGATGTGCAGGGGGCTACATAGGAGTGAAACGATTGGAAAAGAGAAAGCCGGAAACCACATCCTAAACAGGGAACAAGGGATGAGCCTCTTCACCTGTTCAATAGACGTGGGTGGAGTGTGAACCGGGCGATAGTTTAGTCTATCTACTCCAATTACTTAAACAAATTACTTCTATCACAGAAAAGCATTTTTTAAAACCAGGTTTTCTAGTGTTCTGTTGTAGCCGTTCTTGGAGAAGAACGATAGTAAAACCAAAACGATTTAGGAGGAAACAAGAAACCACTCCTTTATTTTTCCCTAGAAGCCATAATAATTCACAGATAAAAGAAAAGAAGTCTGTCGAGATATCATTGTCTATGTGGTGAAGGATGATGTGGATAACCGCTATTGTCTACATTGAAATCCGGAATAGAATGGTAGGTTGGAATAAATCCAAAATGGTGTAGAAGGCAACAGAAAACTACTCCACTATCTTTCCCAAAACGTCATAATAATTCACGCATAATATAAGAAAAAAAAGGTCTGGCGAGATGTCATTATCTACGTAATGAAGGAGGCTGTGAAGAGCCACAATCATCTGGAATAGAAGAGCAGGTTTGAATAAAAGCATGACCTGGTGAACTATGGTTATCTCCATACTGAGGGGATAAGACATTAAAAAAATGCGTAGCTATGAATTTTTTTTTATCAGAGACGGACAGATAGACAAACAAAGATCGTTATATATACATATATATATATATATATATATATATATGTGTGTGTGTGTGTGTATATATAAAGTCTCTCTTCTTTAGTTTTAGATCAAGGCCCTAATAGTTGAGCCAAAAGTACGAACCAGGCTTCCGAAAACAGACTACCAATTACGCACACATAACCATTCAAAGTTAAAATTCTTATTTACCTGCTCTAAATTCACCGAGTTTCCCGTTGATGTCTTTAACCCCACATCTTGGCGACAGCATTTTTTCTCTGTTCTTTCGTCCATTGTACCCGTCTGTGGCAGTCCGGTAAATCTTTGGAATTCTCTATTGACAGAAAAACAGGAAGAGAAACGGCTTTTCTTTACACTCAATTCACTTGAGATTTTTTAAAGACGAATTTTTTAAAAACGAATTTTTTAAAGAATTGAATATATATATTCAATTCCACAAATAAAAACATTTTATATTCTTATAGATCCGAAGGCAAATTGGCATGGCGAAGGAAGCATTCCAGAAGTTGAGTAAAGTATTAAGAAACAGGATAATTTCGCTAGAAACAAAGAAGAGAGTACTGGATTGCTACGTGATGTCAGTTCTTCAATATGGCAGAGAATGCTGGACAATATTTTAGAAGATGAAGAAAAATATTGAAGCAACTGAAATGTGGTTTTACAGAAGGATGCTGTGGATATCATGGATTGAGCATTTGAGCAATGATGAGGTTTTGGAAATGATGGCAACTGAAGTTCCTGGGACATGCAATGAGGAAGGGGGGCTTGGAGAACCTGATACTAACAGGTCAGATAGAGGGGAAAAGAGACAAGGGAAAGCAGCGGATAGCATATTTGAATGACCTAATCAGGTGGATGACGGACGAGGATTGCGTGGTGTAAAAGGAGAAAGCGTGCTAAAAGCCACCAGGGATAGGGAGATGTGGAGAGCCATGATCGTCTACGTTCTGAAAGGACAGGATATATAAAAGAAGAAGAAGTCCATTTAAAGGCCGAAATGACTTACGCCATTTTTTTTTCATTCTATTAACCAACATAGTTTTCTTTGTGCAAATCAAAACAATGTCATATTCTTTATTACCTGAACTGCATATCACCAAAATTTACAAAGAGAGTGAACACTTAAAGGGCTTAAGCAAAGGGTTTGTCTTTTACTCTGGAAAAAATGTATAATAGTAAGTTTTCGTAATCGCTTACTAGAGGAATCAGCGGTGGCTAGGGATGAAAATTAAGAACAACAAAAGTTTACTTACAGAATTGCTTTCTCCATTTCCTCGGGGGTCGGATTCTCAGCTCTGTTACCCCCTGACTTTTCTTTCAAGTAACCAAACTGGAGTAGAAATTCCTGTCAATAGACAAAAAACGAAATCAAAAACAAGAAATTTGAGGTGAGTTTCCGAGAGGCGCCAACATTTTAAACTAAAGTTTCGATTGTAACCCATACAAAATCAAAAGTTTAAGTTCCTTCGAGTCTTGACAATTACAAAGTAAATTTTAGCCCTGTATAAAGCCAAACAGAGGCTGGATTATAATGTGTAAGAAGACTGGCGCTGCATAATCTTCTACTTAAGAAAGAACTACTTAATTAGAAACACAGAATTAGAAACTATTTTTTTTTTTTTTACAAAACTTTACGGAGGCAGAATTGTATGAAATAACTAAATAACTATAGGATAATTGTGATGCGCCAATTCGCTAAATAGAAAAGATTTGTGTGCATTGGCTCCAAATAAGAAATCAGAGAACCGAGTTCGAAATCCAGTCGGGTTCGTTGTATTTACTTATCCACTAGGAAAATATATAAATCCACCTGTTCTCCCTCCAGCTATAAGTTATATAGCAGAACAAACTATAGCCTTTGTTAGTAACCAGTCTACCGAAGAACGAAATGGCAACCTTCTGCGAGGAAATTTTCAAAAGCCCTATTTCAACAGGCCTTGAGCCAGCCTGAAAGAGTAGGCTCATAAAAGTATCATGTTGATGCACACTCTGCAACAAGAAGTTAAAAAAAACTTTGTTGAACTGACTAACAAGACGACGCTTCCACGTTTATTACAACCTGAATCCGTTCAAGTCTAGCGTTAACCGTTATCAAGCCTCATAAGCTTTTAATTTGGAACCCTCTACCTCGAGTGGTTCTTGGGCCTTGTACAGGATAAACGTTCTTTTTCTTGTTTAAAAAAAGGTTAAAAAAAACTTAATAAGAAAGCCGGACAGAACAAAGTTGCGATAATAACAACAAAGATGAGGATATTAGTCCGACTCTTAAGTGCCACACGCTTGGATGATCTTGTCTGAAACGAGACATGACTGAAAGGACATTTTTTCCCGAAGTAATTTCTGCTGTAGACCAGTTGCCAATCAACGCTATAAAACCCAATCTATCTTGCTATTTAACCCAAAGGTGGAGGGTAAAGAGACGGATTAATAATTTTTGCAAGGTTATTTGTGCATAAGTGAATGCAACGAATTTAAGTGAAATTCGAACTCGGCTTTGCGATTTCTCGTTCCGAGCCGATATCCACTGCACCACAATAGTGTAAATAAATAAAATACGCTGCCTTGGAGGGAGGGTCCCTGTTGTTTTGGTTTGGGTTACTCCTTCTTCAATGGCACTGGTGGAAAACACTCGACCACGCCTACAAAATATCGCCATAAATAAACAATTCTAAGAATAAAGAAGAAAAATAATGTGATATCTACTTACCTGTGGTTTCACTTTTGCGAAGACAGAACTTGTGAAAATGGCGAAAAGGGCGAAAATACAGCAGAATAAGTTCTTCATTTTTTGTCTTTTGGTGAAGAGTGAGGTCGACGTTTGTAAACAAGTTTTTTTAGTTAATAAATAAGTTAGAGAACAGGTCCGACCTAAACGTATCTAAATTTATATTCTTGTTTTACTGTTCCTTCTTGTTTTCTTCGATAAAATTCTTATATAAATTATAAATATTTTGTAAAGATTTGAAATAAGACTAGCTTCTTTGTTATTAAATAAATAAATAAATAAATATTAATTTTTTTTGTCTATTTACAAAAGAAAATTATGGACGACGAATATCTTGTTTTTGTTTTTTTTTTTCGCCGTTCTTTACGTTCGTTTTGACTTGGTTACCAAAGCTTGTCTGACTTCTGAGAGGTTAGCCGATCCGTTTTTATAGGAAACGGGCTTGAGTATATTTTTGCCTCGCGTCAAAAAGAAGGCGGAACTATAAAGAGGAATAAGAAAAACCCAAAAGAAAATCACAAACAAATGAGGGGTGCGCCGGATGACGTCACAGCAATTAACCATTCAGAAAGCGATTCGGTACATTTACTGCAGTCATAACATTAACAAAAATAACAAAAAATGGTTTCTCCATTTTACGCGAAGTGTTTTATAAAAATACACACAGGCAGGTGCACGCCCAAAAAAAAAAACAAAAAATACGAACTTATATGAACATAGTGACACGCCTATATACACACGAATACGGACACGGAGTTGCGCACAAAGACACTTTACACACACATTTTCGAGTATAAATGATATATTAAAGACTATATATACGAACTTATACACACCGTTGAATTGCGGCGTAAATCTGCCAAAATGCCTATGACGTCATTTAAGTGGCTACATCTATAAGTCTGTCTGTAAAAAATGATAAAAACACGGCGATTGGAAACATTAATTTTTTCAAAATAATCTCTTTTTTTATTTTTAAAATTCAGTGGTTAAAATCATTCAAATAAAACATAAACTTCACAGTGAAACTTCAGGTCAAACCAATAACTATGTCAAAATATGTGTGTGTGTGTGTGTGTGTGTGTGTGTGTGTGTGTGTGTGTGTGTGTGTGTGTGTGTGTGTGTGTGTGTGTGTTATGAATATTTTGGAAGAATTAAAACAAGTCAGAATTCTTGTAAAGTCAAAATTATTTGTTATTAAATAAATAATTAATATATATATATATATATATATATATATATATATATATATATATATATATATTTGTATATGTATATATAGTCATCCGCAGACAGATCTGTTTCGCTGTATCACAGTTCATCCGTACGGTTAGACTCCGATTGCCCCTAAACCAAGATTGAAACCCGACCGATATATATATATATATATATATATATATATATATAGTTATAGTACTGAGCAAAAGTATGAGGACAATAAGTGTTTTATCATTTATGAGGCATATTGACAGAAAATAAACAATTTAATTAAAGTAATTTGATTTGATTTACTCAACAAATGCTTTAAGAAAAAAAAAATTTGTTACAGAATATATTTAATATTTAGTATAATAGTCTTTTCCTTTGATCACAGCCTTCATTCTGTCAGGCATTGACATCACAGGCTAACTATTATCAAAATAAATTTTAAAAAGGAACCTTTAAACTGTGTGACACTATTTACAGCTCAATTCGAGAGGGGGGGATAAGAAAAATGTCAGTCATATCCAGGGATAATAGAATAATGAGTAGTTTCAAAATAACTTGTTTAATAGAAAATAAGAAAAATTAAATATAACGTCTTTTTAACACATTTCTTTTACACTTAGTTTTAAATATTCAGTATTTATTAACAATTTACTTGGCTTTTCACCTTGTATTTGAATTTCAATTAGGTTTTTAGTAAAATCACTCCTGTCCTAATACTTTTGCACACTACCGGTAGTGTGCAAAAGTGTTAGGACAGGGGTGATTTTAAACTTTCTTTTGATGCCTCATAAAAGATAAAATTATTCTTGTCCTAATACTTTTGCACAGTACTGTATATATATATATATATATATATATATGTCCAGTCCGTAAACGGCGAGGATAATCCAACAAGATGAACTTAAAATAAATTAAGTGTTATATCTATATAAACAGCTCAATGGGTGTTATCCAGAGCCATATGATATTTACAGATAAAAACTCAACGCTTCTTTAAATTGGTTATAAATTATAATTCATTTAAATGAGCTAAATTAGCTCATTTCATCAGACCATACAAATTCGTTCCCGAACGAATAATGCGTGATATGATGAAATATATATATATATATATATATATATATATTTTAAATAAGTTTCTTTGAAAACGACCGACAAGGAAGATGTTATAAATCTTTTATTTTATTTTTCCAAGATTCTTTGCTGGATATAATAAGTGTAAAAATGTTCCAGAATTTTTGATTTTACAAGCATTTTCAACCAATTTACAGGTAATTTTCTAGGAAGATATTTTTCCGATCAGATCTCCAACAAAAAAGAAACTTGTAAAAATGCAGGAAAAGTTAAAAAAAATCTTCCTTGCCGAATTTTTTCAACGAATCTTACACACACACACACATAGACATATATATATATATATATATATATATAATAATTCTGTTATTACAATAGCTTGTAAAACACTGTACTTCTTTAAGTTATAGTTTAAAAAATAAATCGTGAAAATTGTTTATTTTAAGCACTTAAATAAAGGTAAATAGTGGGTTTTAATCTACGTATTCTTTCACTTTTCTTATAACACACACACACACACGCGCACACACACACACACGCGCACACACAGATATATATATATATATATATATATATATATATATATAAAGTTATATTTAAGCAGGAAATAGTTATCTTAAAATGTATAATGCTTATTTAAATCAAACTTGTTTTGAAATTTATATATATATATATATATATATATATATATATATATATATATGTTCAAAATTATGTTCAAAATTGTGTTGATATATAAAGTCAGTTATATATATATATATATATATATATATATATATATATATATCAGTAACTGACTTATATTTATAAGTTTCATTAAATAATATAAAGAAATTTCGTCGATAAACTTGTCTATATTATCTAATGAAAAATGCATCAATGAAAAAATACTGCCTAAATGCACAATATATATATATATATATATATATATAATTATTTATTTATTTATCTGTAAATTCAGATGAGCGGGGAAATAGTCATTTTCAACATGTCATTTTAAGACATGCATTCTCAACCCCATATAAACAAAGAATGAGGAAAAATTCTAAGCCCAGAGATTTGCTCTAGTAAAGGAAGGGGTTGGGAGATATTGGTTTTTATAGGGTTAAGCTAGCAAAATTTTAGTAGTAATTTCTTCTTTGGTAGTGGGAAGTATGTGGCTTGACCCTTGAGTTAGTAGTGATAAGTGGTAGGGAAGTAACTGCTTAGCCAAATTTAAAATAAAACTTTATTAAGATTAATTGGAAGAATAGGCTAATTATTGCAATTAATACTTATTTCTATGAGGACATATACTAATGATCGCCCTCCATTTATTCAGAAGTATATTCTAGTATTTAAAATTGCTTTCTTATATATATATATATATATATATATATATATATATACTAAAAATTGTTTACATATATATATATATATATATATACTAAAAATTGTTTATATGTATATGTGTGTGTGTGTGTGTGTGTCTGTGCGCGTATGTGTATGTGTGTGTATGTGTGTGTGTGTGTGTGTGTGTATCAAGGACAATATGAATTTTATTAAATTTTATCATGTAGCTTGAAATTGAAGAATATCTAAAAAAATTCTAAATTTTATTACTCTGTTAAATAAAATATTTAACATTGAGTTCTTTTGAGTTTGTCTCTATTGGAATTTACCTGAGTTAAATACTAAATATTCTACGCTATATATATATATATATATACATATAGATATATATACGGTTAAATAAAATAAAGACAAGAGAAAAACTGTATTCTAAATCGCCTACGCGTTTCGTCCCGTGATGGACTTTATCAAGGCAAAAAGACGAAATGAGCTTTATTCTAAATTCAGTCAGTTAAGTGCCATACGTGATACACGCTTGGGCGATCATGTCTCGAAAGAGACATGACTGACTGGGCAGAAGATTATCCCGCAGTAGGTTGCCATTGCTTTCTGCGATAGACTGGTTGCCGACCAAGGCTATAGAACCCAATCTGTCCTGTTATTTGACTCATAGCTAGAGGGGAAAGAAATGTATTATATTATTACGTAGTAATTAGTGGGGGATCGGTTTTCTATTGTTATGAAGTAATAAACTGATCCCCCACTTTATGACCAGTAGAAGCCTTAATCATTATTCCAACTATTATATTCAGTCAGTCAGTTAAGTGCCATACGTGATACACGCTTGGGCGATCATGTCTCGAAAGAGACATGACTGACTGGGCAGAAGATTATCCCGCAGTAGGTTGGCATTGCTTTCTGCGGTAGACTGGTTGCCAACCAAGGCTATAGAACCCAATCTGTCCTATTATTTAACCCATAACTGGAAAGATTAGACGGATTAATACCTTTCCCAAGGGTATTTGCGCGGAAGTGAATGCAGTGAATTCGGCTGGAAATCGAACTCGGGTCTACCGATTTCTCGTACGTATCTATAAACAAACAGTGTTGGTAACCACAAAGACGCTCACAAATCATTTCAAAAGATCAACAGAATATTTTAGTTTTTAGAATTTCTTCATGTGTAGTGCAAAGTCACGAGATATTAAAATGAAGGGAATTTGACCGTTTTCTTTGAAATTTTTATTATGTATATTAGTCTGTTTTAATATCATTTCCATACGTAAATGTGAGATTGCGAAAAATCCGGGGCGCAAATTGATGTTTTGGTAGCACTGGACAACGGCGCTCTCGAGAACTTTTCTTCTGAATAAATTGTTTACTCTTTTTATTAGTGTGGCATTTTAAAAATCGAAATTGTGGTTGAATTTATTTCTGTGAATCACTAATGCATTTGTTAGATTATTATTAGTGATGTCTCTTTTGTGTTCATATGTACGTTTTTTTTTAGATTTCTACTTGTTTCTCCGATGTAGATGGACGAACAATCCCGGCAATTTATTCGGTATACACCTACTTGTTCGTCATTTTGATTTCGGTTATTTTTAGATCTGATAATGTCCATAATAGTTTTTGAGGTAGTTGTTACAATGTATGTGTTTTTTATATGAGATAGATTGTTTTGGATATTAGATGCAATGGAGTTTGTCGGTAGTATGATAAAGTCCATCACAGGATGAAACGCCTAGGCGATTTAAAATACAGTTTTCGTCTTGTCTTTATTTTATTTAACCATTCTGTCCTTAATCTCAGATCATAACTGAGTATATATATATATATATATATATATATTCGAAATTGTTTATATATATATATATATATATATATATATATATATAGATATAGATATAGATATATATATAAAAGCAATTTCGAATATATATATATATATATATATATTATTCGAAATTGTTTATATATATATATATATATATATATATATATATATACAAATACATATATATATGTGTGAGTGTGTGTGTGTGCGTGTACATATGTATGTATCAATGTATATTTGGATAGCAACCTTCTTTATATATGAAGGAAAATTGGTTGGTAGTATGATAAAGTCCATCACAGGATGAAACGCGTAGGCGATTTAAAATACAGTTTTCCGCTTGTCTTTATTTTATTTAACCATTCTGTCCTTGATCTCAGATTATAACTGAGCATATATATATATATATATATATATATATATTCGAAATTGTTTATATATATATATATATATATATGTGTGTGTGTGTGTGTGTGTGTGTGTGTATGTGTATGTGTGTGTGTGTGTGTGTGTACATATGTATGTATCAATGTATATTTGGGTAGCAACCTTCTTTTAACCATCTTTCTTTATATATCATGTAGTTTTTACAACGTTCTTCACTTTTCAGTTTGGTAGGCGTAAGGGAACACAAAAACTGCCCATATCAGCCATTGTTTGATCGTCAGTGAGTTCGTGATCAGACATGTTTATGAATTTACATTTACAACTGGTTACTACAATCTTTCCAATGTAAAAGTTGCGGAGTACATTTTTTCTTCTTAATCTTGTTGTGTTGAGTTCTAACGTCATCACGTCAACAAGGAACATGACACCAGCGCATTCGACAGAAACCTCGAGAAACAGGACGTAGCAGCAGCCGATGATAGGGTCAGTCAGTTAGTTAAGTGCCATACGTGATACACGCTTGGGCGATCATGTCTCGAAAGAGACATGACTGACTGGGCAGAAGATTATCCCGCAGTAGGTTGCCATTGCTTTCTGCGGTAGACTGGTTGCCGACCAAGGCTACTATAGAACCCAATCTGTCCTGCTATTTAACCCATAGCTGGAAGGAAGAGACGGATTAATACTTTTCCCAAGGGTATTTGCGCGTAAGTGAATAGAATGGATTCAACTGGAATTCGAACTCGGCTCCCCGGTTTCTCGTTCCGAATCGACCACCGAACGCCGCGTGGCCCAGGGGTATCGGCCAGGTTTCGAGCCTGGGTTATGTAGCAATCGGAGTCTAACCGTACTGATGAATTGTGATACAGCGAAACAGATCTGTCTGCAGAAGATAGGGTACTGCATTTTAAAACGGAAATTAAAAAATACAACAGGATTCTCTAAAATACAATGAGCACTCCAGTCACTTTCTCATTGGCGGGATGTGGCTTCCCTCTGTCTTTTCTACGAATTGGAGTAGATAGAATAAACTATCGTCCGGTTCACACTCCACCCACGTCTATTGAACAGGTGAAGAGGCTCATCCCTTGTTTCCTGTTTAGGATGTGGTTTCCGGCTTTCTCTTTTCCAATCTTTTCACTCTTACGTAGCCCCTTGCACATCAGTGGCGTTACCGCCTTGCTCGGGGTGATATGATTAAAAAAAAAAAAAAAATATATATTTCCATGGCTGCTGCTCCGACGAACTGCTATTCAGTGACTGTTATCGTCGCATAGCAATGTTTTATGTCAACACAAGATAATATCATTTTTGATGGTAGTTGTCTTTATGTCAACATCTTTTTAATCTTTCTGAAGATGACTCATGTGAGCCGAAAGCTTAGACCCAGCAGAATAAAAAAATGTCCAAATGTCCAAATATTTAACAATATATATATATATATATATATAGTCCGTAAGCAGTGAGGATAATCCAACAATATTACCTTAATATAAACGTATATATGTGTGAGTATGAAAATATATGTAAACATAAGCAAAGTCACATTGTAAGTATATGTGGGAATGTACACATATGTATATGTGGAGAGAAGTTAGTATAAGTGGGTAGATTGGCCTTATGGGGTCAAACAGACGCCAACAGCCAAGGGAATTGTTTTTTTTTCAGAGGTTAATCTCTTCATGACGGCCTGAACTGCTCCAGACAGATCCGACGCCAAAATTTGGAACTGGACTCTCTTTCCTTTTTGATTTCTTTCTTTCCTTTTTCCTTCTTTCTCCTTTTCCCCTTATTCTTATTCTTTTTTTTTTTTTTTTTTGTAATTTTATGTTTATTATTATTATTATTCTTATTGTTATCCCTCTCTTCCTTTTAAGAAAAGACTCATTCCGGCAGAAATTTTGTACCAGATGGAAGGAATGTTGTAGGGTCTGATGAAATGAGCTAATTAAACTCATTGAAATGAGCTATAGTTTATAACCAATTGAAATGACGTGTTGAGTTTTCCTTTATAAATTATATATATATATATATATATATATATATATTTTTTTCATTTATAAACGAGTTATTTCGCTACCTTGGTTTCTACCATGAGTGTCTTCAGGCGATTTTTAATAACTCCAGTCACTTTCTCACTAGCGGGCTGTGGCTTTTTAATTTTAATTTTTAATTTTAGTTATTAAAAATCAATTATAAATTTTAAATTTTAGTTATTAATTATTTATTAAATTTTATCATGTAGTTTGAAATTGTAGAATATCTAAAAAAAATTTTAATTTTTAATTTTAGTTATTAAATTTTTAATTTTTAATTTTAGTGATTAAAAATCGCCTGAAGACACTCATGGAAGAAACCAATGTAGCGAAATAACTCGTTTAAAAATGAAAAATATTCAAAAGTTCTATAATATAATTGTATAGAACACTTTTTAATACAAATGTGGACTGGTCTAACCCTATTAGGACCAAAAACTAAGTACTAAACAATATATATATATATATATATATATATATATATATATAGAGAGAGAGAGAGAGAGAGAGAGAGAGAGAAAATCTAAGCAAGAGCCAACAAACCTACCTAGGTTTCACCCTTCGGCTCGTCAGGGTAAATTGGCTGACAACAAAGATTTAAAGCAGCAAATATATAGGTACTCAAGTCCAAGACAAAGGAGACACCAATACACAAAAAAGGGGGGAAAATCACTTTATTGGGGGGGGAAAAGATGGAAGAGGTAGCTAAATAAAAGATAGGCTAATTCAGCAGGAAATTTTTCGTATGTTTGTATTTATGTAAGATTTCGGATTTAGAATTGAATAAATCCTGTGCGGGTTCGAACAACGCAATTGCTAGTTTCTCCTCCCCGCATAAATTACAGAATTTACTACCAGGTTTATATTTCGAGCAACGTTTAAGTATTTCCCATTTCAAAATGGGAACTTTATTCATAGTTTTTTAAAATTTTCCATACATAAGAAGCTAGAGTTGTATTATGGCTATATTTTTCGTTTTTGAAGGTGCTGGTATGGTTATAAAACCTAATCTTATAGATGTCTTGCGTGGCACCTAAGTATGTCTTTGGTTGTAAGTCTTCCTCATTTTTGTAAACGTTAACCTTATATACCACGCATGATTGCTGGCATTTGTCATTTAAAGGACAGTTGGATTTGACTCTGCAATTACATGTTATCTTACTGGTTACGTTAGTCTTTCTCATTTTAGTTTTATTAAGGCCACTTATAAGTTTACCTATATTAGGCAAACAGGAGATTTGGCATGAGATACCATTAGATACATTGAAGAAGCTTGTGATATCAATGCCTGACAGAATGAAGGCTGTGATCAAAGCAAAAGGCTATTATACTAAATATTAAATTTATTTTGTAACAAGTATTTTTCTTGTTAAAGCATTTGTTAAGTAAATCAAATAAAATTACTTTAATTAAATTGTTTATTTTCTGTCAATATGCCTCATAAAAGATTAAATAGTTTTTGTCCTTATACTTTTGCATAGTACTATATATATATATATATATATATAGAGAGAGAGAGAGAGAGAGATACTAGGTGCGATTGGCAAATTGTCGCAATTATTTTATTATTTCAAAGCAAAAGGCTATTAAATATTAAATATATTTTGTAACAAGTATTTTTCTTGTTAAAGAATTTGTTGAGTAAATCATATTAAATTACTTTAATTAAATTGTTTATTTTCTATCAATATGCCTCAGAAAAGATAAAATAGTTTTGCCCTAGTACTTTTGCACGAGGATGTGCGCTGTGGTACAGTGGATATCGGCTTGGAACGAGAAATCGGGGAGCCGAGTTCGAATTCCAGCTGAATCCATTGTATTCACTGACGCGCAAATACCCTTAGGAAAGGTATTAATCCGTCTCTTCCTTCCAGTTATGGGTTAAATAGCAGGACAGATTGGGTTCTATAGTAGCCTTGGTCGGCAACCAGTCTACCGCAGAAAGCAATGGCAACCTACTGCGGGATAATCTTCTGCCCAGTCAGTCATGTCTCTTTCGAGACATGATCGCCCAAGCGTGTATCACGTATGGCATTTGACTGACTGAATTTTGCAAGATACTGTATATATATAACTAGTAGACGCCATCTAAACTAACTTGATAGTTTCCTAAAACTAAATCAACAACACATCATTATAAAAACAAAAATAATGGACCGTTTTGTACTTTGTTGGCTCAGAACAAAAATCGGAGAGCCGAGTTCGAATTCCAGTTGAAATCGATGCATTCACACACGAGCAAATCCCCTTGAGAACGGGACGAATCCGTCTCTTCTCCCTCCAGATGTTGGTTAAGCAGAAGGACAGATTGAGTTCTATGGCTATGAGTCCACTGCGGAAAGTCATTGTAACTAATCGCGGGAAAAAAAACTTTTGCTCAGTCAGCCATATCACGAAAGAGGCATAATAGCTCAAGTGTGTATCACTTCGGGCGGATAACTGACCGACTTCCTCAGAAAAAATACACACACACACATATATATATATATTGTTAAATATAAGAGACAGTGAATGTCTATTATGTTTAATCATGAGCCGTTCTAAACATATTTTTTTAATCGTATCACCCCGAGCAAGGCGGTAATGCCACTGATGTGCAGGGGGCTACATAAGAGTAAAAAGATTAGGTAGAAGAGTGAAGAGGAAGACGAACCAGTTAGAAATGAGCAATAGAATGATGGGAATACAGGTGTGATGACAGTTGCAAAGGTGGAGAGAAAGGAAAGGATATACGGAATGGTGAAAGAACTAGAGTCAAGTGGTTAATAGATGAGTATTGACATCGTATTTTGGCTTTAATTTCAGGTGAAAATAAAGACAAAAATTATCCAAATGTTGGAGAATTTTTTTCTTTATTTTCGCCTGAGATTGGAGCCAAAATACAATGTTTAGAATGGCTCATGATTAAACATAATAGACATTCATTGTCTGTTATATTGAATTAAATATATTTAAATGCAATGTAATGTGTTATGTCCAGATTTAAACGTGATTTTATTAAGTGTGGGTTCTTTTGTTTTAATATAGATGGCCTCCAATATCTGAAGGTTCTTTTTACTGTGTGTATGAGTGAGTATTATTGTATTGTTGACTAAAATCTGTCTGATATGTTGGAGATTTTTTGTCTTTATTTTCAACTGAAATTAAAGCAAAATACGACGTTTAGAACGGCTCATGATTAAACATAATAGACATTTATTGTCTTTTATATTTAACAGTATATGTTTAGAAAAACATCTGTTGCCTCGATACACTATATATATATATATATATATATATATATATAAATTTAAAATTTCAACATGAAATTCCTAAGAGATTTCACGTATCCTCAGCAACAGTCAGTCTAACTGTAATTAAAATTACAGAGCCAATATAAATTAAAATAAATTTTCAAAATTCAAAAGTGTTGAATGAATATTTCAATCTCACTTAGGGATTTCATGTTGAAATGTTCATCCAACACTTTTGAATTTTGAAAATTTATTTTAATTTATATTGGCTCTGTAATTTTAATTACATTGAGCTCTCCTCCTGTATCATTTTTTAATATTAAAATTTTTAAATATTAATTAGGATCAGGTTTTTGGAATTTACCTTCCTACTTTTCCGTTTCGGATTAAAGTAATTTAATAAAGAAAATATATATATATATATATATATATATATATATATATATATATATATATATATATATAATAGAACATAATGAGCCAGACGTCTGGCTCATTAGGTGCGATTAATTTTGCTCTACCTGTGTATGGTGTGCTTTTTGTTAGATAGTTACTCTTGTCGGATTTTCTTTGGGCTTCGTGCTGATTTATGTCCGAACATTTTTGACAGACTTTCATGTCCTAAGCTCTTTTATTTTTTTTTAAACCATTTTTTTTCTTCGTTCGAAAGTTTTCGAGGAAGGATTTCGAGACGATTATAAATATATATAGTCACGTTTATATATATATATATATATATATATATATATATATATATATATATATATAAAATTATATATATTACGGAAATTAACGAATTTTAACGAAACTTGGTTATAAACAACCGACAATTTGAAATGAATTGTTTGAACATTATTTTTTTATCGATACTTATATTTAAGTAGATATTCTGTTTTTTTATTTTTTTAATTAAACAGTATTATATATTTATATCTACCGGCCTGATTATTTACGATAAATTGTTATTACGAAAATGTGTGCGATTCGGCAGGATTCGAACCTGCGACCCTATTTACATAGGGCAAGCTACCATTTGATAAAAACCTCGTTTAGAGTGGAGGCTATTCGTGGTCAAGAGGTCTAAGACGTTGCCAGATCAAATGGTAGCTTCCCCTATGTAAATAGGGGTCGTAGGTTCGAATCCTGCCGAATCGCACACATTTTCGTAATAACAATTTATCGTAAATAATCAGGCCTGTAGATATAAGTATATAATACTGTTTAATTAAAAAAAAACAGAATATCTACATACTTAAATATGAGTATCGATAGAAAATAATGTTCAATCAATTCATTTCATATATATATATATATATATATATATATTCAGTTAGATATGTGTGAGCTTTACCACTGATATTGAGCGCTTTCAAATAAGTACTGCGCATATATAATATATCCATTTTTATGACATAGAGTGTGTAAGAATTGTCCAAATGATCTTGAGTCCTAGATGTTCCGGCTAATCATTTAGTCGTTTCTTTTCATGACATAGAGTGTGTAAGAATTTTCCAAATTATCTGTGGGTCCTAGCGGTTTCGGCTAATTTTTCATCCATTATCAAGGTTGCTGGTCTAAATATAATCTTCATGGGATCTTATTTCGACATAGAGTGTGTAAGAATTGTCCAAGTGATCTTGGATCCGAGATGTATCGGCTAATCTTTTAGTCATTATCAAGGTTGATTTGTAATTTTGTTGTTTGTTTTACTGAATATATACATTACTTTTATACGAACGCTTAAAATTAATAATGAAAGCGTTAACAATAAAAAAGAAGAAAAACAATTGACAATACTCTCACTTATAAATGCGGATATTACATGCTGACTGTGTTCGGAAATGAAAACATTTATATAATTGTCCTTCTTGTTCTGGTTTATGCTGACGTCTTCTTCTCTTCCATATATTGTGACTAATTCATTCACAAATCTACCATCCGCCCGTGCATTGAATACTTATGTCATGTGTGGTCGGGAACACCCGTTGTTCACCTTGGGATTCTTGACAAGATCCAAAGCAGAATCTGCAATGTAGTCGATCCTGAATCCTGATATACACTGGGGTGAAACAAATATTCGTACACATGAAAAATTGTATTTTAATGATTGGAAAACCCTTAACTGAAACAAAATTCGATATATTTTATGTATAAAGATACATACTACTAAAAATAATAATAATCTCAAATAACAGAAATTAATGCATTATTTTCATTTTAAGGGGTGAAAAAAGTATTCGTACAAATCAATTTTAACGAATATTTTATGGTAGTATTTTCTAGAATTTTCAAGTAATGTTATCAGTAACTATAGTTAACGCTATTAGCCACTATCAGAGAATTCTGCAATAGCTAGTCTAAGGTTCTAATAATGCCTGAAGGGAAAGAATTGGCTATTTCACAAAAACAACTGATTTTGTCTCTTTGGAAAGATGGGAATAGTTATAGAACGATTTCTAGCAACCTGAAAATTCCTTTTACTACAATTGCTTCGTTCATTTAAGACTCGTAACAGCGTTGAAAACCTAAGACGAACAGGTGCTCCGAGGAAGATTTCTCCAAGATCAGCAAGGATATTAGGACGCCAGATCCAACAAAATCCACAGGTTACCCGAAAAGAGCTGCAGGAACATCTGAGATTAAAATAACCAAACGTACAATAAGTAATGAACTAGACAGAAACAGTCTGAAATCACGGAGCCCAAGGATGACTCTACTACTCTTGAAACGACACAGAAATTAAAATTCGTTAAAGAGCATAAGAATAAAGAATGTACGTTTTGGGAAAAGGTATTATGGACTGATGAAACTAAAATAAAGTTGTTTGGTCATAATTATCGAAATCATGTGTGGAGGAAAGACGGTGAAGCCTACTTACCAAAGAACACTGTGCCAACTGTAAAGTTTGGTGGTGGCAGCATCATGATATGGGACTGTTTTTCTGCAAAAGGTGTTGGTAAAATATCACTAATAAATGGTAAGATGAATGCCGAAAGCTACCAGAAAAATCTGCAAGACAATTTAATGACTTCTGTTGAGAAGCTTCAGCTACCTCCTAATTGAATTCTTCAACAAGATAATGATCCTAAACATACCGCTAGATCTACAAAGAAAGTAACGTTAATGTCTTGCAATGGCCAAGTCAGTCCCCAGACTTGAACCCAATCAAGAATTTATGGCGATATTTGAAAATTCAAATTGTGAAAAGAGCCCCACAAAATATCGAGAATTTGAAGACAATATGCCAAAAAGAATATATATATATATATATATATATATATATATATATATATCTTCTCAGGTTAATAGATAAACACTTTAATAACAACAATCCCCTACGGAAAATTTGTTATAGGAAAACATTATAAATTAGCTATTCTTGTACCCCAAATATGGACAACATTATAAATTCTCACGATACGCAAATTCTAAAGGATTTATTTAATATCGACTCTAGGTCCGGAATTTCTAATGAATGCAACTGTAGCTCCGTGAGTATCTGCCTGATGGAAAGCAAATGTAAATCCACCCAGGTAATCTATGAAGCTCACATTTCGCCATCCAACAACAAGAAAAAAGTACTGGACCTATATTGGTATATCCGCGGGGGGTCTTTAAGCAACGTTACTACAATCACAGTTATTCCTTTTCCAACCCAAATCAGAAATACCAAAGAGCCCTTTCACGAAGGGCCCTTTCACGATATGGTTATTGTAGAAAATGAAGGAAGAAGGGCTGAACATTATAATTAGTTGGAAACTGATAGTTTCAGCTCGTATTCCGAGGAATTTTCACGATAGATGCAATTTGTGTTTACAAGAAAAAATACAAATATTAAAGTACCCTAACCAGCACCTGCTCTGGAATTTAATTCGATTTATTACGCGACCTAGGTTTCTACTATGCGTGGTGTCTTCAGGCGATTTGCAATAACTGCAAATAATGAGAAAATACCTGAAGACACTACTCATGGCAGAAACCTAGGTCGCGTAATAACTCGTTTACAAATGGAAACTATTCAAAAGCTCTACAATATAATTGTATTGAACATTTTTTAATACAAATGTGCACCGGTCTAATCTTATTATGACCAGAAACTAAGTAATTAAATAACACACACACACACACACACACACACACACACACACACATATATATATATATATATATATATATATATATATATATATAATCAATTTCTATTAAATTAAACACACACATAAATGTTTCTGTCTTCCCATATCTATAAATGACAAACGTATTGTTTCTTATATTTAAATGAAAATTATTTTAAGAATGATTTAACATTGTCTGAAATAACAAAGAAATTTCAGTGTCGCAGTGTAAAATATAATTAAAAATCAAATTGATATATATATATATGTGTGTGTTTAGGTAGTATTTTCTCATTGATGCATGTTTCATTAAATAATATAGACAAATTTTATATATATATATATATATAACGCTAACACATACAATTTTTTATCTACATGGTTATATGTTTTGCTAAGAAATGTTGTTTAATTGAACTATGATAAGAAATCACACAAACAGATGTGGATTCATAATATATATATATATATATATATATATATATATATATATATATATATCCGCTGACAGATCTGTTTCGCCGTATCACAGCTCATCAGTACGGTTAGACTCCGATTGCTTTTTTACCCAGGATTGAAACCCGACCGAAATGGCGTCAGTCGGTGACTCTACACCTGGGCTATGGGCGTTCGGTGGAAAGAGGCAGACTTTTTAGCGCATATCATTATAAGCGCTCAATAGCTAGAGCACTCTAATTCATTTCACTGAATGAGCGATATATGTCTGCATATTAATAATTTTACCCCATTAGTTCACAGGGGTATACGATGAGAGAAAACAGTGGGTACAGGGGATTCTGAAGCAAAGATGAAAGATAAACATGATTCAAGAAGATAAAAGATGGCCATTGAATTATTAAAATACGTAAACCAACCATAAAGAAATCCTTATTAATCATTATCATGAAATTTTTAAAAATTGGCAATTATTTGATGTTTTGCCAACCATGGACATCTCCAAGGCTTTTGACAGGGTGTGGCACTCTGGCCTCCTTTGCAAACTACGGGGTTACGGCATTACCGGACGCCTGCTTGACCTAATCCTGTCTTTTTTAAACAACCGCAAAATGAAGGTCGTTTTGAATGGGCATGCCTCTTCATCCTACAGCACGAATGCCGGTGTCCCCCAGGGCTCTATCCTGGGCCCGACGCTCTTCCTTGTTTTCATCAATGACCTCCCAGATGAGATCAATTCCCAAGTAGGCATCTACGCAGATGACACGACAATATACTCCCGCTCCAGTAAGAAACCTGGCATGGCGGACAGACACAATCTCGCTGCTGACCTTGAACGGGATCTACACTCTGTGGTGAATTGGGACAAGAAGTGGCTTGTCAACTTCAATGCGTCCAAGACCAAGCTGTTGTCTGTCAACCATCACAGGCAACTTCTCCTGCCCCCCCATAAGCATAGACCAAGCAAGTCTCCCTGAGAACAATACACTGCGCCTCCTCGACCTTATCCTCTCTTCTGATCTCAAATGGAACCGCTACATCGAATCCATAGCTAAATTCACTGCTAAGAAGGTTGGGTCACTGTGTCCATCCAGGACGTTCTTTCCGCCTGAATCCATCCTGCATATATACAAGTCTACCATTCGACCCTGCATGGAGTACTGCTGCCATTTATGGTCAGGCGCCCCTGCCGCTCACCTCAGTGTTCTCGACAGGCTCCAAAGGAGAGTTAGTAACGTGATAGGTGCTGACCTGGCGGCTC